>OY288281.1:43995525-44239894 GCA_958450335.1 Hibiscus tridactylites
GCTAAGTTAATGCAAGGTGAATTTGAGATGAGCATGATGAGGGAGCTCTCATTCTTTTTGGGACTCCAAATCAAGCAAAAGAAGGATGGCACCTTCATCAATCAAGCAAAGCACATAAAGGATATGCTCAAGAAGTTTGGCTTGGAGAATGCAAAGCCTCAAACCACACCTATGAGCTCATCTACAAAGCTTGACAAAGATGAAGGAGGTAAGTGTGTTGACTCTAAGCTTTACCGTTCTATGATTGGATCATTGCTTTACCTTACCGCAAGTAGACCGGATATCTTGTTTAGTGTTTGCTTGTGTGCTAGGTTTCAAGCTAGTCCTAGAGAGTCTCACCTTATGGCCGTTAAGAGAATCTTTAGGTACCTTAGAGATACTTCTTGTTTAGGTCTTTGGTAACCTAGAGACTTTACCTTCAACCTTCATGATTATTCGGATGCGGATTATGGGGGTTGCAAAATCGATAGGAAAAGTACTTCGGGAACTTGTCAATTCCTAGGTAGTATGCTCATATCTTGTTTAGGTATTGAAACGGTCAGCTGAAGGTCTCAAAACGGTCAAACCCTAGTGCTCTCGTTTCGGAACGGTCCAGACTGTTCCGAAACGGTATCGCGGATAGCTTTGTTTAGGGCTTTTAATGTTAAAATCCTCTTTTTCATCAAACTCTTAAAAACCCTAAAAACCTTAAACCGACTTTCTCTCTATAAATACCTTCTAAACCTCTTTGTTTTTCACCAAATCTTGAGGGGTTTTACTCTAAAATTCAAGTCTAAGCAAGTTTCATCAACATTGTGCAAGGATTTTCCTCAAATCATCCAAAATCCCAAACTAAGGTATTTTTCCCCTTTTTCTTTTTCTTTCAATTTATGTTCGAATCTTAGGTTAGAAAATTTTATTTTTGTATAAATCATATGTTTTCATGTTTGGGTTTTCCATATCTTGTAAAAAATTTCAAAATCTCAAATTTTTTTATTCGAATATAAAATTTTTCAGTCTTATTTTTCTTTTACTGCTTTTTTAATTTTTAATTTTAATTTTTTTAAAAAACCTAAGTGGGATTTATTATTGGATTGAATTTAAAAAAATCTATGCATACACTTAATTTTAAAACATGCTTGCTTAATGTTTTTAGATGTCGGATCAAGCTAACAAAAAGCGTAAGGCCGTTCAAACCCTTGATTCGAGCATTCGTCCGAATCTAGCTCTGCTTTTTCAGAAATCCCTTTGAACCACCGAGATGCGAGCTCGCTTCACTTATGTCAAGGATTTCAAAGTTTGTTGAGTGTGTAAAAGTTCTATTATTTACACCCTATTTAACCCATATTTCTGCTGCACTCAAGCATTATTTATTGCATTTAGGTTAGTTTACAGCAAAACATCACAAATATATTAAAAGGCACAGTTTCTACTAAGAATGACTGTTTTTGCAGGTTGCTGCCGTAGCAGACGGAAAGGGCAGGCGCTGGGCAGTGAAGCAGAAGAGCTGAACTGGACAAGCAGTCAAAGAGGACGATGCTGCCATGGTTGCTGCCGTGACAGCAGAGGACGACAGCAGTTTTGAGGAGAAGAAGCAAAGTGGACCTCGACAGATAGAGAAAATTCAGCCCGTCTGTCGTGTGAAAACCTCATATTTTTCCAAGCCCCAGATCAAAAGGAATGACAAGCCTAAAGTTCAAGGAGAGAAAATCCCAAGCAAGAAGATGACGGCTGGAAAGTAGATTCCTTGAAGATTTAGTCTTTATTAGAATCATACTTTCAATTAAAGTTGTATTCTTGCTATTTTAGATAACTTGAGCCCAAAGCTTATATAAGGGCATATATTTTAACCTAGAAGGGCATAACCGATTACCCTAGCTTCCTTTCCAAACTCTAGTCGTTTTCCTTCCCACAACATGTTCTAAATTCCCCCTAGGGCCACGGGTTGATTTGAAAAGTAGTTGTAAGGGTTGTTTTGTTTTAGGAATTTTCAGTTCAATAAAATAAACTTCAAGTTCTCTTATTTTGGTTATAGATATCTTGCAAGAGCATCGGGAGAGCATTGTGAGGTTATCTATTTACTTAGCATCGGGAGAGTTAAGTATACGAAAGAAATAAGAGCAAGTTCTCTAGCTTATAGTTGAACTATCTCGGACCTAGGGATAGGACGAGATTAAGTGGTTAAAGAAGAATTCATCGACATCGGTGTTCATCCTTCGATTCACGCCGGGAGGTATCATCAAAGACGTGATCATCGACAGACTTGGACCTAGGGATAGGCCAAGGCACAGCTGGGATTCTTGCCAAACTTGAAGTACTGAGTTGATTGTTCGCTACCGCGACAAGCTACGGACTGCTGCCGCGACAGGGACGACGACAGAACTGGAGTTCCAAGACTTAGCAATACCTGCACTACTGAGCAATTCAATACCATCCCATTCTCTCTATCTTGAATTCTCTACTCTTTTATTTACGTTTACTTTATTATTTTCGTGACAACTTCTCAAATATTTTCTTTACTTTCGTGCAGTGAATTAAGGTGAAGCTATTAGCCCAATCCCTGTGGAGACGATATTCGATACTTCGTATCACTTTACTACTTGCATCGTGTATACTTGCACTACCATTGCGATAGACTATTTTACACGCAACAAGTTTTTGGCGCCGTTGCCGGGGATTGGCAACATACCTCTACCTTTTCTTTTACTGCACTTTTCGTTTTTGTTTTTATTTTTATTTTTCTGTTTTTCTTTAGTGCATTCAATTCTTGTTTTTCACAAGGTTTCTTGTTTATGCGCAGATCGAAACGAGGTGAAGATCCTGAGTATCCATTAGATCCGGAAATCGAACGTTCATTCAACCTCAAGAACCGACTTCGTCACATACTAGCTAGGAACGAGTACCTTGAGGAACAATTAGAGACGATGGCCCACCAAAGAAACGACCAGCCTGTTGGAGATATTATACCTCCTGTCGGCAACCCTACTGCCGCTGCCGGTCGACGGTCCTGTCGTGACTACATGTTGAACGATCATGTAGAACTGGGAACCACGCTGCCGGACATAGATGTTGAGAACTTTGAGCTGAAACCTGTTATGTTTAGCATGATCAACAATGTCGGTCAATTCAGTGGTGCTGTTACAGAGGATGCTAGGGAGCATCTCAAAACATTCTAGGAAATTTGTGGTTCGTTTAGACTGTTAGGAGTTAATCCGGAGATACTGAGGCTTCGGTTATTTCCCCATTCATTGAGGGACAGAGCAAAAAACTTGGTGGAATAAACTTACACTGGGTTCAATTAGAACTTGGGCAGATTTATCTCGTGAATTTTTATCTCGTTTTAATCCTTCACATTTATCTGAGCGATTACGTAATGAAATTGCTACTTTTATTTACGTTTGCTGCCGCGACAATCAACGGACTGCTACTGCGACAGGTGCTGCCGCGACGGGAGCGACGACAGAACTGGATTTCCTAAACTCTGCAATACCTGCACTACTGAGAAATTCAATACCAGCCCATTCTCTCTATCTCGATATCTCTACTTTTTATTTACGTTTACTTCATTATTCTCGTGACAACTTCTCAAATATTTTCTTTACTTTTTTGCAGTGAATTAAGGTGAAGCTATTAGCCCAATCCCTATAGAGACGATATCCGATATTTCGTATCACTTTACTACTTGCGTCGTGTACACTTGCACTACCATTGCGATAGACTTTTTTACACGCAACAAAGTTCGTCGTGAACGTGTCATTGATCTTGATTTCCTCAATTCCGAGCGATTCCTATTCCGTTACCTCGAGCGTTTGAGTGAATGGAATCTTCTTCCTTTGTTGAGCATTCCGGATATTCGCTACAAACATATGGTACTCATCTTTTACTCTAATGCTCGTCTTATTCATGATGAAACCAAATCCGAGGTTGTGGGAATTGAATCTTTCATATTAGGGAAAAAGTTTACTGTTAATATTGCACTCTTGGAGTCCACCTTTTCCCTTAAGAATATAGGTCTTGAGGATGAACGTCACTTCGGCACTTTCACCGGTCCGGCACTTACTTTGGATGTGCACGACCATTTTCTTCACTTGATGGTATCTTGGTTCCTTCGCCCTTCCGGAGGTAAATACTCTCATATCCGTCAAGTTGATCACTTTTGGCTTGAATGTTTCCGTAGAGGTGAGCGCCCTAATGTTGCCAAGATTAATTTTGCCGAGATGGTCAATAATGTTAAGCTTATTGACACCAATGAGTTGAAGTCTTTTACTTATGGCACAATCTTGAGCTACATCTTTAGCCACCTTGGTATCGATTGTACCTATGACTCCCCGGAACCTCGCAAGTGCAAGATTGGTGAGTCCTCCCTTCGCAAATTCGGGTTTCGATATGTGAATGATGTTCGGGAACGAGTTGATAGAGAAGCTCCTCTTCCTCCCGTTGCTCCTCCACCGCAAGTTCAAGTTGGAAACAATGAAGCCCTTACGGCTCTCATTACCGAGCGGTTCAATGCCTTGGATACTCGCATTGCTTCGGGTTTTGATGCCATGGACACTCGTTTGAAAAATGTCGAGGATCGCCTCCTAACTCTTGAGACTTCCCATTCAAACTTGGATTTGTCCTTCTCTACTCTCTATGGGCAATGGACGAAGTTTCACCGTTCTCAAGTCAAGAGTGACGATAAGACTTCCGATGATGATGACGAGGCCTAGGACTATCATATCATATCATATTATTTATGCACTTTAGGTTTAAGATTGCATCTTTATGTTTATTATGTTTTAGGAATCTATGCTTTTGATCTTTTGTTTGGGATTTTATTTTGAACTTAATGTTGATTTATGTTTTGGATATTTTAATATTATGAATTAATATTATTGTTGCTTATTAGTTAATGCTTATTGGTACTAATCCTTTGTCTTCTCTATGAGCTTTATTTATTCTTTTTGATCTAACAAAACGGGGGAGAAGAAATTTAAGAGCCACAAACTAAAATTCGTTTTAAATGTTTAAAAGGTTTTTTAAGTTTAAAACTTGGATTTCAAAGTTAAACAATTTTAAAACTTTAAAAACCTATCTTAAATTAAGGGGGAGTTAGAATATTTTCAAAATTTTCAAAACTCTTAAAAATTCTAACTTTGGTTTTGTTATATTAAAAAGGGGGAGATTGTGAAACCAATATTTTAATTTTGATATAACTAAAAACCGAAGGACTAAATTGAAAATGTCAAAACGAATTTTTAAGTCCTCAAAACATCCTCATATGATTTTAAGATTATGCCAAAGTTAAAAACAAAGTTTTCAAATATTTTTCTAAGTGTTTAAAGACGAAATAGTGATTTTCAAGTTCCTGTTTCGAAACGGTCTAAGGCTTTTCGAAACGTTCTCATCACTGCCAACCCCTATTCTGAAACGCGTATCGAAACGACTTTAGAACACTTGAACCCGTATCGAAATGGCTTCACACGTTTCGAAAATGTTCTTCATTTTTGATTTGAAAACTATAACGGTTCTAATATTTTTTAACTGATTTTTCAAAGATCAATAGGGTGTTTCGAAATGGGCTCAATCAGTTTCGAAACGACCCTTTACAGTAGCAAAACTGTTTTGAAACGAGACCATGTGTTTCGAAACGGGTTTTAATCCTGATTCGAAAATATGACCGTTGTAAAAGTTTTTAACTGATTTTGTAGAATCGGTTAGGGTGTTTCGAAATGGGCTTAGGCTGTTTCGAAACGACCCTTTCCAGTGGCAAAAGTGTTTCGAAACGGCTTTAACACGTTTCGAAACGGGCTCTTAAATGCACCCAATGGCTCTTTCTATTTTAGTCCGTTCTGAAACAGGTACCCCGCGTTTCGAAACGGGTTGTTGCAGACTGCATTTATGGAGGTGAGATAACATCCCCAACGACTCTATTGATGAGTGCAACAACCACAACGGCTAGAAATCAATGACAAAGGTATAAAAGGGACCTCTAAAAGCTCCAACAATAACTATTGATCCAAAAGCAAACATCCATACATCAAATCGAAGCATTTGTGCAAAAATCTCATATTGTCTAGAAACCCCAATTGTAATTTTCATTCTTATCTTGTTCAATTGGGTTGAATGCTTGTAATTGGGCTACAATTTGTATTGAGAGATACTCTATTAGCCATCAAATTATTTGTTACCTTGTTGTGAGGATTGGGTTAAATTTTGGGTAGAAAATTTAACCGAAATTGTAAGGGTTGCCTCCTTAGCCTAGAAAAGGGGAAGAGCAATTAGTGGAATTGTTGCAAATCCTTAGTGAAGCTAAGGTAGTGGATGTAGAGTTCATTTAGAACTTGAACCACTCTAAAATCCCTTGTCAATCTTTTTAATTTGCAATTTCCACCACATAAGCTTTAAAAATCCAATTCACCCCCCTCTTGGTTCATATCGATCTTTTGATCCACTCAACACAAAGGCATATGATTTACCACCCAAGCTCATTGTTCTAATAGGCCCAAAAAGATCCATATGAATCAATTGTAAACATATACTAGTAGAGGCATCATTAATGGATTTAAATTAAGTTCTATGTTGTTTACCCTTTGAACATGCATCACAAATTTTATCATTAGAAAACTTAAGTTTGGGTAAACCTCTAACTAGATTAAGGGAAATTAATTTCTCTAAGACACTCATGCTAGCATTTCCTAATTTTCTATGTCAAAGCCATGAGTCATGTTCATCATGTGCAACTAAGCATGTATGGGATGAATGGATGTCATCTAAATGTATCATGTAGATATTGCATATTCTATGTCCTATGAGCATTAATTGATTTGTTTTAATGTTCACAATTTTGCAACCACTTTTATCAAATAAAACATTAAAACCCTTATCACATAATTGACTAATGCTCAATAAGTTATGTTTAAGACCGTTGACATACAAAACATTTTCAATGAAAATAGAAGAGTGATTACCAATAGAGCTTGTTCCTTCAATGTGGCCTTTGGAGTTGTCACCGAAAGTTACCACTCCACCACTTTTTGGCTTTAGTTCCACGAATCTACTCTTGTCACCGGTCATATGTCTTGAGCATCCACTATCAAGGTACCATGAGTTTTGGCTTGAAGCTTTGGCCTTGTAGCAATGCTCCCCCTACAAACAAAGAAATTATGCCTTGATTTTTGGTACCCAAATCATTTTGGGTCCATGTGTGTTAGCCTTCAAAATTTTGGTTCCCTTACGAATCCAAGAAGCAATAGCATTCATATTATTAGAAATAATGAGTTCCTTAGGAACCCAAACACTTCTAACCTTTTGACCTCTAGATTGCTTATGAAAATTTCTTTGTTTAGGAATAAAAGGTTTTCTTTTTACATATTGGGATTTAGAAGAGTTTCCCTTTTCAAAATGGTTTTTCCCAATAGCAATTGATGTTTTAAGATTATCCACTTCCTTTGTGGGATAATCTTGAAAATCAGAAAGAAGTTTTTCAAGTTCAAGATTTTCGTTTTAAGATCATTTGAAAGATTTACTAAAAACAAAACCTTTTTTCCAATTCGGAGTTAGTTCTTGAAAATGTTTCATTTTGATTTTTCAAATCGAAAATGTTTTTCTTGTTTCTCAAAATGGATTCCTTATATTTTCCAACTAACTAATCGTAAACCTCTTGCAATTTATCGTAAGCATCTTAAAGCTCATCAAAGGTAAAATCAAAATTAGATGAGTTAAGGTTTACCTTTGGTTCATCATCAATGGCCATGAGACAAAGATTGGCCACTTCCTCCTCCTCCTCGGATGACTCATCATCACTCCAAGTTGCTACTTGAGCTTTGAGCTTATTCTTCTTCCCAAAGCTCTTCCTCTTCAATTGACGATATTCGGAACTGATATGGCCGGGCTTTTTGCATTCATAGCAAGTGATTTGGTCCTTCTCCTCTTCCTTACTCTTGCTATTGAAGTCTTATTTTCTAATAAACTTTCTCTCATGATTGGACTTCATAAAGCGAGTGAACCGTTTGGCCAACATGGCCATCTCCTCATCTTCATCTTCGCTCGAATCGCTTTCATGGTATGAAGCTTTAAGAGCGAT
Organism: Hibiscus tridactylites; assembly: GCA_958450335.1. Lineage (NCBI taxonomy): Eukaryota > Viridiplantae > Streptophyta > Magnoliopsida > Malvales > Malvaceae > Hibiscus > Hibiscus tridactylites. The sequence goes on from OY288281.1 coordinate 44,003,570, forward strand.
TCCAACCTTCTTCTTCTCAACATCCTTCTTCTCAACCTTCTTCTCTTCCATTTTCTTTTCTTCTTCTCTGCCCTTCCTCATAATCTCATGGGTGAGTAGAGATCCAACAAGAGCATCAAGCTTGAGAGTCTTCAAATCTCGAGCTTCAATAATAGCCGTTCTCTTGCTATCCCATGATTCCGGAAGAGAGTACAACAATTTCCTCACTAGCTTGTCTTCGGGGATGATCTCACCGAAACCCTTCAATCTGTTGACAATGACCGAGAATCGATCAAACATCTTGGAAACACTCTTATCGGGATCCATCTTGAAATTTTCGTAGCTTAGATTGAGTAGCCCAATTTTTGTTTCCTTGACATTTCTAGTTCCCTCATATGTTGTCTCGAGGGTGTCCCAAACCTCCTTGACATTCTCGATCGAAGACACCTTGGAGTAGATATCCGGACCAAGTGCACAAAAGATGACATGAAGAGCTTTATCATTCACTTGCATCCTTCTTCGTTCATCTTCCGTCATTTCGGCTTTCATCTTTGGGACAAGTCTTGCTTCACTATCTCTCTTCATGGGAATGTATGGACCTTCTTCAACCACATCCCACACCGTGTAGTCGGTAGATTTGATGAAGAGCCTCATCCTATTCTTCCAATATAAATAGTTATCCCCATTGAAGAATGGTGGCTTGGAAGTAGATTGGGACTCATAGAGGTTGGATTTGGAGGTGGATGTCATTGCTTGACTAGTTGTTGATCAAACTCTCCTAGAATCGACTCAAGAGGGTTGTAATTCTTCCAATGAGTGTAGCTCTGATACCAATTGTTGAGTTGATCACACAATTGCAAATGACCAAGAGGGGGTGAATTGACAATTAAAATTTTGGTAGGAGAAAAAGGTGAAAAATAAAAAGTGACACAAGTGGTTAGAGTGGTTCAAGTTCTCCAAATGAACTCTACATCCACTAACTTAGTTCCCACTAAGGATTTTCAACCAATTCACTACTTGAATTCTTCCCCTTTTCTTGGATGAGGAGGTAACCTTACAATTTGATTAAGCTTTCTACCCAAAGGTTAATCCACTCACTTTTACAAATAGATGAATTTGGTAAACTCAAAAAGTTCCTCTCAAAGGATGAATGTTTACCCAAATACAATTTCAAACTCCCTAAACTCACAATACAAGATTACAATAAGAACACAAGAGTTGGGTACAAGAATTTGACTATGAAAGGCACTAGGGTTTGGATTTGATGCTTCGATGTTGCTTGTAGGTTCAATAATTGTTGCTTGTTCAATTGAGACTTGCTTTTATACCCTTGCATTGAATTCTAGCCGTTTGGGTAGTTGAGATCATCAATAGAGCCGTTGAGAGCATTTTTCCTGCAATAAATGCAACTCTGCTGCTTACCGTATCGGTACTCGTAGGGACCGTATCGATACCTGCATCCAAGAGGAAAGAGCCGTTGTGACTGAAAACAGAGCGTATCAATACGCATAGAAGGCATACCGATACGATTTTAAGGGGCGTATCGGTACGGAGGGCCGTAATGATACGGTGTTTGCTCACTTGAATCCCAAGTTTGATTTTCTTAAAGATCGTATCGATACGCATACTAAGCTTATCGGTACGATATAACGGTCTTTTAAAAATTGGGAAACCAATCAACTGACAAGTTAACGTTCGAAAATTAAATGCAAAGCTTTTGCAAAGATAAGCCTATCGTATCGATACGGTTGCAAAACGTATCGGTACGATATCATTGAAAGAGTTGCCCAGATGAATGTCGTATCGATACGGGGTAATACCATATCGGTACGCTAAGTCCATTAAAATTCAAGTGGCTAAAATACGTATCAATACGCCTAAGGGTATCGATAGGCCTGAGCGTTTTTATATAGTTTGGCTTGAAAACTTATAGGAAAGACTTAGGAAAAATTTATCCTTTTAAAGAACTTGTCTTGAGATATTATTTTGTTTAAAATACTTGTCAATAGTGAGACTTTACAGAGTACTTAAAAATTTATTGTTTTGCAAATTGGTCCATAAGTTTAGATGTTATATCAAAATCAGTTTTGGTTTTACAAACAGGCATTAACTTATCCAATACATGTATTAAATAATTTTCCATTATAAAAAAATCGTATTTAAACTAAAATTACCAAAATCTATAGAACAACTAAATTTTCTTAACCTATTTTTTTTTGTTTCCCTTCTAGTTTCATGGTGTTTTTCTGACTAATTTAGATCGACCTGCGTCACACACCTAGTTGTGTGTGATAACGGAGTAGCCACCGATCCTTTTGAATAGACAGACCGAAAACCTAAGACAAACCAGAGATTACGAAATCTTGAGTTGGGGCACGGTTATATATGGGGAAGGATTAACACCCCACAACGCCCGTTAAAACGACGCTTATTTGATCACTAATATTTTTTAACGTATTTTGGGCTTACATGATAATTTAATTAACCCTAAATCTACTTTTTTAGGTTCAAACTTTTATTGAAAGAAAATTTTAAGTGAAAGGTTTTTTAAACTAAGTTATTAGGGGCAAAATTCACTTTAATTGATATTTATTGTAGACTTAATTAACTAGACTTAAAGCGGAACTAATACAAGGAATCTAACATAGGAAACTACTTTATTATGTAATTAATTTAATGATTAATCTTAAAAGAGGTGATATTAATTAATTATGAGAAACCTAAACTAGGGGCTTTACTTATTTAACTAAAGAGAACCTAACTAAAGAATCGGGATTAGGGGTGGAAATCAGGTGAGGAATAACTGAAAAATGTGGGGATTCGAACCGATGGGTATGGGGAATAACCGAATTCTTCACCCATGGGGATGGGGGCATGTGAAGTTTTATCATCGAAGCTCAAATGGGGATGGGGACGGGGACGAGGATTGCTATATCCGAACTGTGGGAATAACCGAATCGTACCCGTATAAATCACTGTGGGGATCCCCTAAAAATATTCGCAGGAATCTCCAATATTTTAAAAATTTGAATGGACATAAGGGTAATTTACTCATTTTCAAAAAAAAAAAAATCTAATCTTCTATAACCAAAGTATGGTTGTGTGGAGTAAGTTTGACAATTCTCTGTAAATTTCATAAAAATAATTAGAAAGTGGTCTATACATCGTTGTAAACGTGATTCAGTCTAGTTTTGTTTAAAATACATAGTGATCGATTTCGATTTGTATTTTTAAAAATATGAATATTTGAATGTTGAAAGGTCATACAAATTTAGCAGCATATTCCTTAGAAAGATGTTTTAACAATGACTTTGAAAAATCACCAAAAATCTAAAAGATAAATCAGAAATTGAGCCTTATATTTCTATAACCATACGAAAGCCTAGATTCTTTTAAAACAAACGGTTCTTGATTTTGAGTTATGTATTAGGAGTTATTAATTTTTTAGTGAGCAAATGTCAAAAGAAAAGACTGTAGGCTGTTTCTATAAACAATGATGACAGTAACATAAAAAACTCATCATAAATCGAACAAGTAAAATTATAAGAGATAATTTATATGGTTGAAAAGATTATTGAATCTAGCTCTTCCTTTTACATCAAACGGGTCATGATTTGAATTTGTATAGTACTAGTAACATATTTTCTTTTAAACGTAGTGCATGCCGATATGTTTCAATAGTTAACATTTTAGTCATTGTAAAAAAATAATATTTTAGTCATTTATGTTTTTAGTTTTGGAGATTTAATGCTGAGTGTTTATTTTAATGTATTATTTTTTTATTTTTTTGGGTACGGGGAATAACCGAAAACCGCGGGGATTTGTAAGGGATGGGTATTGGTCCTAAAAAATCCCTGAAACATTTAATAGGGATTCCTTAAAACCGTACCCGCAAGTGTTGGGGACGGAGTGGGTAATACAAAACCGTCCCCGAACAGCCCAATTGCCACCCCTAATCGGGATTAATGTTCTAATTAAAAAATGAATATAACTTAAAAAATATACCATTAGGGTTTAAATTCCTAAAATTAGAGGTGAAAATATCAGATAAACAACAATAAAAAAAGCATAAATAAAAAAAGGACCATACTGAATAGAAACGGAATTTAAAAGCAAAATTAAACTGCAAAAGGGACCAAATTGCATGAAAAAACAGAAAGTTAAATTAAATAAAAAAGGACGAAATTAAAAAATTAGAAATTGGAGAGCCCAAGTGCGAGATCCAGAAGAGAAATGGCGCGGGTCGTGATTCGGATCCGGATCAGTTCGCGATTCGAGTATATAAGCTAAAAAAAGAAACAAAAATTCATTCCCCCCTCAGCCAAATGGATCGAACCGAGCTTTCCTTTTTTTCTCTGAATTGTTCTTCAATGTTCTTCGTGAACACGAAAAATACCGTCGTGAATCCCAGATTTTGGTCGAGCGCCGCCGCACTCCGTCGTGTCGGCCGCCATGGGTCAACTCCGATTGAGACTTTTCTCTGGCCCTCGTGATCACGCTTTTTATGCCAAGCGATGATTGTCGATTCAGTGATCTCCGATGATGTCTCCTCCAGCTATTCGAATGGTAAAACCTGCGCCCATTCCTCCTTTTTTTTCTAAAACCGTTAGCATAAACACATATAAAAAACACATGATATACCTCCAAGAACCGATTTGCTTCTTGTTTTTATTGCTCGAAATTTCTGTGCACAAGTGCTTCGTATATGGTTCTCTCTGTGTGTTGTGTTACAATGAATGACTTTTTATAGCCGATTACATTGAAGAATAGGGAAAATAATTTTTTCGATTTCTTTCCCGAAGTTACAATAATAAGCCCTAGAATGTCTGTGATTTTTTCTTGTTTAGCTTGGTTTGATTTGCTCCGATTTCTTTCTTCTTTTGCATGACTTGTTTCTTTTTTTCCTTTTTCCTTTTAATTTTTGATTTTTTTTGTCTTTCTTGTGTTTCCTTTGCTTGATGAATACTGCCGGACGAGTGAGGTTAAAGAAAGTGGCGATGGTGGCGGAGCATGAGGTCAACGAAAAGGACTCGGTGGCGATGGTGGCGGAGCGTGATGGAAACCGTTGTGCTCAGCGTCGATCGAAGAAGTTGAGACGCCTGATGGGAGTTCGAAGGTCGAGTGCATGGTCTTCACGCGCGAGTGACGATCTGCGTGGTCTTTGAAAGGTTTGATGTCTTTAACCGAAATTTGCCTCGATGAAGGGTGTAGAGGTTTCTTTTGAAATTAGGAAAAAAATTGAAAAAGAAATGATAATTTGACACATTCGACTTTTGAGTGGTTCGACTTTCTAACCGAGGTCTACATCCACTACCTTAGCATTCACACTAAGGATTTTCCAATTCACTAACAATGAATCCTTTCCTTTTTACGAGTTTAAAGGGTAACCTTACATCCATATCTTTTTACGGGTTTAAAGGGTAACCTTACATCCATATCTTTTTACGGGCTAAGATAGGACCCCTTCTTAATTTTTATAAGGATCAACTAGAATCTATCCCTCAACCATGCGGTCTTCACATTGTAAATAATGTATCACTCTAGGTGGGTGTTTACATATTTTGGGTCACTAAAATTAGACTAAAGAATTTACAAGAGATTACAAAATAAGACAATAAAAACTCTACTCTCTTGATTTTAAGCTTGAATGTCCATCTTTTTCTTTTTAAACTATCTTTGGCTTGTATTTATAGTGTGGAATGAAAAACTAGTCGTTAGCGACTTTGAACAATTTTACAATTATGTTTAAGTTTAAAATTATTTTTCATTTAAGTTATATCAAAATTAAACATCTCAATAATCTCCTTTTTTTCATATAACAAAATTTCTTGAAAAATTGTTTTTGAAAATACCCCTTCAAAAATTAATTTTTTAAAAAAGAGAATACTTTAAAAACAATATTTAAGTTCCCCATTTTTGTTTTTGAAATTGAAATTTTCAAACACATTCCTTCCTTTTTTATTATATTAAAAATTATTCAAACAAAATTTGAAATAACATTTAAGCTTAAGACATTAAATGTTGAAAGTTTGAAATTAATTGATAAAAATTATCAATTGTTGGTGCAAAGCAACAATGGAGAGTAAGACAAATCTTTTTAAAATCTTTTGAAAACAAAAGTTCCCTTTAATATATGCATTCTATTTTAAATTTTAGCTCAAAATACTTTGACACTTAAGAAAATTATTGAATTTTAATAAAAATGATCAAGTTTAAAAATTTATGAAATTCAATAAAAAACTTTATGCATTAATATAAATAACACATATTGAAAACACATATGCACAAAGCTTCGAAGAATGTTATGCACTAAAACGATTTTAATGATTAATTTTGTATAAACATTCAAGAAATTATTAAAAATAAATAACTAAAATATATAATTGAATAGAGTAAGCTTAGAGGTTATCCATCTTTATGTGTGGGTATGCCGCCAGTGCATTTGAGAGGATGATTGATGGCTCATCTTTGAATCCTTGAGCTCGATGCCGAACAAAATAGTTCTTCAAGGTCGGTTGAATGTAGAAATGAATCGAGCCCTCCTAAAATCTCTTCAATGGTTGTTAGACCGTCAATTCGAGTTCTGCTCTGATACCAATTGAAATGTTCGATTTCTTCAACCGAAATTAGTGCCGATGAAGGGTGTAGAGGTTTCTTTTGAAATTGGGAAAACAAAAATCGAAAAAGAAATGATAATTTGACACATTCTATTTTAAAGTGGTTCGACCTTCTAAGTAAGATCTACATCCACTACCTTAGCATTCACACTAAGGATTTCTCAATTCATGAATTATTCCCTTTTTACGGGTTCAAGGGGTAATCTTATATTCTTATCTTTTCACGGGCTAAGATAGAACCCACTCCCTAATTTTTATAAGGATCAACTAGAACTTATCTCTCAACAATGAGGTCTTGAAATTGTAAACAATTTACCTCTCTAGGTGGGTGTTTACGCATTTTGGCTCACTAGGATTGGACTAAAGAATTTACAAGAGACTACAAAATAAGACAATAAAACTATACTCTCTTGATCTTTAAGCTTGAATGTTCATCCTCTTTCTTCTTCAAGTGTCTTCGACTTGTATTTATAGTGTGGAATGAAAAGCTAGTCGTTAAAATCTAGCCGTTATGAAAAATTAGCCGTTGGGGACTTTGAACAATTTTTACAATTATATTTAAGTCTAAAAATATTTTTTATTTAAGTTATATCAAAATTAAATATCTCAACAATCTTTCATTTTTGATAAAACGAAATCACTTGAAAAAAATTATTTTTGAAAATACTCTCCTTAAAAAAATAAATTGTGAAAAAAAGTATTTAAAAAAACATTTAAGCTACCTATTTTTCTTTTTGAAATTGAAAATTTTAAACACATATCTCACACTTTTTGATATATATATCAAAAAGTGTCGGATAAAATTAGGTGATTACACTGTTAATTTTATCGGTAAAAATAATTGCTCTCCTACACATTTATGAAGTATTGCAAATTTAGTACCGAAGAAAAAGAAAGCGTTCATTGAATTGCGGAAGTAGTACTTGTTTTCTTATTTTATTTAATTATAAGAAAGCATCCACCTCAAATGGTGTTAATTCTAAAAAAAATAGAAAAATATTTTAATGTATTTTTATATTTTGTCGTTGCGGGAAGAAAATATTATTTCTTTTAATTGTCTTAATGTGATTACAATGTAATATATGTTTATATTTTTTCTTAATTATTGGGTTAGACACACACCCTACAAACAAAATTATTCGAATTTATGTCTCTTAAGATGACAATTATCCTCTTATCTAAGGAGACCACTAGTTGGGTTCATATGAAGGAAAACATTCTATATGTGAAAAATTATATTTATAAAAAATTATTCAACACATGATTATAAAGTGGACAGATAAAGGGTTTATATATAAATCATTATTAAATGCGAGTTCAATTCTTAGATGCGTGACTTTAGTTGTTTTAGTTTACGGTTATATTTATTTAAATATTATATAAAGTATGAAAAAATATTATAATAATATTAATTATCTTTGTAATAAGATTATTTTAGTAAATTTTTAATTAAGTTGGTATTGAGTTGATTCGTGACATCAGCTTAATCAACCATTTTATATATGGTTAGAGACGAAGGTAGAAAAATTTTTATGGTAAAAACTTGAATTATAATTTTTTTCGGGCAAATTTCAATTTTACCAGAGTATTGATAAGGGGTGTTCAATTGGATAGTGTGGTCAGTAACTGAACCGAATTAAGAAAAAAACCAAACAACAATTTGAACGATCGTTTTCGAGCAATAGGACTCTACACGGACCAACATCATGTGTTGACCATCAGTGAGGGAACTCAACATTATTTATTGTGGGACCATTTAAAAAAATTAATTTAGAGTGGCAACAATATTTTTTATATTTTTAAGGAGTAAAAAGTAATTTTATCATAGTTTTTTTTTTCTACTTTTTAAAATTTTTGTGGGGCTGTGGCCTTACTAATCCCTTCATGCATGGTTACGTCTTTGCTGACCATCTAAATAGTTTGATTTAATTGTTCGGAAAAAATAGTTTGATTTAATTATAGTTTTTTGTTATGAATATTTATCTATGTGAATGTCTATCATGATGAGAACTTGTAGAACTAATGTTTTGATATAATAATTGAAAAATGTTTTGGACTAATTTGAAAAGAATTTAAAACTTGGTTTTAAGTCCAAACAACTTGAAATTATGTTTGAGATATTTTAAAAGGTTTTTGGCAATGTTTTTACTAATTTTAAAGAGCCAAACTTGACTTTTCAAGCTACCCGTATCGATACGGTTGTACCCGTACCGATATTTTTTTGCCCCAGTTTGGTCACTGCCAAAACCCGTATCGAAACAGGCTTGGCCGTTTCGATACGGATCGTGATCGTTTCGATACGCCTGGTAAGCGTACCGATCCCCTTTCCAACAACCCCAACGACTATTTCCCAACAGTCATTTAAAAGTGAACCCGTACCGATACACCCTCAAGCGTATCGATACGCCCAGGCTGGCAAGAGCCCAACGGCTAGTTTCTGATGAAGGCCGTACCGATACGGATCCAAGCGTATCGATACGGAAGGCTACAAAACAACATTAATGAAGGGAAATAAAGTCCTCAACGGCTTCAAATCATCCCCAACGGCTAGTAACGACTACAAACTCAATTGGAAGTATTAAAGGGACCTCCAAGCATCAAGTAAAGGCTAATGCTCATATTGTCAAACAACAAATGATCAAATATTGTCTTAGTGCTTAAATTGTTAATTCTTGTATAGACAAATACTAGTGAGCCTAAATTGTCAAATTTGCTCAAGTCTTTTAGGTTTTGGGTGAGTGCTTTAATTGTGCAAACAAACACATTTTAGAAGGATTTGTGTTTGCTTTGTTTATCTCTTTGTAAGAAAGGGTTTCAATCAAGGCTTTGGGTAGAAAGCTTGATTGTGTGTAAGGGTTACTGTGAAACCTATGTTTGATTTTGATATAATTAAATCTTTAAGGATCAATTTGAAAAACTTAAAATTGTTTTATAAGTCCCTTAATAAGTTTTAAATCACCAACACTTTAAAACTGATTTGAAAAACTCAAACTCAAAATATTTTCTAAGTGTTCCAAGGCCAAACTATTGAAAACCGTCCAGGTGTATCGATACGCTCTTAACCGTATCGAAACACCGTATCGAAACAGATTCAATCTGTATCGATACGCCCCTTTGTAAAAGTCTAAAAGAGTTTGACTGGTGTACGATACGGCTTCACCCGTATCGATACGGTTTTAACGAATTTTTAATTCAGGTCGTTTTAAATGTTTCGACCGTTGGTGTCAGTTGTTAGGTAACCAAATTTTAAATTGGTAGTTGACCCGTATCGATACGGTAAACCCTCGTATCGAAACGGAAACTCACAGTGAGCTAAGTCAAGAAAAAGGTATCGATACGGTCTTAGCCGTTTCGATACCCCGTATCGATACGCCTACGTGCGTTTCGATACCCCCTATTTATTGTGCACAACGACTCTTTCTTTTTTGAGACAGATATCGATACGGCTCTACGAGTACCGATACGGATAGCTGCAGAAGTGCATTTATGGTTGTAAGAGAGGGTTCCAACGACTCTATTCAATTCCCCAACCACCCAAACGGCTAGAATTAATAGATGAGGTATAAATTGAAGTCCTTTGAAGGTCAGAACAACTATTCAACCTACAAGCATTATCAAAGCAAAAATCCAAACCCTTGTGCCCTTCAAAGTCAAATTCTTGTATCAAACTCTAGTGTTTTCATTGTTATCTTGTATTATGAGTTTGGGGTAATTGAAATTGTATTTGGGTAGACATTTATTCTTTGTGAGCAATTATTTGAGTTTACCAAAACCTTCTCTTTGTAAATTGAGTGGATTAAGCTTTGGGTAGAAAGCTTAATCAATTTTGTAAGGTTACCTCCCATCCAAGAAAAGGGGAAGAATTCAAGCAGTGAATTGGTTGAAAATCCTTAGCGGGAACTAAGGTAGTAGATGTAGAGTTCATTTGGAGAACTTGAACTACTCTAACTACTTGTGTCATCTTTTATTTTTCACTCATTCATCCCACCAAAATTTTTATTGCCAATTCACCCCCTCTTGGCCATTTGCAATTGTGTGATCAACTCAACAATTGGTATCAGAGCTACAGTCATTGGAAGGATTACAACCCTCTTGAGTCGATTCTAGGAGAATTTGATAAACAACTAGTCAAACAATGACATCCACCTCCAACTATGAGTCTCAATCTACCACCAAGCCACCATTCTTCAGTGGGGATAAATACCCATATTGGAAGAATAGGATGAGACTCTTCATCAAGTCTACCGACTACATGGTGTGGGATGTGGTTGAAGAAGGTCCATACATTCCTATGAAGAGAGATGGAGAAAGACTTGTCCCAAAAGTAAAAGCCGAGATGACGGATGATGAAAGAAGAAGGATGCAAGTGAATGACAAAGCTCTCCATGTGATATTTTGTGCACTTGGTCCGAATATCTACTGCAAGGTGTCTTCAATCGAAAATGCCAAGGAGGTTTGGGATACCCTCGAGACAATATATGAGGGAACTAGTGATGTCAAGGAGACAAAGATTGGGCTACTCAATCTAAGCTATGAAAATTTCAAGATGGATCCCGATGAAAGTGTCTCCAAGATGTTTGATCGATTCTCGGTCATTGTCAACGGATTGAAGGGGTTCGGTGAGATCAACCCCGAAGACAAACTAGTGAGAAAATTGTTGTACTCTCTTCCGGAGTCATGGGATGACAAGAGAACGACTATTATTGAAGCTCGAGATTTGAAGATTCTCAAGCTTGATGCTCTTGTTGGATCTCTACTCACCCATGAGATCATGAGGAAGGGAAGAGAAGAAGAGAAGAAAATGGTTGAGAAGAAGGATGTTGAGAAGAAGAAGGTTGGAATCGCTCTAAAAGCTTCATGTCAAGAAAGCGATTCAAGTGAAGATGAAGATGAGGAGATCGCCATGTTGGCCAAACGGTTTACTCGGTTCATGAAGTCCAATCATGGAAGAAAGTTTATTAGAAAGGAAGACTTCAAGAGCAAGAGTAAGGAAGAGAAGAAAGACCAAATCACTTGCTATGAATGCAAGAAGCCGGGTCACATCTGTTCCGAATGTCCTCAATTGAAGAGGAAGAGCTTTGGGAAGAAGAACAAGCTCAAAGCTCAAATAGCAACTTGGAGTGACGATGAGTCATCCGAGGAAGAGGAGGAAGTGGCCAATCTATGTCTCATGGCCATTGATGATGAACCAAAGGTAAATTCTAACTTATCAAATTTTGATTTTACTTTTGATGAACTTCAAGATGCTTATGATGAATTGCAAGAGGTTTATGATGAGTTAGTAGGAAAATATAAAGAATCTATTTTGAAAAACAAGAAAACCATTTCCGATTTGAAAAATCAAAATGAGACATTTTCTAAAGCTAACTCCGAATTGGAAAAGAAAGTTTTGTTTTTAGTAAATCTTTCAAATGATTTTAAGCAAAAAATCTTGAACTTGAAAAACTTCTTTCCGATTTTCAAGATTATCACACAAAGGAAGTGGATAATCTTAAAACATCTATTGCTATTGGGAAAAACAATTTTGAAAAAGGAAACCATTCTAAATCGCAATATGTAAAAAGAAAACCCTTTATTCCTAAACAAAGAAATTTTAATAAGCAATCTAGAGGTCAAAGAGTTAGAAGTGTTTGGGTTCCTAAGAAACTCATTATTTCTAATAATATGAGTGTTATTGCTTCTTGGATTCCCAAGGGAACCAAAATTTTGAAGGCTAACACACATGGACACAAAATGATTTGGGTACCAAAAATCAAGGCCTAATTTCTTTGTTTGTAGGGGAGCATTGCTATAAGGCTAAAGCTTCAAGCCAAAATTCTTGGTACCTTGATAGTGGATGCTCAAGACATATGACCAGTGACAAGAGTATATTTGTGGAACTAAAGCCAAAGAGTGGTGGAGTGGTAACTTTCGGTGACAACTCCAAAGGCCACATTGAAGGAATAGGCTCCATTGGTAATCACTCTTCTATTTTCATTGAAAATGTTTTGTATGTCAACGGTCTTAAACATAATTTATTGAGCATTAGTAAATTATGTGATAAGGGTTTTAATGTTTTATTTGATAAAAGTGGTTGCAAAATTGTAAACATTAAAACAAATCAACTAATGCTCATTGGTCATCGCATAGGGAACATATACATGGTGCATCAAGATGACATTCATTCATCTCATACATGCTTAGTTACACATGATGAACATGACTCATGGCTTTGGCATATAAAATTAGGACATGCTAGCATGAGTGTCTTAGAGAAATTGATTTCCCTTAATCTAGTTAAAGGTTTACCCAAACTTAAATTTTCTAATGATAAAATTTGTGATGCATGTTCAAAGAGTAAACAACATAGAACTTCATTTAAATCCATTAATTATGTCTCTATTAGTAGATGTTTACAATTGATTCATATGGATCTTTTTGGGCCTATTAGAACAATGAGCTCTGGTGGAAAATCATATGCTTTTGTGCTTGTAGATGATATTCTAGGTTTACTTGGGTTCTATTCTTAAGTACAAAGGATGAGGCTTTAGAAAAATTTATCACATCTTCTAAAATAACTCAAAATGATCTTGAACTTAAAATTTCTCATATTAGAAGTGATCATGGAACCGAATTTCAAAATCTAGGTTTCGATGAGTTTTTAAATGAAAATGGGATTAGCCACAATTTTTCCGCACCTCACACTCCTCAACAAATTTCATCCTTTTGGTTGCAAGTGTTTTGTTTTGAATAATGGTAAAGAAAACTTAGCTAAATTTGATGCTAAAAGTGATGAAGCTATTTTCTTAGGGTACTCTTTAAACTCTAAAGCCTATCGTGTATTTAATAAAAGAACTCTAGTAGTTGAAGAGTCTATACATGCTGTTTTCGATGATAACCTCCTTCCGAGGAAGGAATCTTGTGATGATGATGATGTAGGAATCCTTGATGCCATTGATAGAGGACAAACGTCAAAGGTGGATGAGGTTCCAACTAAAGATGAGGATGCACAAGATCCACCTCTTGAAGCCTTGAAGGACTTGGCTCTTGAGGAAAAGGAGGTGTCTTACCCAAGGGAGTTCAGCTATGTTAAATGTGGTGAAATCTTGGGTGATCCATCCAAGGGGGTAACTACTAGATCCTCTCTCAAATTAATGAATCATGTTGCATTCCTTTCATGCATTGAGCCTAAAAATATTAAAGAAGCTTTAAAAGATGATTTTTGGATTTTGGCCATGCAAGAGGAATTAAATCAATTTGAGAGAAGTAAAGTTTGGGCATTAGTTGAAAGGCCTAATAATCAATCTACTATAGGAACAAAATGGGTTTTTAGGAATAAATTGGATGAAAGTGGTAATATAGTGAGAAACAAGGCTATGCTTGTTGCTCAAGGCTATACCCAAGAAGAGAGAATTGATTTTGATGAGACTTATGCACCCGTAGCTAGAATGGAAGCCATTAGGATGTTGCTTGCATTTGCATGTTATCATAATTTCAAGCTTTTTCAAATGGATGTGAAAAGTGCCTTTTAAATGGTTTTATAAATGAAGAAGTGTATGTTGAACAACCACCGGGTTTTGAGGATTCAAAATTTCCAAACCATGTGTTTAAACTAACAAAAGCTATTTATGGTTTAAAACAAGCTCCTAGAGCTTGGTATGAAAGACTTTCAAATTTCTTAATTGAAAAGGGTTTTGAAAAAGGAAAGGTGGATACTACACTCTTCATAAAAAGATATAACAATGACATCTTAGTAGTACAAATCTATGTTGATGACATCATTTTTGGTTCTACTAAGGAGTGTTATTGTAAAGAATTTTCTAAGCTAATGCAAGGTGAGTTCGAGATGAGCATGATGGGGGAGCTCTCATTCTTTTTGGGACTCCAAATCAAACAAAGGAAAGATGACACCTTCATAAATCAAGCTAAGTACGTGAATGATATGCTCAAAACGTTTGGCTTGGAGAATGCAAAACCTCAAGCCACACCTATGAGTTCTTCCATAAAGCTTGACAAAGATGAAGGAGGTAAGTGTGTTGATTCTAAGCTTTATAGATCCATGATAGGTTCTTTGCTTTACCTTACCGCAAGTAGACCAAATATTATGTTTAGTGTTTGCTTGTGTGCTAGGTTTCAAGCTAGTCCTAGAGAATCACACTTAGTTTCCATTAAGAGAATTTTTAGATACCTTAGAGACACACCTACCTTAGGCCTTCGGTATCCTAAAGATTCTTCCTTTAGCCTTCATGCTTATTCGGATGCGGATTATAGGGGATGTAAGATAGATAGGAAAAGTACTTCCGGGACATGCCAATTCTTAGGTAGTATGCTCGTACCTTGGTTCTCTAAGAAACAAAATAGTGTAGCCTTATCTACCACCGAAGCGGAGTACATATCCTTAGGGAGTTGTTGTGCTCAAGTCCTTTGGATGAAGCAGCAACTCTTAGATTATGGTGTTGAAATAGAAACCATACCCCTTAGGTGTGACAACACTAGTGCCATTTGTCTCACTAAGAATCTCATCCAACACTCTAGAACTAAACACATAGAAATTCGACATCATTTCATTAGGGATCATGTTTTGAAAAATGATGTTGTTATAGAATTTGTTGACACCTTGAACCAATTAGCGGATATATTTACAAAACCTTTAGATAAAGAGCGCTTTTGGACCCTTAGAAGAGAGTTAGGTCTAGCTAGCCTATCTTAACCTTTTAGGACCCCCTTTGTGCTTAAAATTGCTTGATCTTGTGAAATTGCATGTTTGTGTGTTGTAACTCTTAAAAATATCCATGCCTATAGCTAGGGGGAGTATGATTCTATTCAAATATGCTTAGATCTGTTCATTCATCATTTGCATTCCTTTAGGAGGTGTTAAAATCGAGCCTATGGTTGTTCTTTAGGCCTAAAATGTATTTCTGGGCATAGGGTATCGATACGGCCCTACGCGTATCGATACGAGTACTTCATTAGTTTCCCAGAATTCATTTTGCCTTAAATGGGTATCGATACAGTTAAAACCGTTTCGATACGAGCTTCAATCGTTTCGATACAGATTTCATTCGTTTCGATACGATTATTCAACAAGCATTTGTAAGGGAATTACGCTTTTACCCCCGTATCGATACACCCTCAGGCGTATCGATACGCTATTGCGCAGACAGCTTTAAATTTGGCATTTAAAGACTCCAACTTTTACCAAAACTAAAATTCTCAAAAACTTAAAAACCCTAGCCATTTTTAGCCTATAAATAGGCTCTTCCTCTCTCATATTTTCACACCACAACTCAAAATCTTAAAGAGGGTTTCAAATCAAGCAAAGCTCTAAGGGTTTTCTCATCAATTTGGTGCTAGGCTTTTCTTCATTCCTCTTTAATCAATATCAAGGTAAAACTCTTCCTCTTTTTTATTTTTATTTTGTTTTCATCTTTCTAACAAATTTTCATCTTTCAAAATTTTTTCTTCAAATTTTTCTTTGCAATTTTTTTTACCTTGACTTTTGATTTCTAAATAACTTGATTGAAGGAATCTAAATGCATACACTTGTTTTTCTAGTTCATGGCACCCAAGGAATCTAGGAAGAGATCTCGTGTTTCTCAAATCGGTGAATCATCTAATCCCGGAGAGGTTGCTCGTCCAAATTATACCCAAATCTATGAACATTCCTTTGAAACCCCCGAAGCTCTCACATACTTTCGTCAATTCGAAAACTACAAGATTCGTCCAGGAAGGGTAATATCTATTCCTTTTCTTAACCGTATCGAAACAGATTCAATCTGTATCGATACGCCCTTTTGTAAAAGTCTAAAAGAGTTTGAATGGTGTACCGATACGGCTTCACCCGTATCGATACGGTTTTAACGAATTTTTAATTCAGGTCGTTTTAAATGTTTCAACCGTTGGTGTCAGTTGTTAGATAACCAAATTTTAAATTGGTAGTTGACCCGTATCGATACGGTAAACCCTCGTATCGAAACGAAAACTCACAGTGAGCTAAGTCGAGAAAAAGGTATCGATATGGTCTTAGCCGTTTCGATACCCTGTATCGATACGCCTACGTGTGTTTCGATACCCCCTATTTATTGTGCACAACGGCTTTTTCTTTTTTAAGACAGGTATCGATACGGCTCTCGAGTACCGATACGAATAGCTGCAGAAGTGCATTTATGGTGGTAAGAGAGGGTTTCAACGGCTCTATTCAATTCCCCAACCACCCAAATGGCTAGAATTAATAGAGGAGGTATAAATCGAACTTTTTTGAAGGTCAGCAACAACTATTCAACCTACAAGCATCATCAAAGAAAAAATCCAAACGCTTGTGCTCTTCAAAGTCAAATTCTTGTACCCAACTCTAGTGTTTTCATTGTTATCTTGTATTGTGAGTTTGGAGTAATTGAAATTGTATTTGGGTAGACATTTATCCTTTTTGAGGAATTATTTGAGTTTACCAAAATCTTCTCTTTGTAAATTGAGTGGATTAAGCTTTGGGTAGAAAGCTTAATCAAATTTGTAAGGTTACCTCCTCATCCAAGAAAAAGGGGAAGAATTCAAGTAGTGAATTGGTTGAAAATCCTTAGTGGGAACTAAGGTAGTGGATATAGAGTTCATTTGGAGAACTTGAACCACTCTAACTACTTGTGTCATCTTTTATTTTTCACTCATTCATCCCACCAAAATTTTTATTGCCAATTCACCCCCTCTTGGCCATTTGCAATTGTGTGATCAACTCAACAGTTACCTCCTAAGCCTAGAAAAGGGGACGAATCAATAGTGGATTGATTGGAAATCCTTAGTGGGGAGCTAAGGTAGTGGATGTAGACCTTGGTTAGATGGTTGAATCACTATAAATCATTGTGTCACATTTCAATTTAGCTTCCACAACCCTTCCACCAAAAAATCCACCTCTCCACCACTTGGTGAGCAACATCAGTTGAACGAATCGAGCCCCACACAACTCAACAATTGGTATCAGAGCTTGGCTCAATCGAAGGGGATTCACATCCTATTGAGAAGATCCGGCAAGCTCGATCACTATTTCATCAACCGGCTCAAATGGCACAATCAATCAACAAAGCGCCTTTCTTTGACGGAACCCACTATGCCCATTGGAAGACAAAGATGAAGTTCTTCATCAAATCAAGAGATTACAAGCTATGGGATATAGTTGAAGATGGTCCGTTCATGCCTCAAAGAAGCAAAGCGGAGTGGAGTGCCGACGATCGCAAGAAGATGGAACTTAATTGCAAAGCCTTGCATATCTTGTTTTGTGCATTTGGCCCATCCATCTATGAGAAGATGTCTTCTTGTGAGAGTGCCAAGGAGGTATGGGACAAGCTTGAAGTCACATACGAGGGGACCGATGAAGTCAAGGAGACCAAGATTGGGCTCCTAACCTTAGAGTATGAGAACTTCAAAATGGATCCGGAAGAGAACATCGAGAAGATGTTTGATAGGTTCTCCACTATTACCAATGGTCTCAAAGGCTATGGAGAAGCCTTCTCGGAGGAAAAGCTTGTTCGAAAGCTCATCTACTCACTTCCCGAGTCTTGGGACTCAAAGAGGACCGCCATCATCGAAGCCAAGAATTTGAAGACTTTGAAGCTTGATGAACTTATGGGGTCACTCCTTACTCATCAAATCATGAAGAAGAACAAAGAAGATGAGAAGAAGAGGGAAGAAATTAGAGCTATAGGAGAGAAGAAAATCAAAGGGCTTGGCATCAATGCAAGTGCCATGGCTCTCAAATCCTCCACTTGTCATCATGTCTACTCAAGTGAAGAGGAGGATGAAGATGAAGAGTTAGTTCATCTCTTCAAGAAGTGTGCCCCGTTCATGAAGAAAGCCTTGAGAGAGCTTGAACGAGAACCCAAGAGAAAGGAAAGGGCAAGCACTTCAAGCCATAAGAAGAAGGCACATGTGGCTACTTGGAGTGATGAGGACTCCACCGACGATGAACAAGCCAACCTTTGCCTTATGGCCATTGAAGAAGATTCAAGGGTAACTTCTAATTCATCTACTTCATGTTCTTATTCTTTTGATGAATTACAAGATGCCTATGATGATTTGGTTTTAGAGTTTAAAAATCACATTTTGAAAATCAATAAATTGATTTCAAAGTTAAAATTTCAAAATGATTTGATTTCTAAAACCAAACTTGAACTTGAAGCAAAACTCGAAGAGTTTGAATTAAAATGTTTTGATTTACAAAATTTGCTTCAAAAAGTTCAAGAAAAAAAATTGATTTCCAAAGAGCTTGAAAAGGAAAACAATTTTGGAAAATCAAATTTTTATGTAAGACAATCTAGTGCCCCTAGATTTATTAAAGGAAAATGTTTTAGAAGTGTTTGGGTCCCAAAAGGACTAACCACTTCAATTGAAAAGGATGACATTGAAAAATGGATTCCTAAGGGGACTAAAATTTGTGCTACTAACGTTCATGGATCCAAAGCAATTTGGATACCAAAAATTACTTGATTGTCTTTAGCTAGGTGTGATGGAGATGTTCAACAAGTCAAACATTGAGGGGGAGCTCCATGCACACAAGGAAGAACACTTGAAGAAGGAAGGCTTCACATCCTCGCTTTGAGTTCAAGTGTTGGTAAAAATTCTAGTTGTTATTGATTTCATTTGTTTATTTTAGTTTAAATTCAACTAGATGATCATATATGTTGGACTAACATTTTGATGATGCTTTGAGTAAGAGGGAGCCATTTTAAAACCAAATTCTTATTTTTATGTCAATTTTTACCTCTATTGTTATTTTGAACTTAATGTTTTAAATTCTTTTTGATATAACAAAAAGGGGGAGAAATGATTTGAAAAATTGAATTTTCAAATGAATAAGGGGGAACTTTATTTTATTTCATATCTTTAATCTCTTATTCACTTTTTTAAAGTTAAAGGGGGAGAATCCCAAACAATTTTTCAAGTTAGTTTTATTATATCAAAAAGGGGGAGATTGTAGAACTAATGTTTTGATATAATAATTGAAAAATGTTTTGGACTAATTTGAAAAGAATTTAAAACTTGGTTTTAAGTCCAAACAACTTGAAATTATATTTGAGATATTTTAAAAGGTTTTTGGCAATGTTTTTAATAATTTTAAAGAGCCAAACTTGACTTTTCAAGCTACCCGTATCGATACGGTTGTACCCGTACCGATACCTTTTTGCCCCAGTTTGGTCACTGCCAAAACCCGTATCGAAACATACTTGGCTGTTTCGATACGGATCGAGATCGTTTCGATACGCCTGGTAAGCGTACCGATCCCCTTTCCAACAACCCCAACGGCTATTTCCCAACGGTCATTTAAAAGTGAACCCGTACCGATACGCCCTCAAGCGTATCGATACGCCCTCAAGCGTATCGATACGCCCAGGCTGGCAAGAGCCCAACGGCTAGTTTCTGATGAAGGCCGTACCGATACGGATCCAAGCGTATCGATACGGAAGGCTACAAAACAACATTAATGAAGGGAAATAAAGTCCTCAACGGCTCCAAATCATCCCCAACGGCTAGTAACGACTACAAACTCAATTGGAAGTATTAAAGGGACCTCCAAGCATCAAGTAAAGGCTAATGCTCATATTGTCAAACAACAAATGATCAAATATTGTCTTAGTGCTTAAATTGTCAATTCTTGTATAGACAAACACTAGTGAGCCTAAATTGTCAAATTTGCTCAAGTGTTTTAGGTTTTGGGTGAGTGCTTTAATTGTGCAAACAAACTTCTTTTAGAGGGATTTGTGTTTGCTTTGTTTATCTCTTTGTAAGAGAGGGTTTCAATCAAGGCTTTGGGTAGAAAGCTTGATTGTGTGTAAGGGTTACCTCCTAAGCCTAGAAAAGGGGACGAATCAATAGTGGATTGATTGGAAATCCTTAGTGGGGAGCTAAGGTAGTGGATGTAGACCTTGGTTAGAAGGTTGAACCACTATAAATCATTGTGTCACATCTCAATTTAGCTTTCACAACCCTTCCACCCAAAAATCCACCTCTCCACCACTTGGTGAGCAACATCGGTTGAACGAATCGAGCCCCACACAACTCACAGAACTGTATTTAAGAAGTTTGATTTATTTATTATTAGGAATATTATCTCTATTAATTAGAGTTTAACGTATTATATACTTCTTTTTTTTGATCAAAAATGTATGATTTTATTGAGATGAAATCATACAACTTGCATCGACACGCGCCTCATTAAAAACATCCCTACGTCCTAAATGGAGGAAAAGAGTACGACGTGTACATACAATCGGCAATAAAACGAAACAATCCAAGATCCCACAACACCCAAACCATTAACTACCCTTGCTACACCGTCCCTCACCACTGAACCTTACTAGAAACAACCAAAAATTTCCTAGCCACTGTATCCATCCCCCACATCGCATCCCCGATCCTACCATAACCCCCTACCACACCTCCAAACCTGACTACTGCCCCATAGTTTACCCCACGCCCAGTAAGCCCCTTCACCAACAACCCCCTACTCGAGTCCACGATACTTGATCCACACCCCCTTTCGCCAACATATCGACAACGCTATTAGCCTCGCGCAAGACATGGTTAAAGCATACATTAGATAACACCCTACACACATCGTCAATCAATCAAAACCACGACCATAATTTCCATGGCCTCGCCTCCCGTTGTTCCACCCAAACCAAAGCCACTCTAGAATCCGACTCAATTATCACCGATAAATTTATAGGATTTAATTCAATTAAGAACTCCAAAGCCGCCGCGATAGCGCATACCTCCGCCATATTGGAGTCCATCACACCTAAGGGACTCGTAAACAACGCCAAAATCACCCCGTTCACATCCCTTAGCACCCCACTACTCCCGGCTTACCTCTCGCCGCCCCATCCACGTTAAATTTCACCATCCCCCTCACCAGCGGCGACCACGCCAATTTAGGCTGAATCATACCCCCAACAGCCGACGATACACACATCCACAGACCATTCCACCATGCAGCCTCATCCAACAAATGTCCCTCGTGTGCTGCCTTTAACCAATGTAATGAACGCAATTTCACTAAACACATTACCTCCTCTATTGCCAAACAATGTTGTCGAAAAATTAGCTCATTTTGAGCAAGCCAAACCGACCACATCAATGCCGCACAACATGTGATCAACCACTTCCGATGTATCCCACGAAACACCCCTTCGTAACAATGTTCAATCAACTCTTGTACCGATCGAGGAAGAACAAACGACACATTCCACCATTGAAATAATCTATCCCATACACCCTTAATCACCGGACACGACATTAAGATATGTGATATTTCATCCTCCCCCTCTCCACACCATACACAAGCAACCAAAGAAGTGGGCAATAACACCCCCTATCTCGTAAAAAACACAACGTCGGCAACCTTTTCAACAAAGTAAACCAAAGAAAACACTGCACCTTAGGCAGAACAGCAATTTTCCAAACCATAAAGCCCTCCAAATCCCCCTCATCAATACCATAACATGTCATCAAGTTTAAGAGTTCTTTCGTCGAGAATTTTCCGCGCATATTGGGGCACCAAATTAATTGATCCTCCCGCCCCTCACAAAGCCTCCATCCCCTTACAATCTGCCCCAGAACCAGCACCATGTGCTGCTCAAAATCACGCAAGTCACGCACAAAACACGTACCCCAATCACTATGAACAAAGAAGCCCTCTCTAGCATAGTCGGATACCCTTGCCGTTTTGTTAATTACCAAACAAAATAGTCTCGGAAACACCAACCTCAACGGCCTATCCAAGCACCAAACATCATACCAAAATAAAATACTCGCCCCATTCCCCACCAACCATTTAAAACAATTTTCCGCCATAAATCGACTCACCCTTTCATCATCCTGTACCGATGCTATTTGTTTCCATACATTCGACATCTTGTTTTTGGCACCACGTTGACTCGCCATGTAATCACATGTTCACCATACTTTGCCACTATTCAATTGCGCCATAAAGATTGCTTTTCTGTCGCATACCTCCAAGACCACTTAGCCAACAAAGATACATTTCGTAATTGTAAATTAACAACCCCCAATCCCCCTAAATGCCTTGGTCGACAAACGCGTGCCCAATTAACATGACTCATTTTCCTTTTCAAGTCCACATCCCCCCACAAGAACGCCCGTCGGATCTTGTCAATGCGCGCAATCACCGATTTAGGTGCATCAAATACACACATATAATACAACGGTAATGACGATAAGACTGAATTTACCAACACCAAACGTGCCGCAAAAGACAGCGAACTCTTCTTCCATCCCGCCAATTTACGACGAACCTTCTGAATCACTGGCTCCCACATTATACTAGATCTCAGATTCGACCCTATGGGCATACCCAAGTAAGTGAACGGTAGCTCCCCCTTACCACATCCAAGAATACGTACCATCTCCTCCACTACACCTCCATCCATTCCGACAGCATACACACAAGATTTGGCAAAGTTGATTTGTAAACCCGATCCGTACTAAAATCCCAGCAAAATTCGTTTGAGTTGTCTTGCTTCATCCACACTCCCACTTAGGAAAATCAGCGTATCATCCGCAAAATGCAAATGCGAGATACGAAATTCGGGGACAATTTGAATTCCACTAATAACCCCTTACGAGATCGCCTCCTCCATTAGCCGATGAAATGCTTCCGCCACTACCACAAATAATAATGGCGATAGCGGATCTCCTTGTCGCACCCCCCGTTTCATCGGAAAAAACTTCGTCGCTCGCCCATTTAATAAAACTGCCAATCAAGCCGTTCTGATACATGTCCGTATCCACCTCCTCCACTTCTTCCCACATCCCATACTTTCTAGAATACGATCTAAATAGTCCTAATTAAGACAATCATATGCCTTAGCGAAATCCAACTTTAATAACACCCCCATGCCAACTTTCGCCTTCTTCAAGGAGTGCACCACCTCATTCACCAACAACACCCCATCAATAATTTGACGACCTTTGATAAAAGTCGTTTGTGTATCGCCAATCAAATGACTCGCCACTGTTTGAAATCGACTTGCGAGTATCTTGGCAAGAAGTTTATACACTGAATTTAGGAGACAAATAGGCCTAAAATCACCTATTTCCCTCGCTCCCTCTTTCTTCGGAATCAACACAATGTAGGCATGATTAATCCCCCTTGGTAATTGGATAGTATTGAAAAAATTCTAAAACAACAACAATAAATCCGCCTTACTTCCATCACATCCCCAAATAGCAATCCGAATTTCCTCTTCCGAAAAACTCGCCTCAAGCCCTTGCCGCTGACATTCATTCAATGTCGCTAAATGAAGGTCAAATCTAAAAGACCCATGTTGCGACTTTTGTGAAAAATGGTCCCGAAATTCCTCCACCACCACTCGTTTCAACTCATTAGGCTTCGAAATCCACCTACCCTTCACCCATAAACCAACAATATTGTTTCTCATACCCCTAATCGCTGCTGCCCTTTAGAAGAACTTGGTGTTCTGATCACCAGCTTGTAGCCACACTGCCCTTGATTTTTGACACCAAATGGACTCACGAAAACAAAACAATTTCCATAAATCTGATTGCAATCTTCGCTTCTCCACCAATTCAGCATCCGACAAACTCCCAGAACCCAAACGACTATCCATGTCTTCAATTAAATTCATTGTTGCCTCAATTTTCTGATCTACACTCCCGAACGAAGTTCGATTCCACACTCGTAGAAACTTTCGCAAGCCATCCAATTTATCAAGTAATGATACGAAACCAACACCAAATTTCACCCATTCATTCTCCATTACCTGTAAATACGACTTCTTTTCCAACCAACAATTTAGAAAGCGAAACGGTCGAGGCCCCCAATTCACTTCCTCGTCCACCAATTTAACCGATGCATGATCTGATAAGCTTTTCGGCAAATTACATTGAACTAGCCTATGAAATCGCTCCATTCATTCCCCACTCACTAGAAACCGATCAAGTCGACTACACTTATTACTAGGACCGAACCAAGTAAATTTTTTACCAATCAGCTTAACATATATCAGCCCAATATTTTCAGTAAAATTAACAAAATCATTCATACCTCGAATCGAGCCCTAACAACAGTAACTTTCTTCCCTAGATACCACGACGTTGAAATCGCCGACGATGCACCACGGCACCTCCCTCCTGCATACCACCCCATGAATTAAATCCCATAAAGAACGTTGACCCTCCTCCGTACATGGTGCGTATATATTTATCAAACCGCAATACCAATCCTCTAAAATCCATCTACCCCAAAAGGCAATGAAATTTTGCTGCACTTCTGCTGCCTCCAATCGAAATCGTGAAGCTTCCCATATTACCAACAAACCCCCTAATCGGCCATTAGCTGCTACAAACAAATATTCAAAAGAATCCGAATGCCATACCCATTTCACGATCTGGTCCGTAATCAACTCTAGTTTGGTTTCCTGAATGAAAACCATTTTGCCTTGATGCTGTCGTAATAATGTTTGAATCGCCCTGCATTTAGAACTCGAACCCATACCCCAGATATTCCATGACAGCATCTTCATCTCCGATTCCTACAACCCCAAAGCTTGCCGATTTAGCACCTCGGCAATATCCCTAACAATACCATCCTCGTTACCAATCGTTTTCGCCCCCAATAGTTTACACAAGTCCATTGTCGCCCGCGCTTCTTGTACACACTCACCCTCCAACGGCTGTTGCGAGCTTAGACTTGCGGTTGTATTAGGATGTATCTGATGTGTGCTTAACAATTGGCTGGTAGCTTTCTTTTTCCCACTGTTTTTTCTCGATATTGAAACCCCTTCAGTCTTCGACTCCCGACCAAACTCTATCACCTTCCCCTTCAAGCCACTGTTCAGATGCACCTCCTCAACGACCTCCACTTCCACACGTTGTGTCGCGTCCAAAGCTCCCCCTTTCTCAACATTCACCGTGCATTCAAAAAAATACATATCAGTATGATCAAACTCCCATCCCACTACACTTCTATTGTCCCGATTGATTAACCCCACTTTCGCATCTAATATCCAGCCCTTCGAAGCACTTGACTGCACACATTCATCGGTCCTTGTCTGTTCCTGGTCATTGTCCATTTTATCGTCCCTCCCCTCATTCAATAAACCAGCATCACTTTCCCCCCAATTTGCCCTCTTGTCCTTATCCATTTTGCTCAGTTACATCTTATTCGCCTACATTCACCTCCCTCTCTTCCATCTTTTCGTCAACCATGTCATCCGATTCAGACGACTCCCTACAATGTTGACAGTCTGTCCCTTCAATCATTGGCTCAAATTCCACTACACAAACTTTATATACATCCTCGCCAATTTTAAAATCGATAAGCTCTTCGATAAAATCCAATAGCTCCGTCTCTATCAAAACTTCACCTCTTTCAAAAGATGTAGGATCCGTATTTGATTCTTCGCACTTGATCATCCGCCCCCACAATTCAACCACGTTCCTAAATAAAGCCTTCCACCAAGCATGTATCGGTATTCCTCGTATAGAAATCCACGCCCGTCTATTACCCTTCTCCAACTCCGGTGCCCACTCCTTCACCTTGGAAAACCATTTCAACAATGAGCGTGACTGTAGTACTACAGTCCTAGTCTCTTTCTTTTTGAATATGAATAGAATCCGCAATCCCGCTAATCTCATAATCGTCATATCCTTTAAGCCCTCATCATGTAATTCCTTTGCGACAGTAGCCAGTCCCTTCTGTTGACGACTCCAACCCACTGCACAATTCTGTAGTGTCGCCCACTTTTCGCTGTCCAATTCGCCCTGTACCATTCGAATAGGATTCACCACCCTCTCTTTCTGCATCTCTTCAACTCTCTGTGTCGGATTAATCGATGTGTTACTACGCCTGGTGCTTCCAATTTCCATCCAATTCCTCCCTTGTCTCCCTTGCGGTTCTCCTAATGCCGTCACGCCTGCTTTCACATGTTCATTCCACCCTCTACCCAATTGCGATCTCCCTTGTGTAAATGTTACCGAAATCTTTGCTCCATAAATCCACCGTCCATCGAGCCGATCTCGCACTCTTTGTGCCTCCATTCGCGTCTTCATTCGTACAAAACCAAACTGATCCCCCAATCGCATTCGCTTTTCAGGAATAAAAACGTCGAGTACCTGCCCATGTCGATCGAACACTTGCCATAAACCCTACCAGTGGATTTGCGCTGATAGATTACGGACAAATAACGTCCACCCTTGTTTTCTTAGAACCCTATTACGATCTTCCCCCATTTTCTGTTCGGACTTAGGGTTATACTTCTTATGCTTATAAATAGATGAATGCATTGTACACAGTTCGAGTTTTTGAGCATAATACGAATCTCCCTCTTTCTCTCATCTCTTTAATCTTGTATTCTTGTTATTTGTTCTTCGTTATTTTATTTCTAACACGTTATCAACACGATCTCGCTCAATTATCGTGGTTCTTATTGGCAATCCCGAAAAAGATTTCAACATGATATTGGTGACTACATCTGTCGTATATTTAACTTAACTTAGAAGGTATGATATATTTTTCTTATTTATATATCGATATAGTGGTTAGTTAATCACTCTTAAATTAAGATAAGTATTTGATCTATTGTTTGGTTATTATACTTATTATTTGGTTATAATATTCCTTGACATAATGTTTAATATTTCTTGACATACAACTATATTTTGAGTGTATTCGGAGCAATTGCATTTTCGATGCCAAATTTAATTGAGATTGTCATGACAGAAAAATATGCCATGATTGAGGGTTATATAATTTCCAATTAAAATCGGGAGATGTTACAGCCTCCAATTGCAATTAAAATTCTTACTCTGCAAAACTAATTTCCAACTCCAGTAAAGGCTTTATAAAACGTAAATTGTGCACATAAAAGAGAAAAGGTATAATTTTATATCATATTCTCTATAGTTTCTTTTCTATTTACTTTAGTCACTACATGTTTTCTTTAATCCTAATTTATTCTAAATAGTTTATTATTTATGTTATTCTATTAGTGAATATTGATATTTTAACCAAGTTTTGAGTTTTTACATGATATGTTCGAATGACTTGAGAAGAGACATGAGATAAAGAGGTTATGAGAAGTTGTTTTGGTAATTTGTTATGCCTATATTGTCATCGAGAAGAAAATCAATATCGGTAAATTCTGATTTTATTTTTATTCTTTAAATTATTATTTAATGTGCGACAAATCATGATGATTTTGCTCAAAAATAATATTTCTTCTACATCGAAAAACTCAACTGTAGACTTCTCCCAATGTCAGATTAAAAAAATTCATCTTGACAAGAATTTTGTGGGAGACATTCCTTGAAGTGAATGCAAGCATGATATTTATTCCATGCGATTATCAATGATGAGACATTCCCTGAAGTGAATATAAGCATGATGTTTATTCCATGCAATTATTGGATCCGTTTCATTCCCTGAAGAGAATGCAAACATGATAAATCACTATTTCATTGACAACATAACTTCGATATAATCCAAGTATATTGGCTGGACATCCCGTTCTACGAAGCTATTGGTCTCAAAAGAGGTTTTTAAAGGACATTGTGAAGTGGTTTAACAATGTCGCGTATGAGGATTAAATCTTTGTTCTCTGTGATAAGGATATGTGAAAAAGTTTTCAAAGGCCCACTGGCTCTACTCCATTCCCTGAAGTGAATGTTATATTATATTATGGAAAGAATAAGAGCCAAATTAGAAGTTGTGGTCGTGATTGAAACCATGAATATAGACATGGAAAATATGATCATTTTAAGAATACTTCTACCCACCGGTAGTGAGGTTATAAGGATGAAAAGAGTGATAAAGATCATTCTAATGAAGTAAAATCCTTTTTTATTACCAATGTGATGTTATAAACCATTGGTTTCGTACATGTCGTACGTTGAAAAATCAACAATCATCGAATGATAAAGGGAAAAAATAGAAGCAAATTTTGTTTGCGAAAAATGACGAAGATGATATTGGTCCAACTTTATTTGGACATTGTTGATTTTCTTATAACCCTCGAAGAGAATAAATCTTCTTCTAATTATTCTCATAATTTAGAAGAGAATTATTTATCTTTTTTATTTATTTTGATTTATGTTTATTTACTTTACACACACTAATTATTTACGTTTTATATTTATATATTATGATATTTATTTATTTTGTTTAACATGATTACTTGTTAAATACAATCTATGGTAACGATTTATGTTCAACATAAGCATAAGATATATTTTCTCATTTAAATGCAAGGGAATAATGTGAGTAATATATCTCAAAATAGGAAAATATTGATGCTCTTGAAGAGCAATAAATTCTTGAGAGAAAGCACATTATGAAAAGTGCAGAATTACGAATATTGCAATAATTACCGCTAATGGTAATAATATTGTCACCACTAGAAGTGAAAATTTTAAGAGAGCAATATGAGTTCGCAAAATATCCCTTTGGGAATTATAGATAACATATGTTATCAATTGACATTTGAAATAAGCCAATGTAGATATAAATTCTGGTAGCCAAAAAGTCAGTTGAAAGCTCTAGAAGAGCTATATATTGCTACCAAAAGATAAATTTCATTGAAAGCTCCGAAAGAGCTATATATATTCCTATTCAAAGGAACAATTTTTGGTGGACAGTGTATTATCAAGTTTTAAAGAAGCTTGTATTTCAAAATTTGTACCACACATGTATAAGTGAGATTGAATCACATGTTATGGTAAACCAAAAGTTTACCAAATTCAAAAATATATATACACACTTGTATATAATTGGCATGATCGGGTAGACCATCCTGATCAAGAATGATGCGAAAGCTATTGAGATTTATATGCACATTAATTAAAAGAACCTAAAGTTCTTGTGTTGCTTGTTCTCAAAGGAATTGATTAAATTCCGCTTATTGAAAGAACACGAAGTTTTTGTGTTGCTTGTTCTTAAAGGAAATGATTAAGATCCCACTTACCAAAATAACTCGAAGGTCTTGTACTAAAACTGAGACTGCATGTCTTGCATATCATAATGAAATATAGGCCCATATATCCACAAATGTAGAAAGTTTTATATGATTTTAGTAGATGTATCTACATTGTTTTATCAACTTACAACCAGAAGTTTGTAAGATTGATTATAAAAAGATTCAGATTATGCAGTTAGACTATTCATCTTGCAAAAGTTAGTGGGTTTATATTTTAGGCTATATCAGTTGATACGAAGCCTATTGATTATGAAAAATACAGTTTAGGAAAATTTCTATTGGATGCCTCATCTTTAATAGCTAAATTATGAGAACAAAACAATTATTATTTACATGGTATTTCCATATAGAAGCACTTATACGCATCAAGCCAACGAGTTATAATAAATTCCCCATTATGATTGGTTTTTGGTCAGAAGCCACACATTTCCCATTTTATAATTTTTGAATGTGCGATATATTGTTGAATTGCTCCACCACAACGCACAAAATGGGTAAATAAAAAGGGTTGAGAATATATATTGAGTATGAGTCTCCTTTTATGTTTAAATTCTTAAACATTAATTGGAGAATTATTTATGACATGATTTTTCTCAACATTAGGGGGAAATAATAATCAACTGGATAGAGGAAAATGAATTATCATTATCTAGATCCTCGTATATGAACTAGAAGTTCATAAGATAATTCATGTTATTACATGTCAACTGCCAGACGTATTTACTGACCTAATGAGAGTAATTAAGTCTCATATATCAACTGAAATGCTCTAAGTTTAAACTAAAAGTTAGAGCGAGAGGATGTAAATCATGCCTGAAGCATGATAGTTGAAATGTTTCCAATGATGAAAATTCTCGTAAATAGAAAATAATATGAGATGGTCATGTAACACCCTAATTTTTCTACCAATGTTAAAACCTTAATATATAAAATCCCTAATTCTAAAACATAAATTTAATTGGGAATTTTGTTTAAAACTTAATTGAGCTAGGGGTTAGATTGGATTAAGATGGATGCTTGATGGCCCTTTTATGATGCGGGTAGAAGTAGAGACCCTTAATAGGTAATTTACCCAAAAATTTAGGGTAAAACCCATTTAGTCTTGTGAGACTCTTCATTTGCCCACTTTTCAGCCGCTCTCTCTTCCTCTCCCGTCTCTTTTCGAAAACAAAACCCCCTCACCCACTTTTCCGTTCAAGCTCCGATTAAGGGGCTGTTGTCGTCCGTTATTTGTTCCGAGGTCACCGGTGTGCTCACCGTTGCCGTGCAAACAAAACCGCCTTTCGGTGATACTCGTCGCCACCGCTTGCACGAGATTCGAGAGGCTGAAAACCCTTCGTCTCCTTTGCGTGCCATCGTCCCTTGCCGTGACCATTCGAGACTCGTTTCACTATCGCCTTCGTTTCTCTATTTACGTTTCAGGTGGGTATGAGTCGCATCCGACCACCGCTGTTATTTGTTTGGACGTCGTCGTGTTGACCGGTCGCCGTGGGACTTTGCTGGTTGCCGTTGGGATAGGTTAGCCGATTTGGGTTTCGGGATTGAGGATATTTGTTTAGGGTTAGGGTAAAAATTGATTTGGGAAAATTTAATTTGGGGAAAATGAAATTAAAATCTGACTTTGGGTTTAAACTAAACCGGACCACCCCTATGAACCGAACCGAACCTTAGGTGACAAGCCAGATGACGTCAGTAGTGACGTCATCTGCTGATGGGATGATGATGCAGGTTGACGTTAGCGATGACGTCATCATTGACCATGATGACGTCAACATTGACTTTTTGGCCAAAAGTCAACTTTATGATTTTCGACGTCCCGGTTCTAGATTCGCAGCCCGTTATTCTAAATTCGATCCTGAAGGACCGTTTTGACCCTTTGAATTATTATATGCCTAACTTGGAAATTATGTATTTAGAATTCTGAACCGAGTTATTTTTGCGTCCGGTTAATATCGATTCAGACACCGAGATTCTTCCACCTTATCCGCCTGGTCGACCTCCTGCATCTCAACCTTCGAGTTTCGTACGTATGTGAATTTAAATAAGTTTATGTTTAGTAGATTGTGGCATAGTAGTATAGAATTTTGATATAGTGAACCTTTGCAGGTGCCGATCATGTTTCGCCTGCTTCTAGATCTGAGCGTGGGAGACGTCACTCTCGGCGTTTAGCTGTTAGTTGTCTGTGGTGTGTTCTCTGCTTGTGATATATCATATGTGTTGTTGTTGTATGATGTCTGTTTGCGAAATATGTTGTGTGATGTCTGTTTGCGGAATATGTTGTGACCGGAGCTATGTGTTATGTTGTATACAATTCTGTTAGGCATCATACATCGGAATCTGAGTAATAAATATCAGATTAAATGCACATGCATTTTCGGACTAAAGGCTCTTGCATTTTCAGACTAATGATGTTGCATTCTGATTAGAATCAGAACATTCATGCATTTCATTCGGGTGGGAAATGTACGGAGGAAGATTAGTGGTTTCACCCTTCGGGCTGAATTCCACTTCGAACTTGGTGACGATGTAGAGAGTGGTTCGGAGGAACCTTACTCTTCGGACGATGATGTAGATGGGTTCTTGACATAGACTTAGGTGCATCGTGCTTTGCATATCTGTGTATTCGAATGACTGTTGAAATGACCATGTTGACTGTATAATTCTTGTGATTTTCTGTCTGATGCACCTTAGAGACACACTAAGCTTAATAGCTGACTCCCCCTTAGCTTCTATTTCAGATTCTCAAACATAGGAGTTCGGTACTTGGAGGACCACATATATCATATTTATTATCGTTTTAGTATGGATATTCTTGGTTTTCGGTTTTATTTTGGTTTTATTTCGATTATTTTGTTATTTGGGTTGTCTATGTAAACTCGATTATTTTTATTTGGGATTTTAAACTGTTTAGCATGCATGAGTATTTTAATTTGATATTTTGCTACTTTGTTTTGGCTTACTTTATCTATACAACTGCGTTATCGAAATATGAATTTCAATGTTAAACGACATTGTTTTAAATTAATATTTTGAGTATTAATTTTTGGAAACCTAATAATTAATTACTTGAGAGACACCTTTTCAACCTGACTTCCTAGATTCGACCCATAACCTTTGGGTCGGGTTTAGGGGGGTACATTTAGTGGTATTAGAGCCTAGGTTCAACCCCCGGACTGTGTGGCTTGCATAAAATATTTAAGTCGAAAATGATTTTCTAATGCATCCTATTTTTTTGTAGAACTCCAAGTATCGAATTTAATCTTAGTATTCTCTAATTTTTGTAGATAGACTACTATGCCACCACGTAGGAGTACTAGGTTAGCGACCGGTCGAGGTCGTGGCCGAGACCGTGGTAGAGGCCGAGGTTGTACCGCAACAGTTGAGAGCGGTGCTTCGCAAACAGTGGAGGCACAGTCGCATCAGGACGATGTTCATGATGTTAATGAGGAGGAGAGGGCCGTGGATCAGTAGTCTGGGGTTCAGCAGCCTAGGGTTCAGCAGCATGGGGTTTAGCAGGCTGAAGCTCAACAGACTGGGGCCCAACAGGCTGGGGACCAACGGGCTAGTGGAGAGGATTAGCTAGTCCAGTAGACACCGGGTGATGGACCACCTGGACCTAGAGATGCTGAGACTGTGGGCATGTATGCTGCTGTAGTGCACATGGAGTTGCTCCGTTATCTTCGTCAGACTGAGGGTGTTAAGAGGCCCATATCTACTGAATTCTTAACTGCCGGGATGACTATGTTTGATGGGAAGACGAGTACCGATCCTGCTGATGCTGAGTATTGGTTGAAGAAGCTTCAGAGGTTGTTCACTGAGATGGATTATCCTACTGACCGGGAGCTTAAGGCTATTGTATCACTATTGTAGGATGAGGCTTAGAATTGGTGGGAGGCTGAGGAGCATGTTATTCCAGCTGGCCAGATATATTGGGATTATTTCCGACAGGCTTTTTCTGACCGATATGTTGGGGCTAAGTATCTAGCAAAGTGCCGGGATGATTTCATGAATCTGAAGCAAAACGAAATGTCTATGAATGATTATGAAATTGAGTTTATGAGACTTATCCAGTATGTACTGGGGCTAGTGACTACTGAAAAGGAGAAGTGTGATTGGTTCCTGAAAGGGTTGCACCCTTCGATTAAGGCGAGTGTGGCTCTACATATGGATAATGAGTATAAAGAGACCACTAAGCGAGCTAAGACAACTAAGCGAAATGAGGCGGAGTTGAGGCTACTTGAGTCCTATGATACTGATCGGGGTAGGAGGCAGTCGATTGCATCAGTTCAGCACACTCAGGGTTACCAGTCTAGGAAGAGAGCCATAGATGAGTCTGATCATCAGGGTTATTCCAGAGGTAGATCGGTGATTTCCACTGTTCCAACCGTTAGTGTCGGGGGTTCGACTAGTACCCGTGGGGTGCCGCAGTGTTCCTTCTGTAAGAAGTGGCACCTGGGTGAATGTAGGAGGCAGTCTGGGGCTTGTTTCCGATGTGGATCATTTGAGCATCTTTTCAGGGATTGTCCGGTATCACCTTCATCATCTTATGTTCCGAGTCAGTCTCATGCATCCGTACAGACTTCTGCTGGAGGTAGAGGACATGGTAGACCTGCTACTTCAGGTACTGCTAGTAGAGGTAGACCTGCCTAGAGTGATAGATCCGCTAGATCCGATACTAGACACTCGGGGGTTGGTTTATGCAACTAGAGCTCATGAGAGTTATGATGGTGAGCTAGAAGACATAGCAGGTACGTTTCTAATGTTGTCAGGTTTTTACTTTCATGTTGAAGGATGAGGAATTCAAAATGAAGAACCTTAAGTTATGTCAGCCAATTTTTGGGATCTGTCGCTAAGTCTGAAAATTTTGAGGCCGAAATGTCTTTTAAGGAGGGGATAATTGTCACACCCTAATTTTTATCCCAATGTTAAAACCCTAATATATACAATCCCTAATTCTAAAACCTAAATTTAATTAGGAATTTTATTTAAAACCAAATTGAGCTAGGGGTTAGATTGGATTAAGATGGAAGTTTGATGGCCCTTTTGTGATGCGGGTAGATGTAGAGACCCTTAATGGGTAATTTACCAAAAAATTTAGGGTAAAACCCTTTTAGTTTTGTGAGACTCTTCATCTGCCCATTTTTCAGCCGCTCTCTCTTCCTCTCCCGTCTCTTTTCGAAAACAAAACCCCCTCACCCACTTTTCTGTTCAAGCTCCGATTAAGGGGCTGTTACCTTCCGTTCGCCGTTCCAAGGTTATTGGCTTGCTCACCGTTGCCGCGAGAACAAAACCGCCCTTCGGTGTTAGTCATCACCGCCATTGCACGAGATTCGAGAGGCTGAAAACCCTTCGTCTCCTTCGCGTGCCGCCGTCCCTTGCAGTGACCATTCGAGACTAGTTTCACTGTCGCCTTCGTTTCTCTATTTACGTTTCAGGTGGGTATGAGTCGCATCCGACCACCGCTGTTATTTGTTTGGACGTCGTCGTGTTGACCGGCCGCCGTGGGACTTTGCTGGTTGCTGCCGGGATAGGTTAGTCGATTAGGGTTTTGGGATTGGGGATCTTTGTTTAGGGTTAGAGTAAAAATTGATATGGGAAAAATTAATTTGGGGGAAATGAAATTAAAATCTGACTTTGGGTTTAAACTAAACCGGACCGCCTCTAAGAACCGAACCATACCTTTGGTGACAAGCCGGATGACGTCAGCAGTGACGTTATCTGCTGATGGGATGATGATGCAGGCTGACGATCGCAATGACGTCATTATTGACCATGATGACGTCACTTTTGACTTTTTGGGCCAAAAGTTAACTCTATGTTTTTCGACCTCCCGGTTCTAGATTCCCAGCCCGTTTTTCTAAATTCGATCCCGAAGGACCATTTTTAACCCTTTGAATTATTTTATGCTTAACTTGGAATTGTGTATTTAGAATTCTGAACCGAGTTATTTTTGCGTCCAGGTAATATCGATTCGGACACCAAGATTCTTCCACCTCTTCCGCCTGGTCGTCCTCCTGCATTTCAACCTTTGAGTTTCGCACGTATGTGAATTTAAATAAGTTCATGTTTAATAGATTGTGGCATAGTAGTAGAGAATTTTGACATAGTGAACCTTTGCAGGTGCCGATCATGTTCCACCTGCTTCTAGATCTGAGCGTGGGAGACATCACTCTCGACATTTAGCTGTTAGTTATCTGTGGCATGTTCTCTGCTTGTGCTATATCATATGTGTTGTTGTTGTATGATGTCTGTTTGCGGAATATGTTGTGTGATGTCTGTTTGCAGAATATGTTGTGACCTGAGCTATGTGTTATGTTGTATACAATTCTGTTAGGCATCATACATCAGAATCTGAATAATAAATATCGGATTAAATGCTCCTGCATTTTTGGATTAAATGCTCATGCATTTTTGGACTAAATGCTCATGCATTTTCGGACTAATGATGTTGCATTCGGATTAGAATCGGAACATTCATTCATATCATTCGGGTGGGAAATGTACGAAGGAAGATCAGTGGTTTCACCCTTTGGGCTGAATTCCACTTCGGACTTGGTGACGATGTAGAGAGTGGTTCAGGGGAACCTTACTCTTCAGACGGTGATGTAGATGAGTTCATGACATAGACTTAGGTGCATCGTGCTTTGCATATCTGTGTATTCGAATGACTGTTGAAATGACTATGTTGACTGTATGATTCTTGTGATTTTCTGTCTGATGGACCTTAAAGACACACTGAGGTTTATAGCTGACTACCCGTTAGCATCTATTTCAGATTCTCAGACATAGGAGTTCCGTACTTAAATGACCACAAATATCAGATTTATTATCGTTTTAGTATGGATATTCTTAGTTTTAAGTTTTATTTCGGTTTTATTTCGATTATTTCGATTATTTGGGGTTTTTATGTAAACTCGATTATTTTTATTTGGGATTTTAAACTGTTTACCATGCATGAGTATTTTAATTTGATATTTTGCTACATTGTTTTGGATTACTTTATCTATAAGACTGCATTTTCGAAATATGAATTTCAATGTTAAACGACACTCTTTTAAATTAATATTTTGAGTATTAATTTTTTAAAACCTAATAATTAATTACTTGAGAGACACGTTTTCAACCTGACTTCCTAGACTCGGCCCATAACCAATGTGTCGGGTTTAGGGGGTTACAGGTCATATATTGGAGGCGGGTGCTCCTAAAGAGACCCAAGACATAACTAATAATAAAACTCTAGAAAATTTTCAGGTACCTGAAATAAAGATTGAAATCTTGATGAAATCTCGATGAGTTATGTCACTACGAGAATAGAACCAAAATAGAAAAGTTGTCGACTGTAACACACGTGTTTTGGGGTCGGGAGTTAAGTGTGTGAGTCGGGTTCGAGTCATTAGACTCAGTTTAATTTAATGAGACTTTGGTTTTAATTTAGTAAGACTAAAATCTTAGTAATGACATTTTTGTAAATATTTCAAAGTAAGGAAAAAGTTGAGCCTTTTTGAAACAAAAAAAAATAGTCTTCTTCTTCTTCATTTCAATCTCACGACCTAAAACCTCTCAATCACTATTCCATCAAGTTGCTTCATCATTTCAAGAGATTTCTTCGAGGTAAATTTATTTTTGACTTCTCCTCTCTATCCCGATCCTTTCCATGGTTTTAGATTCTTAAAAACATCACCTTTTTGGAATTCAAGTTTTCAAGTTTTTGAGGGAAAAGGAGATGCTTTATGGGTTTTTCGTTTAACATTTGATTTGATAAGTTTATTTAAGCTTTAATCCAGTCTTTAAATGTTTTAAAACTTAAAATGGTGGGGTTTTGGTCAAAATCCCGAAATGGGTTTTTGGGGGCATTTTGAAAGTGTTAAAACTTGTATTTTTGGGGTGGTTTTGTGATGGGTTGAAAGGCTGGTGATATAATGTTCTTAGGGAAGTGTTTTAAAGGTCTTTAAAGTTAATTTGGGTTTTGGAAATGGTAGTTTACAGCTGGGTTTAATGGGAGTACGAAAATGGGAAATTTTGGTTGTTAGCTTGGCTTGAGATTGTTGAAGAATGGGTTATGGTGGAAATCCGAGTTGTGTCAGTGATTTGTGGATGTTTGTGTAGTAATGCATTGTTTTTGATTTGGTTAGAATAAAGGGGAAACATCAAAGAAGGTTCGGGCACGATTCTGGATTTGGTGGAGGCTTGATTCGGCTTTGCTTGGTTTGCTTAAGGAAGTGTGGTGAGTGGAATCTTTCAAATTGGTTTAAATTGGTTCAAGTGTATGGTTGGGGATTTGGATTGTGCTTGGTAGGCCAATCCAAGGTAGAGATTAAGTTGGTAGCTTAACTTCTTGCGTGTTTTATGAGCTTTGATTAATTGTGCTTGGTATAAACTTGTTGAGCATGTGTTGATTTTGTATGTGTTAAATACATTGATGTGTGTGATGATGGATATGTTGATATGCATGATGGATTGTAATGGTGTAGCTTAATAGTATGATTGACACTAGTTAAATTACCGGGTATAAATGATCGATCATTAGGATTAGAGTGCACATGGTTGAGTCAAATTCGCGCGTGGCCTTGGTGACGTAAAGTCATCAAAGAGGAGTACGATGATGTAATATTCCACCGAGAATTTTATATTATACGTGATGTTGAGTGGAATCCCATTCGTAGGACATGTGATGATGAGTGTAATCCCATCCATGCGAGGTCCGGTGATGAGTGTAATCACACCGAGGTAATGTTGTTGTTGAGTACGTTGGTGGTGAAAGCCCCAACGGAAGTATCCGTATATCCGATTAAACTAATAGTGGCCAATGTACTTGTTCATGTGGTTTTGTTGTTAAGATAATTGTTATATCTTGTTGAGCTTAACATGATGTAAGATGCCATGTTATTGCATTTATGAGTTGTTAGCTATGGTACTATGTTGATGTATATGTATGCTTGTGTGTGATATTAAGGATGATATGCTTGAACCCTGCATTGTCGTTGTTTTTGGTCTTAGAGCACCCTCACTAAGCTTCTAGCTTACGCTCTCGTTTTCGACAATGCAGATCATTAGCGTGGAGTTAGCAAGGAGCAAGGAAAGGGGCATTCCAAGCTTTTGTAGTTGATCAAGTATGGTTTAGTAAATAAAGTGGTAGTTTAGCAATGAGACTGCTATATGTTTGTATGAGCGTTGTATGACTCATAGATGTTGGTTTGTTGTTTATGTCTTGTTTTGGGATTTGTAAGTCATGTTATGTTTTGCCTAGTGCTTGTGTTGAAAGGTTACGTCTATGAATGCTATGTGTGCTATATTTTTAGGCATGTAAACCTTGTATGAAACATTTAAGTGTTTATCCTCCTATGAATGAAATGGTTGGTTATGTATGCCTATTTGCAAGTTTCTTATCCTTGTGCTCATCTTGTGTTGGATGCCATGTATATTGGGTTAAATAGCTTTGCATGTTTAGTTTTGATTGTTGAGTGTTGTATGAATGGTTGTTTGTGGCTAAGGGAGTCGCAAATTGCATTTAGAGTTGAGTCTTGGTTCGTTTTGCTGCAAATTTGAGTCTTGCAGTGCAGGGCATATCGGTACGCCGAAGGGCCGTATCGATACTGTCCTACATTTTGGGACTCAGATTTGGCTTATCGTACCGATACACGGGGGTGTATCGATACGCCAAAACCTCACTGGAAATATGAGATTTTGATGATATTTTGGCGTATCGGTACGAGCTCTAGGCGTATCGGTATGGTCTTGTATCGTTGACAGCAAGATGTTGACCGAGGAGGGCGTATCGGTACGGTCAACCAGTGTACCGATACGGTCTCCCTAGGTTGACTTAGGGCTGTTGACCTGATCAATACGTATCGATACCCTCTTCTAGTGTATCGATATGGCCTGTTGTATAGACTGAAATGGGTTGTTTTAAAGTGCTGTTTGGATGATTGATTTTATTTCGTTGTGTTTCCGCTATCGTGTTTCACATAGGACATAATAATGCCTTTAGACAAGATAAAGTTAAAAGAAATCTTCTAGGGTTGCTAACCGAGGTGGGACCTTAACGGGTTTCACATCAGTTTTCCCCGTGTAGCCTACTCGGACTGGTCAGTCGTTTAGACCGGGACGAGGGGGTTACATTTGTTGGTATCAGAGCCTGAGGTTTCCGAGACCTCAGGCAGGTAAGTGAGGTAAGTTTAAAGTGATATGTTGTTATTATGTCTCGATGAATGTTTTTCCATGTGTACTTGTTGTTTGTTTGTTCGTATAAGTGTTTGAAAGCATGTGTTAGCATGAATGTGGTGTCGAAGCATAGTGTCGAGTTCCCATTGCTACTATTATTTATTCTAAAAAAGGTTTTGTAAAGGAGTATACTTGAGCACGATTGGACCCTTGCCTTTGCTAACTTCATCCTTATCTGTTTGTTTGTTGTAGTTGTTATCTTGCTAGTTGGGACATGAGAACAAGAGGGAGGCCTAGGATGGTTCAACCGAAACCACGGGCAGCCGCTCCGGGAGTTGAGCCAGTTGTTGAGGCAGATGCTCCTCCACCTCCTCCTTCTCCTCCTCGTCAAGGAGGTGAGGTGAGAGTCGAGGGTGTAGAACCTCAAGTTGGCCAACGAACGACCGGGATAGATTTAGCTCCGTTAGTATAGACGATAGCCGGGGCCTTTTAGGCAGCAGTGGCTGGGGGCCAGGCAGTGGCACAACCTCAGGGTGAGGGCACTAGTTTGCCACTAGAGAGACTTCACAGTTTAAGAAGGTGAAGAGTTTAGAGGGTTGGCACCCGAGAGATCCGAGACTTGGTTTGACAAGACCGTCAGTATTCTGACACAAATGGGTTGTACGAGAGCGCGCAAGCTAGGGTGTGTTGTATCTCTGCTTCAGGGTGATGCCTACACTTGGTGGGTCACCATTACTACGGGTATGCCAGAGGCCGAGATTACTTGGGAGTTCTTTGAGTCAGCTTTTCGTAAGAAGTATCCGGGTCCCCGTTATCTCAATGAGAAGAAGAGGGAGTTTATAGCTTTGCTCCAGGGGAACTTGACCGTCACCGAGTATGAGATCCGTTTTGTGAGGTTGAGTCAGTATGCATCTGAGCTTGTTCCTACTGAGAGGGAACGTTGTGACCGTTTTCGCTACGGGCTGAGTGAAGAGATCAAGAGGTACACCTTGGCTACTGACTACATAGATTTTGATGTCTTGGTCGCTAGGTCCAAAGACATAGAGCACAGTTTGGGTTTGACCAAACGTTTTGGTGGAACTAGTTTTGGAAAGAGGTCCAACGACTTTGATAGAGGTGATGCCAAGAGGCATCGGGACAATAGGCATCACTATGACCATAGACATGGTGGCAGTAACCACGGTAGGGGCCATCAGGGCCAGAGAGCTGGTGGGAGTTTGCCCGAGTGTGCTCGTTGCGGGAGGAATCACACCGGTGAGTGTTGGGGGAACTTCCACTCCTGTTGGAGCTGTGGAGCTAGGGACCACATTAGGCGTGACTGTCCACATCAGGTGGGGCAAGCACCGGTTCATGCTCAGGCTCCCGCTAGAGCTAATGACTTTCAGAGAGGCTGTGAGTGCGGTAGAGGTAACTTCCAGCCAAGAAATGATGGCCAGAGGAACATAGTGCATGTAGTTGATGTCCAGCCAGAGGGCGGAGGCCTGGCTAGAGTTTACGCTCAGCGTGAGAGTCAGCACGACACAGATGTGATTGCAGGTATTCTCTCGATACAGTCTTTGGGTTTGCTTTCTTTGGTTGACTCCGGGTCTACGCATTCATATGTATATTGGGTGAGCTTGCAATGTTGTTGAATTTGCCTTGTGAAGTATTAGAGGTAGAAGTTAGTGTTGCTAGTTCCTTCGGGGACACAATAGTGGTTAGGAAGATGTACAAGAGGTACCCGCTAATGGTTCAGGGGAATGTGTTTCCAGTGGATGTGATAGAGTTACGATTTTATGGCTTTGATGTAATTCTAGGTATGGACTGGCTTACCGAACATAGAGCTAGGATAGACTTTGAGACTAAGAGGGTTTTCTTGAAGCTCGCGGATGATTATGAGATTGTGGTTGTGGGTCAGAACGTGAAGTTCTTATCGAATGTAGTTTCAATTTTAGAGGCTAAGAGGTTAGTTGAGCTGGGCTGTGAGGCATATTTGGCCTACGTGCTGAATCCAAACATGAGTGAGCTTAGACCTCAAGATATCTGGACAGTGTGTGACCATCCGAGTGTGTTTCCGGAAGAATTTTCGGGTTTACCGCCTGATAGAGAGGTAGACTTTTCTATAGAGACATATTCAGATTCGACTCTTGTTTCGATTGCTCCGTATCGTATGACACCGAAAGAACTGAAACAGTTGAAGACTCGGTTGTAAGAGTTGACAAATAGAGGTTTCATCCGACCGAGTTCTTCGCCTTGGGGTACTCCAGTTTTGTTTGTGAAGAAGAAAGACGGAAGCATGAGAATGTGTATAGATTACAGACAGTTGAATCAGTTGACCGTGAAGAACAAGTATCTGTTGCCGAGAATTGATGACTTGTTTGATCAGTTGAGATGGGCATCATTCTTTTCGAAGATTAACTTGAGATCCGATTACTATCAGTTGAAGGTAAAGGAGGTAGATGTACCGAAGAAAGCCTTTAGGACTAGGCATGGTAACTATGAGTTTTTAGTCATGCCATTTGGGTTGACTAACGCACCAGCTGCTTTCATGGACATGATGAATAGGATTTTCCACCAGTTCTTAGATCAGTTTGTAGTTGTCTTCATATATGACATCTTGGTGTATTCCCGTACCGAGGAAGACCATGACCGACACTTAAGGTTAGTTTTGCGGACTTTGCTAGACAACCAGTTGCATGCAAAATTGAGTTAGTGTGAGTTCTGGATCTGAGAGGTAGTCTTCCTAGGACACATAGTATCAACCGATGGGATTAGAGTCAATCTGAAGAAGGTAGAAGCCATTGTTGAGTGGAAACAGCCGAAGTCTGTAACAGAGATTCGTAGCTTTTTAGTCTTAGCCGGTTACTATAGAAGGTTTGTGGAAGGTTTCTCAAAGATAGTCGCTCCTTTGACGAAGTTACTTCAGAAGAATGTTCAGTTTGAGTGGTCAGATGCGAGACAGCAAGCCTTTGAGAAATTGAAAGAAGCTTTGACCCATGCACCGATCTTGATTCAGCTAGAGTCGGGGAAGGAATATGTAGTTTATAGTGATGCTTCTTACGTAGGGATAGGTTGTGTTCTTATGCAAGACAGAAGAGTGGTGGCTTATGCCTCAAGACAATTGAAGACTCATGAGCGTAACTATCTGACCCACGACATAGAATTAGCTGTCGTTGTGTTTGCTTTGATGATTTGGAGGCATTATTTATACAGTGAGAAATGCACGGTGTACGCAGATCACAAGAGTTTGAAGTATGTCATGACTCAACGAGAGTTGAATCTCAGACAGCGTAGGTGGCTAGAGTTGTTGAAGGACTATGACCTTACGATTGAGTACCATCCGAGTAAGGCCAATGTAGTGGCCGATTCTTTGAGTAGAAAGGTAGCTGTTGATTTGGGAGCCATGTTTGCTAGATTGAGCTTGTCCGGAGATGGTGGCCTAGTGGCTGAGCTTCAGGTTAGACCAACTCTAGGTCAGTTGATTAGGGAGAAACAACTCTTAGATAGATCTTTAGCACCTCACGTGCAAGACATAGCCGAGGGTAGACCTTCAGACTACAGTTTTAGTACCGATGGGGTCTTGTGATTCAGAGATATGGTAGTTGTGCCAGATGACAGAGATTTGAGGCGCACGATCTTGACTGAAGCGCACAGTAGTCCGTTTGCTATGCACCTTGGTAGTACGAAGATGTACCGTGACTTGAAGAGTGAGTACTTTTGGGTTGGTTTGAAGGGAGACGTAGCCGACTTCGTAAGTGTATGGTGTATCAGAGAGTGAAGGCGGAACATCAGATTCCCTCAGGGTTGTTGCAACCGTTGAGAATTCCGGAATGGAAATGGGAGAATATCACCATGGATTTCGTTTCGGGTTTTCCCTTGACTTCTACGAAGAAGAACTCAGTTTGGGTTATAGTAGACCGTTTCACGAAGTGTGCTCACTTCTTAGTTGTTAATACAACTTACTCCTTAGATAGATTGGTCGATCTGTATATTGGGGAGATTGTGAGATTGCATGGTGTGTCGAAGTCGATTGTGTTCGATAGAGATCCGAGGTTTACGACCCGATTTTGGGAGTGTCTGCATACAACTTTGGGCACTCGTTTGAATTTTAGCACGACGTATCATCCTCAGTCAGATGGTCAGTCAGAGAGGGTTATACATATTTTAGAGGATATGTTGTGTTGTTGCATCATCGACTTTCAGGGTACTTGGGAGAAGCACTTGCCTTTAGTCGAGTTTGCCTATAATAACAATTTTCAGTCGAGCATTAAGATGGCTCAGTATGAGGCCTTGTATGGTAGAAAGTGTAGAACTCCGATTTGTTGGGCCGAAGCGGGTTAGAAATTGTCACATATGCCGAATTTGCTTAAGGGGGCTACTGATAAGGTGAAATTGATTTGTGACCGCTTGAAGGCAGCGTCGGATAGGCAGAAGTCCTATGCCGACTTGAAGAGGAAGGAAGGTGTTCCTAAAAGTGTCTCCGTGGAAGAAGGTAATGAGATTTGGCCG
Source organism: Hibiscus tridactylites (assembly GCA_958450335.1). NCBI lineage: Eukaryota > Viridiplantae > Streptophyta > Magnoliopsida > Malvales > Malvaceae > Hibiscus > Hibiscus tridactylites. Next base: position 44,047,794 of record OY288281.1, read on the forward strand.
AAGAGGGAAATTGAGTCCGAGGTACATAAGGCCATATGAGATCGTGAAACGAGTTGGTCCGGTTGCTTATCAATTGTGTTTGCCATCTGAGCTAGAGAAGATACATGATGTGTTCCACGTTTCGATGCTCCGTAAGTATAGGTCAGATCCATCGCATGTTATGCCAGTGGAAGAGATTGAATTGAATCCAGATTTGACTTATGATGAGGAATCAGTGGAGATCTTAGCCTCAGACAACAAGGTGTTGCGGGGTAGATAAATTGAGTTAGTCAAAGTGAGGTGGCAACGTCGAGGGGTGGACGAGGCAACTTGGGAGAGGAAGGAGGATATGGAAAGGTAGTTTCCTTATCTCTTTTATTGATGTAATTTCGAGGACGGAATTTCTTAAGTGGGGGAGAGTTGTAACACCCGTGTTTTGGGGTCGGGAGTTGAGTGTGTGAGTCGGGTTCGAGTCATTAGACTCGGTTTAATTTAATTAGACTTTGGTTTTAATTTAGTAAGACTAAAATCTTAGTAATGACATTTTTGTAAATATTTCAAAGTAAGGAAATATTTGAGCCTTTTTGAAACAAAAAATAGTCTTCTTCTTCTTCATTTCAATCTCACGACCTAAAACCTCTAAAACCTCCCAATCACTATTCCATCAAGGTGATTCATCATTTCAAGAGATTTCTTCGAGGTAACTTCATTTTTGACTTCTCCTCTCTATCCCGATCCTTTCCATGGTTTTATATTATTAAAACATCACCTTATTGGAATTCAAGTTTTCAAGTTCTTGAAGGAAAAAGGAGAGGCTTTATGGGTTTTTCGTTTAACATTTGATTTGATAAGTTTATTTAAGCTTTAATCTAATCTTTAAATGTTTTAAAACTCAAAATGGTGGGGTTTTGGTCAAAATCCCGAAATGGGTTTTTGGGGGCATTTTGAAAGTGTTAAAACTTGTATTTTTGGGGTGGTTTTGTGATGGGTGTTGCGTGTAAAAGAGTCTATCGCAATTGTAGTGCAAGTGTACACGACGCAAGTAGTAAAGTGATACGAAGTATCGGATATCGTCTCCACAAGGATTGGGCTAATAGCTTCACCTTGTTTACTGCACGAAGTAAAGGAAATAGTTTAGAAGATTGTCACGAGAATAATAAGAAAAACGTAAATAAAAAGATCGAGATATCAAGATAGAGAGAATGGGCTGGTATTGAATTGCTCGGTAGTGCAGGTATTGGATTACTTAGGAACTCCAGTTCTGTCGTCGTTCCCGTCGCCGACAGCTCCTGTCGCGGCGGCGGCTGTCCGTTAGCTGTCGCGGCAGCAGACAAACCAACTCCGTACTTCAAGTTTGGCAAGAATCCCAGATCTGCCTTGGCCTATCCCTAGGTCCAAGTCTTTCGATGATCACGTCTTTGATGATACCTCCCGGCGTGAATCGAAGGATGAACACCGATATGTATGAATTCTTCTTTAGCCACTTAACCTTGCCCTATCCCTAGGCACAAGATAGTTCAACTATAAACTAGAGAACTTGCTCTTATTTCTTTCGTATACTTAACTCTCCCGATGCTAAGTAAATAGATAACCTCACAATGCTCTCCCGATGCTCTTGCAAGATATTAATAACCAAAATAAGAGAACTTGAAGTTTATTTTATTGAACTGAAAATCCTAAAACAAAACAACCCTTGCAACTACTTTACAAAACAACCCGTAGCCCTAGGGGGAATTTAGAACATGTCGGTGACGGGTAAACGGCAGATGGGTTTAGATTATCGGTTATGGGGGTAGGATGAGGTATCTTTCTAGGTTAAAACCTATGCCCTTATATAAGCTTTGGGCTCAAGTTTTCTAAGGTAACAAGGATTACAACTTTAATTAAAAGTAAGATTCTAATAAAGACTTAATCTCCAAGAGTCCTAATTTGCAGCCGCCATCCTTGTTTCTAGGAATTTCCTCTCCTTGAGCTTTGGCTTGACATATCTTTTGATCCGGGGCTTGGAAAAATATTTGGCTTTCACACGACAGACGAGCATATTTTTCTCTATCTATCGAGGTCCACTTTATTTTTCCTCTTCATAAGGTTGCTGTCACCATGATGTCACGACAGGTCCATGGCAGCTTCGTCTTCTTCGTCTGCTTGTTCAGTCCAGCTCTTCTGCTTCTCTGCCCTGCGCCTGCCTTCTTTGTCAACTATGGCAGGTACCTGCAAAATAAGCCATCTTTTGGTAGAATCCGTGCCTTTAATCCATTTGTGATGTTTTGTTGTAAACTAACCTAAATGCAATGCAATGATGCTTGAATGCAGCAGAAATATGGGTTAAAAAGGGTGTAAATAATAGAACTTTTACACACTCAACACACCCCCAAACTCAAGTTTTTGCTTGCCCTCAAGCAATTAAGACTTAAAAGAAAAATGAAAATTTTTGTGTTGGCCTTCAAACAGTTAACTGTCCCTTACCCGTCGCTCATTCTCTATGGCGGCAGCAACCTGTCGGAAAGGTTAGGATCTGTCCAGAATCTCCCTATAGCTCTCGTGTAGTGTGTGCATGCTTGTGAACAGTTATATGCTAAGACTCTCTTAGTTTCACTAGAATATTCAACTTCTTAACTCGAATTTTTATGCCAAAGTTTATTTTTTTAGAAGGCACATTTTCATGCTTCTTTTTCTTCTATTTTCAAGCTAAATTTTTCTAGAGCCAGTTTTGGGCACCTCTAGTTAGCTTCCTAGAGCCGGTTTCGGGCACCTCTAGGTTTTTGATTTTCTTTTGCTAAACTTCTTTCCTAGAGCCAGTGTTAGGCACCTCTAGGGGCTATTCAAGTTCTAAGCTTCCTATTCTAGTTTGGCTAAAAGAAATCTAAGCAATATAACAGTCACAAAGGTGTTTAAGTTTTTCAGAACTATAGAAAGGCTCTAAACTTCTCCTTAAACTGTCCTAAAGATGCTGCCACGACAGAGCCGTCATGACAGGTAGGTTAACTTCACAGTTTTAAGCCAACATTTTTAATTTTTTTATTTTTTAAGAGAACTTAAATGAATAAAAGACACAACAATAATAAAAAGATGTACTAAGACTCCATTAATGATGGAGGGTTGCCACCCCCAAACTCGAGGGTTGCATTGCCCTCAATGCAAAATGGCAGAAAAACAAAAACATGAAGGCAAGTACATCACAAAATAAATAAGCAGGCAGCAAGAAAGGAAAAATAAAAGACTTAAATTTTCAATCGATGTCCTCGCTGCTGCTGCTGACACGAATCTGACGGCGGCGTCTGGGCTGTGGAGGAGGCTGGGCAGGTTCAAGGGCAGGTGCAGGGGCAGGTTGCTCCACGAGCTGGACGTCGGAACTGCTGCCACTGTCCCAAGTGCTGGTGGTGGTGGTGCTAGCCTTGGGCAACCGTTTCTTGTCTGCCACGTGTTTTATCCTCTTGACCGGCGTAAATTCTCGCTCCAAATTCCTCCTTATCAGAGGGCTGTCATAGGAGGCAGGCCTCTTTGTTCCTCTGGCAGAGGTGTCGGCCGGTGGACTGCCTGCTGCCGTCGGGGCAGGTGATGTGGTTGAGGCAGTCGAGTGGGAATGTGGGGAGGCAGGTGTTGTGGGTGTGTGGACAGGGGTGGGGATATGGAAATAATGGGCAGGAAAAGTAGGGAATTGAACATCGGGAAAATTTAAAGTTTGGGTAATGAAGTTTACCGTCGAGTTAGCGAAGTCCCGAATGAACGTCATCAATCCCATTTGTCTCTCCTCTACCCTTTGGAGTGCAGCAAGGATGAGGGCGGACTAGTCTGTCAGAGCGATGGCGGCAGCAGGTTCAGGGGCAGGCTCCTCTGATGGTTCTTCTGGGGAGCCGGCTGGATTGAAAGACGAGATAGGGGTAGCCACTACCAGCTCCATGAGGCTACTGATGTTGTTGTCTGTCCAGCCTCTGCCCTTGATGAGTTTGTCGGAGGGTTCCTCAGGGACAGCAGCACAGCGGCATAAAGAGGTTATTGTGAACGGCAGGCAGAGGCGGGAGTCGGAGCGGAAGGTGTAGTCCAGGATGCTGTCCCTCATATAGCGGCCCACATTAATAGGCCTGTCGTGCATGATGGAATGGATAAGGGCGAGCCGCTGCCGGTTGACTGTCGTGTGGTGGGAAGAAGGCATGATACGCTTTTTGATGAAAGCGTTCCAGAGTTTGGCTTCCGGGAGGAGCTGCCCCTGTTGACGGAGTGGGGGTTCTTTTTGCTGGTTGTCCATGACGTTCCCTCCTCTGTCAACTCCACCATGACAGCATCATAAGCGGCAGCATCGAGGGTGTCGAGAAATTTCTGGTGGGCATCATCATCGGGGCCAAAGTAGAGGCCAAACATGTGGTTGATGCTGTCTGCAGTGAAGGGCACCTTTACACCTCGAACGGTGACAGATGTCGCCGTTCTGCTGTCTATGGCAGCATAAAACTCCCGGACTAATGTGTCGTTTAGTTCCGCCGGTTGTTCCGCAAAGTGCTCCCATAGTTGAGTTGTGATGGCCTTAACGATGAACGGCCGGAGTCCCATGTTGGGTGCCTTTCTGATGTACACGAAACCACGTTCCTCCCATAACTCCTTTGTGGCGAAGGGTGTTACTGCTGCTGAAGAAGAGGCTGAGGCAGCACTACGGCGGGTCTATCTAGACGACATGTTAGTAGCAAGGGTTGTGAAAAATGAAGAAAGCAAATAAAACTAGAGGAGAAAGCAAGGAAGAATAAGCAGAAGTGAGAAAAATGAAAATGAAAACGGGGTTTTATAGCGGTCGAGTTGCTGCCCGTTTAATGCTGTAACGGCAGGCGTGAATAACGGGGCGACGGATGGGATTTAGCATGTTTGACCCGCATTTATGCGTCTGTTACGCGTCTGCCACACGCTTCTGCGTCTGCCGTGTCAGTCTGTTGACAGCCTGTCTTATCCGTCCGCGGCGGCAGCCGAAACGACAGGTTTCAATAAATGGGCTTTGTTGGGCTGATGGATGGGTGGTGGGCTTGGGTCACTTCTCCTTTTCTTCTTGACTCCTTTATTTCCTAAAAACAAAAAATATAAAAAACATTATTCGAATAAAATAAACCTAATTTCCTAATAAATAATAAATAATAAATAAAAAAAAAATTTAGGTTAAATTAGGAGTGCCTTGTGGGGCATCTCCTAAAGTAACCACTTCCTGTAGTCCTGGGGCTTCAGTCCCCTGATAATGCTTGAGGCGCTGTCCATTGACTTTGAATTGATGCCCGTCTTTTAATGATCGTATAATGATGGCACCATGGGGGAAAACTTGTACTACTTGAAACGGGCCAGACCATCTAGACTTTAGCTTTCCTGGGAAGAGTTTAAGTCTAGAATTAAACAACAACACAAGCTGCCCTGGGCAGAACTGTCGTGGCAGCAGTTTCTTGTCATGCCACTTCTTAGTCTTTTCCTTGTAAATTCTTGCATTATCGTAGGCCATTGTTCGTAATTCCTCAATCTCGTTCAGATCTAATAGCCTTTTCTGGTCTGCCTTATCCAAGTCCATATTCACTGCCTTGATTGCCCAATATGCTTTGTGCTCAATCTCGACAGGCAGATGACAGGTTTTCCCATAAATCAATCGATATGGAGACATGCCCAATGGAGTCTTAAAAGCTGTCCTGTATGCCCATAATGCATCGTTCAGAAGTAAAGACCAATCTTTCCTAGTTGGCTTAACCATCTTCTCAAGAATGTTCTTAACTTCCCTATTGGATATCTCAGCTTGTCCATTGGTCTGTGGGTGGTATGCTGTCGCGATCCTGTGCTTGACACCATATTTCTTCAAGGCGGCAGCAATTACCCTATTATCAAAATGTCTCCCTTCATCACTGATAATCGCCCTAGGGATGCCAAATCTAAAAAAAATGTTTTTGTGCAAAAACTTTTGGACCGTCTTGGCATCATTCTTTTGAGTGGCGATGGCTTCGACCCACTTAGAGACATAGTCCACTGCTAGGAGAATGTATAGATTTCCACACGAAGATGGAAAAGGTCCCATAAAATCAATCCCCCAAACGTCGAAGATCTCGACTTCTAGAATGTTCTGCAGTGGCATCTCGTTTCTCCTCGAGATGTTACCTGTCCGCTGGCATCTGTCACAGTTTTAGTAAAAGTGCTGTGCATCTTTATATAGTGTCGGCCAGTAGAACCCTGACTGCATCACCTTGGCAGCAGTTTTATTGCCTCCTAAGTGACCTCCATATTGTGAAGCATGGCAGTGATGGAGAATGTCTTCTTGCTCTTCTTGTGGTACACACCTTCTTATAACCTGATCTGCGCATAGTTTGAAAAGAAGAGGTTCGTCCCAATAATAATGCTTAACATCATTTTGGAACCTCTTCCTGGCTTGATAATTAAGATCAGAAGGAAGTATTCCGCTAACTATAAAATTAACGAAATCAGCATACCAGGGGAGTTCAGAAGACTTACCTGCCGCCATGGCTGTCGCGACAGCGATTGCGGCAACAAAGAGCTGCTCATCTGGGAAGGTCTCCAGTATGTTTGTCTCGTCTATTGGTAGACTCTGTCCCTTCTCCAACCTCGACAAGTGGTCTGCCACCTGATTTTCTGTCCCCTTTTTGTCCTTGATCTCAAGGTCGAATTCTTGTAATAGCAAGATCCACCGTATCAATCTAGGATTTGCATCCTTCTTTGCGCACAAATACTTTAGGGCAGAATGGTCGGTGTGTATTATGACTTTCGCCCCAAGTATGTAAGAACGAAACTTGTCGATGGAGAACACCACAGCTAACAACTCCTTTTCTGTGGTGGTGTAGTTTACTTGGGCGTCATTCAACGTCTTGTTGGCATAGTATATGACGTGAAATAGCTTATCTCTGCGCTGCCCAAGTGCTGCCCCGACAGCATAGTCACTAGCATCACACATAATCTCAAATGGCTGTGTCCAGTCTGGTGGCTGTACTATGGGGGCTGTCACTAGCTTTTCCTTCAGAACCTTGAATGCTTCAGTACATTCTTCATTAAAGTCAAAGGGTCGATTCTGCTCCAAAAGATGGCATAGCGGCTTGGTGATTTTTGAAAAATTTGCAATGAATCGCCGATAAAAACCAGCATGCCCTAGAAAACTCCTTATGCCCTTGACTGTGGTCTGTGGCGACAGCTTCTCTATGACTTCTATCTTGGCCCTGTTGACTTCTATCCCACGGTAGCTAATCTTATGGCCTAGGACTATCCCTTCATCTACCATAAAATGGCATTTTTCCCAATTGAGAACAAGATTAGCTTTTCACATCTTTCAAGTACCTTTTGAAGGTTGCCGAGACAGCTCTCAAAATCGTCTCCAAAGACGGAAAAATCATCCATGAAAATCTCAAGGAAGTCCTCTACCATGTCGGAGAATATAGCCATCATGCACCTTTGGAAGGTGGCAGGTGCATTGCAGAGTCCAAACGGCATCCTCCTAAACGCGTATGTTCCGTAGGGGCATGTAAAAGTCGTCTTTTCTTGATCCTCCGGTGCAATAGCAATTTGATTGTAACCTGAATAACCATCAAGAAAACAATAGTAAGGTTTACCCGCTAATCTATCAAGCATTTGATCAATAAAGGGTAAAGGAAAGTGGTCTTTTCGGGTAGCTTTATTAAGCTTTCGATAGTCCATACAAACCCTCCAACCGGTCACAGTCCTAGTTGGGATTAACTCATTGTTCTCGTTGGTTATCACGATCATTCCTCCTTTCTTTGGAACACATTGCACCGGGCTTACCCATTTGCTGTCGGAGATGGCATAAATAATACCAGCATCTAACCATTTGATTATCTCTTTACGCACTACCTCCTTCATCGCAAGGTTTAACCGCCTTTGGGCATCAATAGTCGGCTTATCATCTTCCTCTAGGAGGATTTTGTGCATGCATATCGCCGGACTAATGCCTTGAATGTCTGCTATCGTCCATCCAATCGCCTTTTTGTGCTGCCTTAACATGAAGATTAGCTGTCGTTCCTGTTCCTGTGGCAGCTTAGCAGAGATGATTACGGGCAGTGTGTCATTAGAACCAAGATAAGCATATTTAAGTTGCCCTGGTAGGGGCTTAAGTTCTAAGACAGGTGGTTCAACAGTAGATGGCTTTTGGATTAAATGGTTATCCGAAGTGTAATTCAAAGGTTCGAATAACTTACCTGGACGATGGCCTAACCAGTTTACCTCCTCCTAACCTTCAGTATCAGATGTATCGGATTCAGAGGAGTCGCTGTCGTCGATGCTGTCGTCGTCGCTGTCGTCATCACTGTCGTGACAGGCCTGTAGGTGGCTGTCGCAGCAGTGACCAAATTTTATATCACGGTAGCCCGACCTGATGCAGGGTTGATCAAAGGTCACCTCAATGATGGCCTTGCATTCCTCGTCCACATCAGCATGTTTCATTGCTTGGAGAACATTCAACTTAATCTCTTGATAGTTCACGCGCATGGTGAGTTCTCCTTTCTCCACATCAATCAATGATCTTCCCGTGGCTAAGAAGGCCCAAGGATGACTGGTGCGTTTTCATCTGCTTCACAATCTAAGATAAGAAAGTCAGCAGGAAAAATAAGCTTATCCACTCTTACCAGAATATCTTCAATTTTTCCCTCGGGATGAACGTAAGAGCGGTCGGCCAGCTGCAGAATTACTGTCGTGGGCCGCGCCTTCCCAATACCTAATTTCTGAAAAACAGATTTGGGCATTAGATTAACACTGGCACCAAGATCGCAATATGCCTTACCCACGAATTTGTCGTTGATTACACAAGGTATGATGAAGCTCCCCGGATCCTTCTTTTTCTAGGGTGGCTGCCGATGAAGAATACTCATGCAACCTTCTTGCATCCTTACCATTTCAAATTCCCCAAGTTTAGATTTTTTCGACATAACATCCTTGAGAAATTTAGCATAACCGGGCATCTCCCTAACAGCATCTAACAACGGAATATTAATATGAACCTGTTTAAAAATATCATAAATCTTTTTAAGTTGAGATTCATGCTTAGCTTGTTGTATCTGTTGAGGGAAGGGTGGTGGAGGACGATAATCAGCAATGCGTCCTTCCCACTGCATGCGAATCTGAGGACGGTAATCATCTTTTTTCTCCTCTGTCGCTTCTGCTGTCGTGACAGGCTCATCGGCAGCAGTCTGTTTATCACCTGTCGGGGCAGCTTCCTCGGCAGGTGTATCCAAGGCAGGTTCCTTTTCTGTTTCAGCTTCTTTTTCCGGCCCTGGTAGTTTCTTCCCACTCCTAGTAGTAATTGCCTTACATTGCTCATGTGGGGGCGGTCTAGCATTTTCAGTATTGCTAGGGAATCCTCCATTCTGCCTCGGCTTAATATGTTGAGAAACTTGACCCATTTGTGTCTCTAGAGATTTCAATGTAGCTTCATGATTTGTCATCCTCATCTCGGTTTTATCCATAAAGATTTTCGTCTTCTTGACAAACTGATTCATATTCTCCATATACGTACCGGTCTGAGACATAAAGGTGGCCAGAGTCTGCTCCAATATACTACTCGTGGCAGGTGGTGGCTGCTGTTGCTGCTGCGGCGGCAGGTGCTGCGGCAGTTGCGGCGGCAGTTGCTGTCGCGTCAGCAATCTAGGTCCTCCCTGATTCTGATTATGTGCTTGCGGATTCAGGGCATTGTTAGGGTTACTCCAGGAAAATTTGGGATCCTTCCTCCAATTCGGATTATAATTGTTGGAATTGTAATTCGGCTTGTAATTTCCAACATATTTTCCTTCTTCAATTTGTATTGGGCATTCATCCCGACTATGATTTCCCTCACAGATAGTACAAACTTCCTCGACAGCAAATCCTTGTAATTCATCTTCATTCAATAACCGTTTCATTGCTTTAGTAAGGAATGCTACCTGTGATTTCATAGTGCTGTCGGCCTCATAGTCCTTGACAACAAGTACCCGTTTACCCCCTCTTCTTGCTGTCGGAAACTGCTCCTCATTCTTGGCCAGATTTTTCAAAACTTGCAAAGCCTCGTCCGGATCTTTATCCAATAATAGTCTGTTTGCTGCAGAATCAATTCGAATGCGAGTTTGTAAGTTAGCTGCATTATAGAACTTAGTTACCTGATTCCATACGGGAAATCCATGCATTGGGCAGTTCCGAAGAAGAGTAGTAAATCTGTCCCAGGCCTCGTGCATCGGCTCGTCGTCTTCCTGTTGAAAAGTAGCAATTTCATTACGTAATCGCTCAGATAAATGTGAAGGATTAAAACGAGATAAGAATTCACGAGATAAATCTGCCCAAGTTACGATTGAACCCGGTGTAAGTTTATTCCACCAAGTTTTAGCTCTGTCCCTCAATGAATGGGGGAATAACCGAAGCCTCGGTATCTCCGGACTAACTCCTGGTAGTCTAAACGAACCACAGATCTTCTGGAACGTTTTGAGATGCTCCCTAGCATCTTCTGTCACAGCACCACTAAACTGCCCGGCATTGTTGATCATACTAAACATGACAGGCTTAAGCTCGAAGTTATCAACATCAATATCCGGCAGCGTGGTCTCCAGTTCTACATGATCGTTCAGCATGTAGTCACGACATGACCGTCGTCCATCTGCTGCGGGCGGGTCACCGACAGGCGGGTTATTATCGCCAAGGGGTGGTATGTGACCGCCAGCAGGTTGGTTATGGCCCATCTTCTCTAACTGTTCCTCGAGATATTTGTTTCTGTCTAAAAGGCGGCGAAGTTGTTTCTTGAGACTAAAGGAACGCTCGATTTCCGGATCTAATGGATACTCAGGATCTTCACCTCTTTTAGATCTGCGCATAAACAAGAAAACCTCGTGAAAAGCAAGAGTTGAAAGAACAAAAGAAAAAATTAAAGAAAAATAAAAATAAAAACGAAAACGAAAATAAAAATAAAAATAAAAACGAAAAGTGCAATAAAAGAAAGATGTAGTTATGTTGCCAATCCCCGGCAGCGGCGCCAAAAACTTGTTGCGTGTAAAAGAGTCTATCGCAATTGTAGTGCAAGTGTACACGACGCAAGTAGTAAAGTGATACGAAGTATCGGATATCGTCTCCACAGGGATTGGGCTAATAGCTTCACCTTGTTTACTGCACGAAGTAAAGGAAATAGTTTAGAAGATTGTCACGAGAATAATTAGAAAAACGTAAATAAAAAGATTGAGATATCAAGATAGAGAGAATGGGCTGGTATTGAATTGCTCGGTAGTGCAGGTATTGGATTGCTTAGGAACTCCAGTTCTGTCGTTGTTCCCGTCGCCGACAGCACCTGTCGCGGCGGCTGTCCGTTAGCTGTCGCGGCAGCAGACAAACCAACTTCGTACTTCAAGTTTGGCAAGAATCCCAGATCTGCCTTGGCCTATCCCTAGGTCCAAGTTTGTCGATGATCACGTCTTTGATGATACCTCCCGGCGTGAATCGAATGATGAACACAGATGTGTATGAATTCTTCTTTAGCCACTTAACCTTGCTCTATCCCTAGGCACAAGATAGTTCAACTATAAACTAGAGAACTTGCTCTTATTTCTTTCGTATACTTAACTCTCCCGATGCTAAGTAAATAGATAACCTCAATATGCTCTCCCGATGCTCTTGCAAGATATTAATAACCAAAATAAGAGAACTAGATGTTTATTTTATTGAACTGAAAATCCTAAAACAAAACAACCCTTGCAACTACTTTACAAAACAACTCGTAGCCCTAGGGAGAATTTAGAACATGTCGGTGACGGGTAAATGGCAGATGGGTTTAGATTATCGGTTATGGGGGTAGGATGAGGTATCTTTCTAGGTTAAAACCTATGCCCTTATGTAACCCCCTTAACCCGGCCTAGACGATCGACCCGAATTAAGAAGATCACACGGGGATAACAAAAGTCAACCCGAAAGTCAACCTTGATTAACGACCCTTTTTTTTCTTTTTAATCTTTTCTAGATGCATATTATCCCTAAGCATGATCATACAAACAGCATACTCAAAGATCATAACCATCAGAGAACATTCAGGGACCCAATTGCACAAATTAAGACTTTAGGGACCAAATTGTAAATTCTGATAATTATAAGGTCTTAATCCAAATTAAAGTTACCATCTTGAAATTAATCATCTTTCATGCTTCTCTGTCAAATTCCAGCTCAAACGGACTTCTCAAACTCATACAATTGCATAAACACATTTCAGGACCAAAATGCAAACATTTCAAAACATATAACTGCCCATGTCAGCCCCCAACGGTCTGGTGTTCCGAAACAGGGAGAACCTGTTTCGAAACGTGGGGCCGTTCTGCAACGTGTTCCGAAACGAGGCCTGGCAGAGGCATTTCCGTTTCGGAACGGTACCTCCCGTTTCGAACGCCTGGGCCATTACAGGGCCCCCATTCTGAAACGGTAGCTCCCATTCTGATACGGCCTGCACAGATTGCAGCAAAAAGGCTGTTTAACCACTCAATTAACATACCAAACATGCTCCAAATGCAACCAAACTATACTAGCAAGTCATTCAACATATAAGGAACATAACTGCACCAATTAAACATCAACATGGCATCAAATACGAAAAGCCCCAATTCTATAGGCATGCTTCCTACTTAGCAAACCATTCAAGCATCATTTTGATTAAAACCAACACATAAAGGCCAATTACAAACTCCAGCATTATTATCAACATAAATCCAACTTAGGGAGTCCAAAACATCTCCCAAAACATCAACATAGGTCCCCCATTGCCAAATGCCAAAAGCTAATAGAGTTTAAGAAACTATCACCATACATGAGCTTTGATCACCACTTGGATTCTTGTTTCCCCTTGCTGCCCTCAATGCATTTTAATGCTCTGCATTATTGGTTAAAGAAAAGAGAGAGCGTAAGCAAAAGCTTAGTGAGGGATGCTCATTAAAACCACACAATAATGCATTTTCAAAACACATTTATAAACCTTGATTCAATCATCATATGCGCATGCTCAAAAGCATTTAAAACAAGCAATACATGCTTCCATTTCATTTCATATCATATTGGCAACAAGTGATACATTTCACATAAGATCCACACATGGACTTTTAAACACCATTGTGATCTTAACCCCATGGACTTTTAAACACCATGGCCCATGGACTTTTAAACACCATGGCAAGGACCACACAAGGACTTCTAAACACCTTTGTATCCTTAACAAGAATCATCCAAGGACTTTTAACCACCTTGTTGTTCTTAAATAAACAAGGCCTTCCCAAGGAATTTTAACCACCTTGAGCCTTAACCAAGAACCAACCATGGACTTTTAAACACCATGTTGTTCTTAAAATTCACAAGATTCACACAAGGACTTTTAACCACCTTTGTGATCTTAACCAAGAACCATCCAAGGACTTTTAAACACCTTGATGTTCTTAAATAAACAAGTCTCACACAAGGACTTTTAACCACCTTTGTGACCTTAAACATCACTTGCCAATATGTATCATTATCATCAATAATCCACTGTTTTAAAGCATTTAACCAAGCCATAAACATCATGCATTTTTAAGCATTCAACCACATTAAAACAATGTTCAAAAACAAGGAACTCTTACTTTGAGCTTCCTTCAACACATGGCTTAAAATCACATCAATTAAACATGCTAGATATGCTTTAAAAACAGAATTTTAAACATGCAAACAATCACATTGCACCCAACCATCTCATGGTTCCTCAACAAGAGAGTTTTTCTGAAATCTTACACTTGAGCTTAGCAAAGTTGTTTAGACATAGACTAAGCTCCCAAACCTTCAAAACACTGGTTTCAAAGCCGAAAACCAATTTCCACTCACCGATTCCGTTTCGCCTCTAGCCGAAACACCAATCAAGCTTCCGGATCACCACCACTGGGATCCAAAGATGACTCCCCTGTTTTAAACACATCAAAGCAGAGGATTAATGCATCATCATGCATTAATAGCTTCAATGAAAGCATCAACACTCGCTGCTCTCATCCACACTCCATTTTCGGCTACCTAACACAACCGAAAATGTATCCAAACAACTCCACAACATTGCCCAGCCAAGATCCATCAAATCTAAACATCTTTAAACATCATTTAACATCCAAAAAGGATCTAACATCATCCTTATACCTCCAGCTATAACATATCCACAAGATCATTCCAAAAACAACCAAGAACACAAGCTAAACTTAGGAAATTCAACCTATCCGGGATTGCATTAATTAAAACTCAATTCCTCATCAATTTAACATTCATTTAACATCAAATTGACACCTTAAAACACTGCCCAAACAGATCATACGAATTTTCATCAAAAACAAGCAAATCTTGCATTTAAAGCCAAGATCAAGGATACAACTATAAAACATTTTATAAAACACAATTTATGGATTGAGAACTTAGGAATTTCAGTAAAGAACTGAGAGTTTAGAGGAGAAGGACGTTCTTACCTCCAAACTTGAGTTTCTCCCTTTTTAGAACCAAAATCTTGAAAATCCAATTAGCAAATGGTGAGGTTTTGTTGAAGAGATGATTAGCAATCAAAAGGGAATTAAAATCTCATGTTTGGACATCAAAATCAGAAAGAAATGCTCTGGAGAAAAGGTGTTTGGTTTGAGAGAAAATGAGAGAAAATAGAAATGGAAGATTTGAGAGAAAAGCTAGTTATGGCCAAAAATATCTTCCCTCAACTTTTGTTTTATTTAAAAACCTTTAATTAATCATATATATTTCAGAAAAATCTGGAGAAACTCCCTTTTGGGTAAATAGCTCCTTAAAGATTCAAAGTTTCAATCATTTGTAAAACAGTCACGCAGTTTTCAAAAATTACATTTTGGTCACTAGCCCAAAATGTCACCCGTCCAAACCATATTTTGCAAAATTGATTTCACCTTACTCTTATATATAATAAAAGAGGATTTTAGGACATTTTCCATATTTTTAATGCAACCTGAGCTAGGCTTTCCTAATTTCACCTTTTTATATTCGAACAGCACTTTGACCAAACCGGTCCAAGCCCAAAACTTCTAAGCCCAAAACCGGGGCGTTACACCTTATATAAGCTTTGGGCTCAAGTTTTCTAAGGTAACAAGGATTACAACTTTAATTAAAAGTAAGATTCTAATAAAGACTTAATCTCCAAGAGTCATACTTTGCAGCCGCCATCCTTGTTTCTAGGAATTTCCTCTCCTTGAGCTTTGGCTTGACATATCTTTTGATCCGGGGCTTGGAAAAATATTTGGCTTTCACACGACAGACGAGCAGATTTTTCTCTATCTATCGAGGTCCACTTTATTTTTCCTCTTCATAAGGTTGTTGTCACCATGATGTCACGACAGGTCCATGGCAGCTTCGTCTTCTTCGTCTGCTTGTTCAGTCCAGCTCTTCTGCTTCTCTGCCCTGCGCCTGCCTTCTTTGTCAACTATGGCAGCTACCTGCAAAATAAGCCATCTTTTGGTAGAATCTGTGCCTTTAATCCATTTGTGATGTTTTGCTGTAAACTAACCTAAATGCAATGCAATGATGCTTGAATGCAGCAGAAATATGGGTTAAAAAGGGTGTAAATAATAGAACTTTTACACACTCAACAATGGGTTGAAGGGCTGGTGATATAATGTTGTTAGGGAAGTTTTTTTAAGGTCTTTAAAGGTAATTTGGGTGTTGGAAATGGTAGTTTACAGCTGGGTTTAATGGGAGTACGAAAATGGGAAATTTTGGTTGTTGGCTTGGCTTGAGATTCTTGAGGAATGGGTTAAGGTGGAAATCTGAGTTGTGTTAGTGATTTGTGGATGTTTGCGTAGTAATGCATTGTTTTTGATTTGGTTAGAATCAAGGGGAAACATTGAAGAAGGTTCGGGCACGATTCCAGATGTGGTGGAGGCTTGATTCGGCTTTGCTTGATTTTCTTAAGGAAGTGTGGTTAGTGGAATCTTTCAAATTGGTTTAAATTGGTTCAAGTGTATGGTTGGGGATTTGGATTGTGATTGGTAGGGAAATCCAAGGTAGAGGTTAAGTTGGTAGCTTAACTTCTTGCGTGTTTTATGAGCTTTGATTAATTGTGCTTGATATAAACTTGTTGAGCATCTGTTGATTTTGTATGTGTTAAATACATTGATGTGTGTGATGGTGGATATGTTGATATGCATGATGGATTGTTATGGTGTGGCTTAATAGTATGATTGACACTAGTTAAATTACCGGGTATAAATGATCGATCATTAGGATTAGTGTGCACACGGTTGAGTCAAATTTGCGCGTGGCCTTGGTGACATAAAGTCATCAAGGAGGAGTACGATGATGTAATATTCCACCGGAAATTTTATATTATACGTGATGATGAGTGGAATCTCATCCGTAGGACATGTGATGAGGAGTGTAATCCAATCCATGCGAGGTCCGGTGATGAGTGTAATCCCATCGAGGTAATGTTGTTGTTGAGTACGTTGGTGGTGAAAGCCCCAACGGAAGTATCCGCATATCCAAGTAAACTAATAGTGTCCAATGTACTTGTTCATGTGGTTTTGTTGTTAAGATAATTGTTATATCTTGTTGAGCTTAACATGATGTAAGATGCCATGTTATTGCATTTATGAGTTGTTAGCTATGGTACTATGTTGATGTATATGTATGCTTGTGTGTGATATTAAGGATGATATGCTTGAACCCTGCATTGTCGTTGTTTTTGGTCTTAGAGCACCCTCACTAAGCTTCTAGCTTACGCTCTCGTTTCCGACAATGCAGATCATTAGCGTGGAGTTAGCAAGGAGCAAGGAAAGGGGCATTCCAAGCTTTTGTAGTTGATCAAGTATGGTTTAGTAAATAAAGTGGTAGTTTAGCAATGAGACTGCTATGTGTTTGTATGAGCGTTGTATGACTCATAGACGTTGGTTTGTTGTTTATGTCTTGTTTTGGGATTTGTAAGTCATGTTATATTTTGCCTAGTGCTTGTGTTGAAAGGTTATGTTTATGAATGCTATGTGTGCTATGTTTTTAGGCATGTAAACCTTGTATAAAACTTTTAAGTGTTTATCCTCCTATGAATGAAATGGTTGGTTATGTATGCCTATTTGCAAGTTTCTTATCCTTGTGCTCATCTTGTGTTGGATGCCATGTTTGTTGGGTTAAATAGCTTTGCATGTTTAGTTTTGATTGTTGAGTGTTGTATGAATGGTTGTTTGTGGCTAGGGGAGTCGTAAATTGCATTTAGAGTTGAGTCTTGGTTTGTTTTGCTGCAAATTTGAGTCTTGCAATACAGGGCGTATCGGTACGCCCAATGGCCGTATCAATATGGTCCTACACTTTGGAACTCATATTTGGCATAGCATACCGATACACGGGGGTGTATCGATACGCCAAAACCTCACTGGAAATATGAGATTTTGACGAGATTTTGGCGTATCGGTACGGGCTCTAGGCGTATCGGTACGGTCTTGTATCGTTGACCGCGAGATATTGACTGTGGAGGGCGTATCGGTACGGTCAACCAGTGTACCGATACGGTCTCCCTAGGTTGACTTGGGGCTGTTGACCTGGTCAAGGCGTATCGATACCCTCTTCTAGTGTATCGATGCGGCCTGTTGTATAGACTAAAATGGGTTGTTTTAAAGTGCTGTTTGGATGATTGTTTTTATTTCGTTGTGTTTCTGCTTTCGTGTTTCACATAGGACATAATAATGCCTTTAGACAAGATAAAGTTAAAATAAATTTTCTAGGGTTGCTAACCGAGGTGGGACCTTAACGAGTTTCACATCGGTTTTCCCCGTGTAGCCTACTCGGACTAGTCAGTCGTCTAGACCGGGACGAGGGGGTTACATCGACAACGATTTTGCAAACAATTTTACATAGAATACTTCTATAGAAGTAAAGAAAGAAAATGAGGATCTTGTATAGAAATCTATCCAGAAGTATAGATATTGAATTGGCCAATGTAGAAAGACGCTTTGAACTTCTAAAACAGAAGTATTTGGACCAACAACCCAAACACCTAATGGTATAATGCAAGTGAGGCACAAATAAGTAGTCATAAATACGACTGAATTATAATTTATGAAGAACTCTAAATACTTCATGGTGAATGCAATTACTTTGTTAATTATGAAATATTTTATATGCGTCTAATCATTTTGTGGATCCCTATAAAAAGAAAGTTATCCTTGACGAATTTAAAATGCTAGAAGCATTTGAAAATTTTTGAGGAAATTTTTTAGACATGTCTCATTAAATATTTTGGCGCATTTGGTATACTCGCCTTAGTGAGTACTAATTGAGGAAATACTAGAAGAATGATCATATTTCCTTATGCTTTTTATAAAAGGAGTTTAGATCAAGATTCATTATGATAATTTAAATATTATTAGAACTCTTGAAGAGCTTTCAAAACATTTGGTTATTTAAGGAAAGGATTTGAGAAAAAAGAATCTTAAGATGTGGTTTTGTTTCGACCTAAATATCGAGCATTTAAATATGCGTTTTTTTATGAATGGACACATGCTAAAAGAATCTTAACGATATTCAATATGAATAAAGCATATCCATTGAGTACCGCAATAATTGTAAGATTGTTGGATGTGAATAAAGATAACTATATCTTTTCTTGGTCTTGAAGCACCACATATTAGTTGGTCAAGAAATATCAATGGATATACAAAGATCATTACCTTTAGATCTTCAAATATTCGTCAATGCCTCCTCAAATGTTGTAGAAATAATTGTTATGCACGAGGCAAGCCAAAAATGTGTTTGACTAAGACCATTAACCCAACATATCTTGAAGATATGTGATTTACTTTCACAAGATATGATACAAAGCTATCTTGTGTAGAGATAATGCAAGATGTATATCTCAATTGAAATGTGGATACATCATGGAACATATTACTCCAAAGTTTCATCCCTCACGATCTTTAGAAAAATAATATTCAAGATTGAATTGTGAAGATTCAAGGATCTTCTGTGATGTTTTCATGAGGGAAAGTAAATTTTGAGGAGGCATTGATGAATGTTTGAAGATCTAAAGGTGATCTTTGTATATCCATTGATATTTCTTGACCAACTAATATGTGGTGCTTCAAGACCAAGAAAAATCCGAAAAATCCTCTGATTTTTTCTTGAGTTGGCTGGAAATTTTTGGAGAGGAAATTCGAGTTTAGAGCAATTTTCCGGAGGTGGTTTGGAGCATTTCAAGAAGCTTGAGTTCGAGTTCATCGTTTGTCGATTTCTTGGTAATTTTTCTATCCTTTCTATGTTTATTTTTTATGTTAATTATATGTTTGTTCTTGGTTGAATTTTGGTGTTTTTGTTTGTGTTGTTTGTGATTTTTAGGTTGGTTTCTCGAAGTCAGAAAATCGTTCACGATTCCGGTAACTTTTTTTGTTTTAAATTTCGTTTTAATTTTTAGTTTGATCCTAAAATGTTTGCATGCTTTTAAAAAATGTTGTTAAAGTGATTTGATCTTTAGAAATGTAGAAAATAATTTAAAGGGTGTTTAAATTTTAAATGCATGAAATAAAAATGAATAAATGTGGTTAATTTGAAAAACTTGAAATTAGGGATTTAATTAGAAGAAATAATAATGCGAGGTGTTAGATAATAAATGACTTGATTTTAGAAAATTAAAAAGAAAACTTTTTATTTGTTTTAATAATTGATGGGAAGAATGATTTTTAAAAGAAAAAAATAATAAAAATGTTTTTTAGAAAAAAATATAAAAAGAAATATGTTTTCAAGAAAAAGAAAATAAAAGGGCTTTAAAGTAAAAATTAGAATCTAGGATATTTAAATAAATTTTTGAAAAGGGAAAAACTTAAAAAAGAGTTCTTAGAAAAATAAACTTTATTTTCTAAAATGTAAAAAATGGAAAACACAAAATGGTAAAAAAAATATAAAAATGAGAAAGGTAAAAAACACAAAAAAAAATGAGAAAAAAATTAAAATGGAAAAAATGAAAATGAATTTAAAAAAAGTAAAAAAAAATTCAAAAAGGAAAACACAAAATGGTAAAAAAAAATATAAAAAATGAGAAAGGTAAAAAACACAAAAAAGAAAAAAAATGTAAAAAATGTTTTCTGCTTAGAAAATAAAAAGTAAAAAATAATAAAGGCTTTTAAAATGAATAATAAAATGGGAAAAACTCAAAAGAATAAAATGTTTGCTTGCTTGTTTTAGAAATATGTGAAAATCTTAGGATTATGGACTAAAGCTTAGATAGAGACTTTTTTTTTGAAAAATGTTCTTCATGAAAATTAAATACACTTAAGCGTATTTAAACCTTAACTTAGGAATAAAAGACTTCGATGTTTTTAGGGCTTTTAATAATCGAACCTAGAATTGAATAAAATGCTCAACACACTTAAATTTATTTGTTGCTTGAAAAGTGAAAACATAATTTAATGTGGCGTCTTATCAAACGGGAATGACGGGTTAGCACCAGAAATGTTGGCGGTGATTAAAGTTCATCTCCCGGGTGATAAGACCGTTAAAATAGACTAATATTTCATTAAACGGGCAAGTATAGTAGAACCTTTTTGAACTTGCAAATTCCAGTTTTGAAAACGATTTTAAAACCAATTAGGTACCAATTTTGGGTGTCGTGGGGGTGCTAATCCTTCCCCACGCGTAACCGACCTCCGAACCTGTTTTCTGGTTTTCGCAGACCAGAATCATTATTTTATTAAAACCAAAAATGTTTAATTAAAATAACCCTATTTTTTAAAAGTGATCCAATCACACTTTTTTTCAAAAAAGATTGGTGGCGACTCCATTGATTTTAAAAGTGTTTTCCAAAATAGTCGAAACCTCTCGCAAAATGGCGGTTGCGACAGCTTGGCGACTCCACTAGGGATGTGATTTTGTTTTTTTTTTAAATAAAAACAAAAGAGGGTCAGGCAACAAATTGGATTTAAATGATTTTATAAAAATGTTTTTTTTAAAATATGGTATTTGCAAGTTCATCATAGGTTCTATTTATTTTCCTGTTTAAATGAATATAGCTTTATTTTACGCATTTAAGACTTAATACCAAGCTCTATTCCCGAGCTTTGTCCCGTTTGTTTAAGTTGGGGAACACGCTTTGCTCATGTAAGAATATTGATTCTTCGTATGACCATCGCAAAGTACCTTCGGAACTCAATATCTTTGCCTTCGTAAGAATATTGATTCTTCGAGAAGGCTTTAGTGGTGAGTCCTCCTGAGTTGAACTCGATTCGTTTGTAGCCTATAATGGGTGAAAATCGAGGACCTTGCTACTCTTAGTAGAGGACATCAAGGACAACTCGAGTACCTTTTTAGAACCAAACCAAGTTTGAGAATTTAGAGCCTACCCCTAATAGAGCCACACGGAAAGCCTAGGTTGTTGAGTCGTAGGAATAATTCATGGAGACATGTCTTGAAATGTTGAAATATCGGCCCATGATTATTATGTAATTATTTTGGATCTTTTAGGTTTTTGTTTCTGTTTTTTTATTACCAACCTTTGTGTGTGTGAGTTTTGTTTTGTAGCATATTTATTTGTTACTAACCTTTTTGTGTGCGAGTTTTGTTTTTGTAGCATATTTATTTGTTACTAACCTTTTTTGTATGAGTTTTGTTTTGTTATTATAGCATATTTATTTATTACATGCATCCCATATTTAGAAAGGGTTGATTCTAGAAAATTGTTCAAATTTTGAAAGGAAAGCTCTGTAAAAAAAAAGAGAACCAAGCACGTGACAATATTGGCAACTGAAGTTGCAACCCTTCTTCAATACATCCAGTCGTCGGAGAAGTTGGACTAAAGCCCGTATGGATAGTTGAAGAAATCAGGGTGTTAGGAGTTCAAGTAGAAAAATATTTGTAATTCAAAAAAATGTAATAAAAGCTTTAATAAAGAGTTTCCTTTTGTGAGCAGATTTTCAATGGAATTGATGACCCTTCGACTGCATTCATGCACTCGCACTGTCTTGCTTGCTTTGTTTTGAATTTGTTTGTGCATACATACAATTTCTTACATACATTTGTTTTTTTTTTGTTTGCATTAAATAATGTCTTGATCATTGCATTCATTCATGTAAAATAAAAAGATTAATTTTGGAACATTCCATTTAAATAGTAAAGATCCCGCACAAACACGACTCGAGCCATGAGCACTGAGGAAAGATTGACAACTTTGGAAGCAAATCTAAAGAGCATTTGTGACAAGCTTGAGAAGATAGTAAACAATATGAAGAAAGAGATTGAGATATCACACCAGAAAACAATCAGCCAAATCCCAGCCATGCTTGGGTTCAAAGACCTAGAAGTGAGAGAAGGCACCAACACTTACCCAGGGATGACTTTCGTACAAAAGGAAGTGGCTTCACCTAAAGTCAAGATCTCAGAATCTTCAGCCCGTACTGACGTGGTTCACAGCCCCGTGAATGAAGAAAATGACATGGCAAAGGTCGAGAAGAAATGGGAAGACCGCTACAAGAAGCTGGTGGAAATGTTTAAAGCTTATCAAGAAGGAAGCATTCATGGTGGTAAGGATGCTAGAGACTTGAGTCTAGTCTTTGACTTGGTGGCACCTCCAAAGTTCAAGGCCCCTGACTTCGAGAAGTATAATGGAACTACATGCCCATTGGCGCATTTGAACATGTATTGTAGGAAAATGTCACCACACTTAAAAAACGAGAAGTTGCTGATCCACTGTTTCCAAGACAACCTATATGAGACTGCTATCAGATGGTATGCTCAACTGAGTCGGGTCAACATACGCACTTGGAGAGATCTATCAAAAGCTTTCCTCAAGCAGTACAAGTATGTAACAAATATGGCCCTTGTAATCACCTATTTTGTCCGGGGTGTTAACCCTATTTTATATTTTACAATATTGGGCTTTATTCATTTACCTTAATTATAGTATGATTAAAAAGAATATATATAAAAAAACAAAAATATTATTAGCTATATATATATATATAAATATATTTGATGCTATTGTTTTTCTGTCGTTGTTATTCGATCGAAAGGAAAAAGAAGAAAAATGATTAATTACTTACCAATGTATATAATCTTAGTATCTATTATTGTCATTATTATTATTAACTTTTTAACCATTATCATTGTTATTATTATTATTATTATTATTATTATTATTATTAGCGTTATTATTATAATTAGTATTATTATTATTAATATATTGAAACAAGTCTGGAAAACTAAAAAAATAATAACATATATATGTATAAAGTATGCCCAATTAAATAATACAAGCCAGTTAATTAATAAAGTCCAAATACAAAGCCTAAAATATATTATACATGTATATCACATGGCCCGATTCGGGCCCAACTTAATTAAAAAACCCTAAATCTGATAAGTATCTTTGTTTTTGCCCAGCAGGCTCTCCACCGTCAGATCTAATTTAAATCTGACGGTCCAGGTCACACCTTAGATGGAAACCCTAACTGGCCACTTGCTTCCTTAATGTCGCATCCGTCTGAGCCTTCGGATCGAGATTGTCACCAACGACCAGGATCGAATCATGGGAAGTCTCCAGAATCTCTACGCGCCCACGCGAGACTCTCAAACTCCCACACGCGTGCGTGGGCGAGGCTCCCCTACCTGCGTCGAGGCCACGTGCGTCGGTTCAGCTCCAAGTTCTGCCCACACGCGCTCTGTTCGATCATCCCAAGCCTCTCCAGTTCCCACACGACCATCCACGTCCCGTAGCACCCTTCTCTGGTCCCCTCCTCACAGCCAACCTCACATGCAACAAAACAAAGAATGTCAGAAGGGGAAAAACGCACAACTAACCGAAATCATAGAGAGTAAAATAACAAAAAATCAAGACGAATGCAAACAAACCATCAGTAACCAATGGCATATTTCTGGAAGAATTTCTTGTAATACAAAAATGTAATATTTTAGGCTATAAAAGCCGAAATCGAATCAATGTAATCCGAAGTTTTACAGGAAAAATACAGAGAGCAATAGAAGCAAGCAAAACCTCAAGTTTACAGAGGTATCACCGTCGTCCCATTTTTCATTTCAAAGCATGAAAAAGAAGAGTAAAGATTCGTTATTTTACCTTTGTCGGTCAGCCTTCTCCGAGCCGATCTGCCTCCCCTCGCTGGTGACAAGCCACTTTGTCTCTCCCCAGACCATGCATGGTGAATCGGTAGGGAAGTAGAGATGGAAAAAGGTTTTTTTTCTAAAAACTTTATTTTGGGTTTCAGTTTTCGAAAGATCAGGGGAAAAGGGTTTTTTTTTTAGGTTTTGATTTCGTGAAACGAAAGAGGTTTTTTGGTTTTTGGGGTTTTGAAAGGATTTTTTAGATCTCCGGCGCCGGCTAGCGGCGGCCGAAGCAACGTTGGGTTTCTTGGACTTCGACAGAGAGGACGGGGAGTGTTTTTAGGGTTAGGTTTTGGCTAAAAAGGACTGAAATGTTTTTAACTCGGCTTTTATAGTGTTTTAAAACTTTAAAATTGGTTTAATCCATTTTTAACCCCTTCGTGTCGTCGTTATTACGTGGGGAGGGTCTCCGTGTTTTTAAACCCCGTCCCAAGTCCCTTTAGTTCTTCTAAAGTTTTTAATTTCGTCCTTAATTTCGTTTTAATTTGTTTTCAAATGGTTTAATCACCCTTTCAGTCCCCTTAGGTTCTCGTTGTAACACCCCGGTTTTGGGCTCAGAAGTTTTGGCGTTGACCGGTTCGGTCAAAGTGCTGATCGAATATATAAGAGTGAATTTAGGAAAGCCTAGTTCGGGTTGCATTAAAAATATGGAAAAATATTCTAAAATCATATTTTAATATATAAAGGTGAACTGTGAAATCAATTTTGGAAAATGAGGTTCGGAAGGTTGACATTTTGGCTAGTGACCAAAATGTAATTTTTGAAAGTTGCGGGACAGTTTTATAAAGGATTGAAACTTTGAATCTTTAAGGAGCTATTATTCCAAAAGGGATTTCTCCAGATTTTTCTAAGATATTTTAAGTCTAAAATCTGATTTTAAAGATTTAGAAAAGAGAGGGGAATCATTTTAACCAATTTCCAACTAATTTTCCATTTTCTCTCAAATTCTCTTTTCTCTCATTTTCTCTCTACCCAAACAAGATTCTCCAGATTTCTTTCTCTGATTTTGACATCTACATCTCTCATTTCAACTCTCATTTGATTCCTAATCATCTCATCATCAAAACCTCTCAATTTACAAATTGTTTCATCAAGCATTTTGGCTCTAAAATGGAGAAATTCAAGTTTGGAGGTAAGAACGTCCTTCTCCTCTAAACTATCAGTTCTTTACTGAAATTCCTAAGTTCTCAATCCTTGATTCATGTTTTATTAAAGGCTTTTCAATTGAGATCTTGATTTTTGGCTAAAATGCAAGATTTGGTGATTTTGGTGAAAATTTCGTGTGATCTGTTTAAGCAGGGTTTTGAGGTGTTAAAATGATGTTAAATGAATGCTAAAATGATTAGAAGTTGAGGTTTAATCAATGCAATCCCGGATAGGTTGAATTTCCTAGGTTTGGCTTGAGTTTTTGGTTGTTTTTGGAGTGTTTTTGGTGATCTGTTATACCTGGAGGTATAAGGACGTGGTTGTGATCTTTTTGCATGTTATTTGATGTATAAAAATGGTTAGAAGTGATGGATCTTGGCTGGGTTAAGTTTGGAAGTGTTTGGAGATGATTTCGGTTGTGTTTGGTAGCCAAATTGTTAGATTTGTGATGAGCAGCGAGTTGTGTTGATGTTGCTGGTGTTTTAATGCATAAGGATGCATTAATGTTCTGTTTTTATGTGCTTGAAACAGGGGAGGTTGATCCTTGAGCTTTGGAGGTGTTTTCGGAAAGTTTCGGAAGCTTGGAAAGCTTGTTGGCTAGCTTGGTTTGGTAATTGGTGAGTGGAGTTGGGATTTCAGCTTTTGAAACATGGTTTGAAGGTTTTGGGAGCTTAGTTTAAGTCTAAACAACTTTGCTAAGCTCAAGAGTAAGTAAAGGGGTTTTTGCCTTGGAATTGTGTGTGATTTGGTTTTAAAATCAAATGTGGTTGATGATTATTATGCAAGTGTTTTTGCATGGTTTAATTCTGTTTTGTAAGCATGTTTTAGCATGGTTTAATGCTGGTTTTGAAAGTCAATTGAAAAGGATGCTCAAGGTAAAAGATCCTTGGTTATGTTTATGGAAATTGTGATTTTGATGCATAGTGATGCATGTTGTTCATTGGCTTTGTATTATGCTTAAAAACAGTGAGTTGGTGATGATTAATGATGATAATTGTACCCTTTTGCATATTGTTTATGCATGTGAATCATTGAGCTAATGATGTGGTGGTTTTGCATTATGTGTATGCATGTGAATCATTGAGCTAATGATGTGATGACCTTGCATTATGTTTATGCATGTGGAACATTGGATATTATGGTAAGATGGTTATGTTGGCAAGAGATGTGAATGGTTCTTGGTTCGTTGATCGGGTATAATTAGCCGGCTATAGGATTGGGTGCACCGTGAATAAAGTCGCCTTGATGGCGGAGTGGTCAAGTGTGGACCGGGTAAACTCCCCTCAAGTATTCCTAACGAGATGAGGTCAGTGGAGGGTGTGCCCACAGGAGGACCTCGGTTGCTTAAGGTCGTAGTGGAGGTTGTTGCCCACGGTAGACCTTGGTTAAGTAAAGGTTATAAGGTGGTTAAAATTCCTTATGTGAGAACCTTGTACTTGTTAAGATCACAATGGCAATGGTTAAGTCCATGTGTGGATCTTGTGTGTGATGTCCCGGATCTCGTTAGATGATGTCTACAACTACCAATCGGTTATGCAAAGGTTGTATGGTGGTTGAAAGTCCATACGGGAAGACCTTGTGCATGTCAAGGGTGTATGTTTATACATGGTAACCTTGAGGAAAAGCTAAGGTTGTATGGTGTTTAAAAGTCCATGCATGGGAACCTTAGGTTGTTAAGGTCAAATGGAGGTTGTTGCCCATTTGGAAGACCTTGGATTGGGTAGGGTGTAGGAAGCGTTGGGACACGCTTGTAATCCGCGTATCCGATCGGGTTGAAAAGTTGGAAAGCGAATATGGTTGATCTCTTGGAAGCCAATATAAGGTTCTTGATCATGTGAAGCATGAGATTGCTTGAAATGATGCATGGTTGCATGTGAAGCATGAGATGCTTGAATTGATGCATGTTTGCATGAGAGGCATGAGATTGCTTGGTAAGATGCATTGTTGCATGAGATGTGTATGATGCTAGTAAAAGCATGCTACTTGTATGTTGAACAAGTGTTGGTTATCATTTGATAAATGATGCATGAGAGCATGGATTACCTATGTTGCATTGAAGTCATGTATGACTTGTTGTTAAAGGCATGTGAATATGATGTTATGGTTTTATGATGCCTTGATTAAATGCATGAAATGGTTTAATTGAACTATGGTTTAAATGGTTTCTTGCTTGGTGTGGTTTTCAAGTTAAAGAAAGGTATGTTGTTGAAAAGATGTGTTTTCCATGGTTTTGTTTAAGCTTGGCATATGGTGTTTATGCATGTTTTGAGCTTGATGTTGAAAGAGTTTTCGAACATGGTTTTGGAAAGCAAAACGGGTTGGTCTTAAAGTGTTTTAAAGACCCGCTGCATTGATGGTGTTTTGGTTTTGAGCATTCCTCACTAAGCATTATGTGCTTACGCTCCTTTTTTGTCCATCAATGCAGATTCTTGAAGTTTGGACAGCAAGGAGCAAGGGATTCAAGGTGGACTCCAATGGAGATGTATGTCTCGGTGAATAGCTATAGTTAATAAGGGCAATGGGGTAGAATCTCTCGATTTGTTGTTATTGTGATCGTATGAGTTGATCAAGAATGTTTAAGTACTGTTGTTAATGTTGTTGAAACATGAATTGGTTTAATTGAGGTTGCCTCGAAAGGTTTGTGCTTAAACGGTTGCTTGAGTAGGAAGCATGCCTATAGAATTGGGGCTTTTCATATGTGTTGGTTATATGTTGAATTGATGAAGCAATTGTGGTCCTTGCATGTTGTTTGGCTATGTGGTATGATTTGGTGATGTTTATTTGAGGTTTGAAGCATGTTTGTTGATGTTTTCAAGTCTAATTCAGACAGGGGTATCGGTACTCGGGCTCGCGTATCGATACGCCTGAGCCAAATATGCTCTTTTCTGCCCAGGCGTATCGGTACGGTTGTGGGGGTATCGATACTCATCTGGGTAAAGTTTGAATGCCGTATCGGTACAGGGAGTGTCGTATCGATACCGTTGCTCGAGTTTGGTTACTGCCTTCCCCGCGTATCGGTACGACTTCAGGCGTATCGATACGGGTTCTGTTATTTCGGTTAAAAGAATCTTCAAATGTTTTGTAAAGTTTGCATTTTGGTCCTGAATCTTGTTTGTGCAATTGTATGAGTTCGGGATGTCCGTTTGAGCTGAATTTTGGCAGGGAAGCATGTAACATGATTAATTTTAAGTTGGTAACTTAAAATCTGGTTAAGTCCTTAAGGTTTTCAGAAATTACAATTTGGTCCCTAAAGTTGTAATTTGTTCAATTGGGTCCCTGTTTGATCTCTGATGTTTGTGATCTTTGAGCATGGTGTTTGTGTGATCACATCTAAGGTTAATGTGCATCTAGACAAGATTAAAAAGGAAAAAAAAAGGGTCGTTAATCAAGGTTGACTTTCGGGTTGACTTTGGTTTTCCCCGTGTAATCTTCGTAGTTCGGGTCAACCGTCCAGGCCGGGCTACGGGGGTTACATTTGGTGGTATCAGAGCTGAGTTGCGAAGGTTGGGGAAAACGGTAAGTTGTTGTGGTAAGTGTGCTTGATGTTTACCTTGTTGTATGGTTGAAAGCTGGTTGAAGCATGTGTTTCTGTATATGCTGTTGATGTTTTTGAGCATGTTGCTGGAGTATGCAAGCATGATTTGTGGTTATGAATTTTGGTTGAGATCATATGGATATGTGTGGATGTTATGAGCTGATGCTATGCATGATGAATGTGTTTTGAGCATGTTATGTTGCTAATGTGCTAGTGCTGTTGGATGTTGTTTGGTGTAAGCATGATCAAGGACCATACCCACGTGAGTATCCCTCTACGGGTCGGTAATTCACTTTTGGAATCCACGCCTTTGACACGTGAGCAGCCCTCCACATCACTAGGACGTGCTTTCCCTCGAACCGAAACCAATTCGCAAGCTTATAATGGGCCAGAATTGTGGCTCTTGTTACCTTAGTAGGTGATAAGATAGGTTTGGGTACCCTTGTTAGAACCGAACCCACATGTGTGAGAATTTTAGAAGCCCATCCCGATTATAGCCATGTGGATAATCGTATAATTAGAATTCATGCTAATAGGTCTTGCATTGTTAATCTGCTTTGGTGTGTTTTCTTTCATTGTATTCAATATTCATTATTGTTGTTACTAATCCAGCTGCCTTTTTTGTCTTGTTTTGCTTAATTATTTTTGCATATTCATGGCATTTTCATACGAAGTGTTGATTCGAGAACAGTCTAAAGTTGAAAGCTGTGATAACGGGAGAAAGAGCCCATGACAACGAAGTTTCCGGAACGCGCTAGTTTAAAGGGAGGGGACAAGCAAAACTTATTGAAAATCGTACCCTATGTATTTATT
Organism: Hibiscus tridactylites; assembly: GCA_958450335.1. Taxonomy (NCBI): domain Eukaryota; kingdom Viridiplantae; phylum Streptophyta; class Magnoliopsida; order Malvales; family Malvaceae; genus Hibiscus; species Hibiscus tridactylites. Next base: position 44,077,336 of record OY288281.1, read on the forward strand.
ACCTTGTTGCAATAAAACTTGATCTCCGTTATGAAAGGTTATTTGATGAGGATGTTCGTCGAATCAATGCTTCATTGCATTCGATTGTGTTTTTTTAATTTATTGCCTTTGATCATCTGTTTCTGTCATGCATACAACACATATCATGCATTAAATCATAAAGTCATAAAATTAATTTTTCGAGGTTATGGCAATATTCATGACTATCGAAGATTCCACATCCACACTTTACTCGCCATCAAAGGAAGCAAGTGGAGGAGAGTTTTGCTAAGTTGGAAGTAGATTTAAGGGGTCAGTTGGAGCGAGCTTAGCAAGAATTGAGGGACACCATCATCATGTCCCAACAAGATATGATGAAAGAGATATCGCAGTTGATACAAGCCAATTTAAAAGGAAAGTGTGATGTTGGAAACCCTAGTCAGGAGAGGGGAGACCCCTCCTTTTCCCCTGGTTTTGTCACCGATACCCCTAAGCCCTTGCAAGGAGCGACTATTCAAGGAGATGGGGACAACATCGCATCAGGCGGGCGCCTCTACCCATGCTCCATCAGGTCTGGTTTTTAATTATGTGGAGAATGTCAGGGATAGTGTCCCAGATTTGGATGAGATTGAGAATTTGAACAAGGTCAAGGCGGAATTCTCAAAGCAACCAGAAGAGACTCGGAAGGACCTTGAGGAGAAATTCTGGACTAAGGAGGAAGAAGAAGGGGCATATGGGATGAATGCTAGAGACCCCAGTTTGGTTCCAGATCTGATAATCCCACCCAAGTTTAAGACGCCGGAGTTTGAAAAGTTTGACGGGACGACTAGCCCTACTGCCCACATAACCATGTTCTGTAGAAAGATGACGGGTTTCATCAAAAATGATAAGTTGCTAATTCATTACTTTCAGGGTAGTTTAGCGGGGCCTGCGGTGAGGTGGTACAATCATTTAACCCATGCTCAGATTAGGTTATGGAAGGATTTGGCCAAAGCTTTCACATATCAGTATAGACACATAACCGATATGGTCCCAAATCGACTCATGCTACAAGGTTTGGAGCAAAGACACAATGAGAGCCTCTGTGAATACGCCCAATGTTGGCGGGATGTGGCAGCACAGGTTCAACCCCCACTTCGCGAGAATAAGATCTCCCCTATGTTTTTCGATACTTTGAAAGAAACCCTCTATGACCGCATGATAAGCAACCCTATCGATAATTTCTCGGATATGGTTATGACTGGTGAACGTATCGAGGCAACTATCAAGAGTGGTAGAATTGATGGAGGAGAGAATGCTCGGAAGCAATTCAAGAAGAAAGATCATGAGGTGAAAACACCAATACCTACGAGGCTCCTAAGCACATCACAATTCACCGCCTCGAGCCGCAATCGGGAATGCACAAAGCTCAAACCGAAGAGAAAGTAGGGCTCCCAAGAAGGAACAAGAGAAGATATCCTTCACCCCTCTACACATGCAATACAAAGAGGTGTACAAACACCTATACGAGGCTGATCTGGTTCGTCCATATCATGTTACTCCCTTCCAGTCGTCTTACCATCCATTGTATGACGAGAAAGCACATTGTGAGTACCACGGTGGAATACCGGGGCACACGATAGAAAATTGCACGGCATTCAAGAAGCTCGTGCAAAACATGATCAACATCGGGGTCCTCGAGTTAGAGGGGCCCAATGTGGTGGCCAATCCACTTCCAAACCATGGAGGACGAGGCGTGAATGCACTGGAAGAGGTAGATACGAAGAAAGTGAGAAGGGAGGTGTCGGAAGTCAGGTCCCCTCTGAGATGGGTGTTCAAGAAGCTGTGCATGACGGGCTTGATTGAGAAGGGTACGAAGGGTGTGTGTGATGGCCATGAATCATTTTGTGAGTACCATAAGACTGCGGGGCATGAGATTCAAAATTGTCTTGAATGTAAGCAGTTGGTTCAGAAACTGATGGATAATAAAGAAAATTGATTTCCTCGAGGAAGCTTAAGGGTTGTGATGAACGACCAGTCTAGAGATGGTCTAGGATTCTAGTGCATCCAAGTTTGCTTGTTTTAATTTCATTGTATTTTAATATTTTTCTTGAAAGTAATGTGTGGAATCAACTTTGCTACCCTTTTCCCGAAGATAGCAAAGATCTTTTTGTAAGGGCCTAAGACTGCATATTTTTTTAAAAAATTCAATGAAAGGATGCACTGTGTTTTATATTTCAATTATCTCTTCATTTTGTGTTTATATATTTGTCTATTGACTCCTCATATATCAATTGCACAAGGGACATTGACCTTGACCCCAAAGGTTGATTTCGAGCAGCCTTTGTCCAGTGGAAATCGAAAGATGCAAAGATGATGAATATGTGGCTTACACCCCAAGTTAATTTGGTCATCTATTAAGTACACATATCATTAGGGCCTTCGGGAGAACAACCGGAAATCTTCCGTGCTGAAAAAAAAAGAAAGAAAAAGAAAAGGAGAAAGAAAGAAGAATAAGAAAAAGAAAAAGAAAGAAGTAAAAGAAAAAAAAGAGAAGAAGAAAGGAAAAAGAAAAAAGAAAAAAGAAAAGAGAAAAGAGAAAAAATTCGAGAATGATAAAAGCATAACAAAAGCGCTCCAATGTTCGAAGCCTGGTAATAGGCATTTTCGGATAAGAGTGTGGAATTTTTGGTGCACTCCGCTGTAGCAAAAAGACCAATAAAGTTGCTATGCACCATTTGAATAAAAAACTTTTGCTTCATGAGTGATGGTAATATTTTCAAATCATGACAATACTGAGTAGCTCGAGGTTTTGTTGCTTGCTCCATCATTTATTTGGAGCCAAAGGAATGTGATGAGTTGACTTCCCTAAAATCATAGAGAATTGAGACAAAGTAATAATGATAAAGGCGAAGCCTATAGAAGATAGGTCTAATTGATTAAAAAGCTGAAATAGCTCGGAGAGTATTTCACATCTTCAGACATCAGCTCAGCTTTCGAAGTCTCCTAGACACATGATGCTTGAGGCAATCCTAGGTAAGCCATGATAGTGTCGTTTGTGCACTTGATATTCGGGGTATTTAATCTAGCTTGATATATTCATAGTTTGAAAAGAAAGTCTAGTTTTCAAAAATGCATCTCACTTTTAAATTAGAAGATGTAATCTAATTTTTTTAGTGGACACAAAAATATTCCTTTCATTGCTTCAGGGATAAAGTTTAGAATGCAAGGTCATGAACACAAGTCACAACTCTAGTGGAAATGGTAAGGACTGTAGTAAGTTTCTACAAACTATAGTTTAGGGACCTGAACCGAGTTTCTATTGAATTGCTTCAGAAGATGAAAAATGGACCTTAAAAGTTCAGGGACTTGGGGGCATGTGCCTTCCCCCTAATGTGTCAATAAGAGAGAAGTCGTCGTGACGAGTCAGGACAAGGAGAAAAGTTGAACACCCAATTTGAATGGGGGGCAATGTTATGAGAACGAGCACTACGAGAAGTGTTACGCCTAGTGAAAGTCAACAGTCGTCTTCCAAGACGGGACAAAAGAGGGTGATTTGGCAAAGAAGAGAAAGCCAAAAAGAGATTAAGAAAAAGAAGAAGGTCAAGATGTACCGACCCGGAGAGTGAAAGCGTTCGAGCAATGTTGATGTCATAATTCATGCATCATTTGTAGTCAGGCATCCCTAGGATTAGGGCATGCTAACTCACATCATCATATCATTTTTGCCTATTTTTGACAGGTATATTAAAGCATTTCCAGTAAAATGAATATGCCTATCGGTTCGGGCATTTTGAGAATGGAACCCGCCTATCCGTTCAGGCATGACGAGAATGGAACCTGCCTATCCGTTCGGGCATTTTCAGAATGGAGACCCGCCTATCTATTCAGGCATGAGAAGAATGGAACCCGCCTATCCGTTTAGGCACCTTGAGAATGGAATCCACCTATCCGTTCAGGCATGAGGAGAATGGAACCCGCCTATCCATTCAGGCATGAGGAGAATGGGACCCGCCTATGCATTCGGGCATTTTGAGAATGGAACCCGCCTATCCGTTTGGGCATTTTGAGAATAGAACCCTCCTATTCGTTCAGGCATGAGGAGAATGGAACCCGCCTATCCGTTCGGGCTTGAAAAGAATGGAGTCCTCCTATCCGTTCGGGCACTTTCAGAATGAAGTTTTTATTTTTAACTAATTGCCCATATGTTCGAACCTCGAAGGGTTGAAGAATGTTGAAATGGGAAAAATAGCTCCAAGCCTCCGCGACCGTTACATTTTTCCGTACCGACTTCTGAACCGCCAGTAGTTCAAGTGCATGGTGATTCGAGATCCAAACAGGGAAGTTGGACAAAATTGGTGCTTATGACCTTTGCTTTATTCTTGTTCCACAAGTATAAGCAAAAAGGGCAGCTGTAATCACCTATTTTGTCAGGGGTGTTAACCCGATTTTATATTTTGCAATATTGGGCTTTATTCATTTACCTTAACTATAGTATGATTAAAAAAATATATATAAAAAACAAAAATATTATTAGTTATATATATATATTTAATGCTATTGTTTTTTGGTCGTTGTTATTCGATCGAAAGGAAAAAGAAGAAAAATGATTAATTACTTACCAATGTATATAATCTTATTATCTATTATTGTCATTATTATTATTATTAACTTTTTAACCATTATCATTGTTATACTACTACTACTACTATTATTATTATTATTATTATTATTATTATTATTATTATTATTATTATTATTATTATTATTATTATTATTATTATTATTATTATTATTATTTTTATTATTATTAGCGTTATTATTATAATTACTATTATTATTATTATTAATATATTGAAACAAGTCTGGAAAACTAAAAAAAATAATAACATATATATGTATAAAGTATGCCCAATAAAATAATACAAGCCCAGTTAATTAATAAAGTCTAGATACGAAGCCCAAAAATATTATACATGTATATCACATGGCCCGATTCGGGCCCAACTTAGTTAAAAAAACCCTAAATCTGATAAGTCTAAATTAGATCTGACGGTCCAGGTCACACCTTAGATGGAAACCCTAGCTGGCCACTTGCTTCCTTAGCGCCGCATCTGTCTGAGCCGTCGGATCGAGATTGCCACCAATGGCCAGGATCGAAGCATTGGAAGTCTCCAGAATCTCCATGCTCCCACGCGAGAATCTCGGACTCCCAAACACGTGCGTGGGCGACGCTCCCCTACCCGCGTCGAGGCCACGTGCATCGGTTCGGCTCCCAATTCTGTCCACACGCGCACCGTTCAATCATCTCGAGCCTCTCCAGTTCCCGCACGACCGTCCACGTCCCGTAGCACCCTTCTCTGCTCCCCTCATCACAGTCGGTCTCACATGCAACAAAACAAAGAATGTCAGAAGGGGAAAAACGCACAACTAACCGAAATCACATAGAGGAAAATAACAAAAAAATCAGAGATGTTTGCAAACAAACCATCAACAACCAATGGCATATTTCCGAAAGAATTTCTTGTAATACAAAAATGTAATATTTCGGGCTATAAAAGCCGAAATCGAAGCAATGTAATCCAAAGTTTTACGGGAAAAATACAGAGAGAAATAGAAGCAACCAAAACCTCATGTAACACCTAAATTTTGGGCTTAGAAGTTTAGGGTTTGAACTGGACCGGTCTGAGAAACGGTTCGAATATAAAAGGGAGTTTTAGGGAAAGCCTAGTTCGGGATGCTTTAAAAATATAGAAAAATATCTAAAAATCCTCATTTAAAATATATATGAGAGTGGTGAAATCAATTTTACAAAATAAGGTTTGGAAGTACTACATTTCGGTGTAGTGACCAAATTGCGATTTTTGCGAAGTTTAGTAGTGATTGTTTTGTAAAGGATTGAAACTTTGAATCTTTAAGGATCTAATTTACCCAAAATATTTTCTCCAGATTTTTCCTTAATTTGGGTGATTTAATTAATGATTTAATTAAATAAAAGAAATATGAAAAACTACTTTTTGACTTTCATAACTACTTTTCTCTAATTTTCTCTCAAAATCCTATCATCCAAACACCTTTTCTCCAGCAAAATTCACTTTGATTTTCACCTCATTTGATGAGATTTTCACCACTCATTGATTCCTAATCAATCTTGCAACAAATCCTTTTGATTTCCACATTGTATTTTCATGGAAACTTGCCCAAATCAAGGAGAAATCATCTTTTAGAGGTAAGATTGTTATTCTCCTCTAAATACTCAGTTCTTTACTGAAATTCCCAAGTTGTCAATCCTTTATTAAAGATTTATGAATGGTTTTAATGTTAAAAACAAGATTTTGGCTTAAAACTCAAGATTTTGGAAGAGATCTTGAAGATTTTCATTGTAATTGATTGAACTCTGTTTTGAGATAGTTCTCTAATGTATTTTGGATGTTAAATGATGTTAGAAATGAGGTTTTATCAATCCAATCCCGAATAGGTTGAGTTTCCTAAGTTTTTGCTTATGAAAATGGTAGTTTTTGAGGTGTTTTTGGTGTTCTGTTATAGCTGGAGGTATAAGGACGAGTTTAGAGTTGTTTTTAATGTTAATTGATATTTAGAAATGATTAGAAGTGATGGATCTTGGCTGGGTTAAGTTTTGGAAGAGTTTGGAGGTGATTTCGGTTGTGTTTGGTAGCCGAAATGTTGGGTTTAGGTAGAGTAGCGAGTTTTGGAGTGTTGGCTGAAGATTTCAATGCATGATGATGTATTAATCCTCTGCTTTTATGTGTCTAAAACATGGGAGACATCTTCAGACACTTTTGGAGTTGATCCGGAAGCTTAATTGGCGTTTCGGCAAGCAACCGAAACGAAATCGGTGAGTGCGATTGGGTTAGAAGTCCATGAGGACAAAAATACAATGTTTGGGGATTTAGGAGAGGTTTGAAACACCTTCCTAAATCCAGAAGTAAGTATGGTTTGATTTGGTCTCTCTAAAGTGGTGTTTGCCCCTAAAATGCTTTTACATGCTCATGGTTTGAGATTGTTAAATTCCTACTGTTTTTATGAATGTTTTGGAGCATGAGATTATGCTTGTAGAGATGTCATGAGATGGCATGTTGCATTGAATAGATTTGAGCTTTTGATTTGAAGCAAAGTATGATTTATGATTTGAAATGTGGTGAGAAAACCTTTGAGTTATTTTGCATGAAAAACAGTAGGCGTGATGATATTTTAACACATTATATAGGCATAGATGTTGAGAAACTTACTGGATATAATTGATCGATCAATAGGATGAGAGTGCACTATAAACTTAAAATTCGTACGTGCTCTTTGTTTAAGCCAAAGGGAGGTATTCCGATGATGGGCATTCCGATGATGGGCATTCCATCGGGTAGGACGTGGTGAAATACCCAAGCTTTGTGGCGATGAGAGATTCCGCCATGTGAGTATGGTGATGAGAGATTCCACCGGAAGTTGTGTTGCTAGACAAGTGAGTACGGTGATGCGAGATTCCACCGGAAGAGTCTAGTGTAGAAATGTGTCCGCATATCCGAGTATTAATGAGATGCTAAATGCCAATATAAATGATGAAATGGTTTTTGTTACACATGTACCTTTGATGAATTGATTTATGCTATGAGTTATGCATATGTGTTTTGTTAGAAATGCTTTGACAATACAAGCATGTGAATGGCCTTGCCATGAGATTTGCATTGGTTTTAATGCATGAGATAGAATGAAGGTACATGTGTTTTCAATGAGTTTGCTTTGAAAGTTTTCCAAGCATGAGAAAGAGATGAGCATGTGGTTTAAAAGCTTTGATGAAAGAGTTTTCTAAATGTGCATTATTGTGTTGATTTTCTTTAGAGCATGCCTCACTAAGCATTTGTGCTTACGCTCTCTTATACCAATAATGCAGATAATTGAGGTGTTTTCGGGCATCAAGGAAGCTAAGTTCATCCAAGGAAATCCAAGCTCACGTATGGTGAAGTTTTCATACAATATTAGTTTTGATAAATTGGCAATGGGAAACCAAGATTTGTTTTGGGAGATGTGTTAAACTCCCTAAGGTTGTGGCATGTTTGCCTTGGTTGGTTTGAATTGTAAATGGCCTTAATAACTTGTTTTGAGGTTGGGTTGCCTATTAGTGATTTGATAATAGAAAGCATGCCTCTGGACTTGTGAGTTTTCTTGTTTGATGATATGAATGTGTTTAGGTGTTCTAAATATGTACCTTATATGTTTGTTGACTTGTTGGCATAATTAGTGAGTCATTAGGATGAGTTTGAATGGGTTTTTGGGTGAAAAACCAGTCCTTTCTGCAGTTTCTGGGTAAATCGTATCGAAATACTCTCTGGTGTGATGATATTTTAACACATTATATTGACATAGATGTTGAGAAACTTACCGGATATAATTGATCGATCAATAGGATGAAAGTGCACTATAAACTAAAAAATCGTATGTGCTCTTTGGTTAAGCCAAAGGGAGATATTCCGATGATGGGCATTCCATCAGGTAGGACTTGGTGAAATACCCAAGCTTTGTGGCGATGAGAGATTCCGCCATGTGAGTATGGTGATGAGAGATTCCACCGGAAGTTGTGTTGCTAGACAAGTGAGTACGGTGATGCGAGATTCCACCGGAAGAGTCTAGTGTAGAAATGTGTCCGCCTATCCGAGTATTAATGAGATGCTAAATGCCAATATAAATGATGAAATGGTTTTTGTTACACATGTACCTTTGATGAAATGATTTATGCTATGAATTATGCATATGTGTTTTGTTAGAAATGCTTTGACAATACAAGCATGTGAATGGCCTTGCCATGAGATTTGCATTGGTTTTAATGCATGAGATAGAATGAAGGTACATGTGTTTTCAATGAGTTTGCTTTGAAAGTTTTCCAAGCATGAGAAAGAGATGAGCATGTGGTTTAAAAGCTTTGATGAAAGAGTTTTCTAAATGTGCATTATTGTGTTGGTTTTCTTTAGAGCATGCCTCACTAAGCATTTGTGCTTACGCTCTCTTTTACCAATAATGCAGATAATTGAGGTGTTTTCGGGCATCAAGGAAGCTAAGTTCATCCAAGGAAATCCAAACTCACGTATGGTGAAGTTTTCATACACTATTAGTTTTGATAAATTGGCAATGGGAAACCAAGATTTGTTTTGGGAGATGTGTTAAACTCCCCAAGGTTGTGGCATGTTTTCCTTGGCTGGTTTGAATTGTAAATGGCCTTAATAACTTGTGTTGAGGTTGGATTGCCTATTAGTGATTTGATAATAGGAAGCATGCCTCTAGACTTGTGAGTTTTCTTGTTTGATGATATGAAGGTATTTAGGTGTTCTAAATATGTACCATATATGTTTGTTGACTTGTTGGCATAATTAGTGAGTCATTAGGATGAGTTGTAATGGGTTTTTGGGTGAAAAACCAGTCGTTGCTGCAGTTTCTGGGTAAATCGTATCGAAACACTCTCTGGTGTTTCGAAACGTGGGGCCTAAAATGGCCTTCGTGTTTCGAAACGATCGGAGGCTGTTCTGATACGTTTTGGTTACTGGAGAGCCGTGTTTCAGAACAAGTTTCGAAACGGGAGAGTGTTTTCTCCAGCGTTTCGATACAACAGGTAGGTGTTTCGAAACAGGAGACCGTTGGTGACAGATTTGAATTGTTCTGAAGTTTGCATGTTTTACATTTTAGTCCCAAATGTTGAGATTGCAATTGTATGAGCTTGAGATGTTCAATTAGGGTGGAATTTGGCAGCGAAGCATGTAACATGACTAATTTCATATTGGTAACCTTAAAATCAATAAAGACCATCTAATTTACCGAAATTACATTTTGGTCCCTAATTTTGTGTAAAGTACAATTGAGTCCCTATATGTTACCCGATCGCTGTGCTCTTCTCAATCGAGTTTCGTGAGTGCTCACTTAAGGTTAACAAGCATCTAGACAAGTTTAAAAAGAAAAAAAAAGGGTCGTGAATCAAGGTTGACTTTGGTTTTCCCCGTGTAATCTTCGTAGTTCGGGTCAATCTTCTGGGCCGGGCTAAGGGGGTTACACCTCAAGTTTACAGAGGTATCACCATCATCCCATTTTTCCTTTCAAAACATAAAAAAGAAGAGTAAAGATTCATTTTTTTACCATTGTCGGTCCGCCTTCTCCGAGCCGATTCGCCTCCCCTCGCCGGTGACAAGCCTATTGGTCTCTTCCGAGACCATGCATGGTGAATCGGTATGGAAGTAGAGATTGAAAAGGTTTTTTCTAAAAACTTTGTTTTGGGTTTCGGTTTTCGAATGATCGGGGGGAAAAGGGTTTTTTGGGGTTTTGATTTCGTGAAACGAAAGAGGTTTTCTGGTTTTGGGGTTTCGAATGGTTTTTTAGATCTCCGGCGTTGGCTAGCGGCGGCCAGAGCGGCGTTGAGTTTCTCAGACTTTGATAGAGATGACCGGGAGTGTTTTTAGGGTTAGTTTTTGGCTAAAATGGGCTGAAATGTTCTTAACTCAGCTTTTATAGTGTTTTAAAACTTTAAAATTGGTTAAATCCATTTTTAACCCCTTTGTATCGTCGTTATTACGTGTAGAGGGTCTCCGTGTTTTTAAACCCCATCCTAGGTTCCTTCATTTCTTCTAAAGTTTTTAATTTCGTCCTTATTTTCATATTAATCTGTTTTTGAATGGTTTAATCGCCCTTTCAGTCCCCTTAGGTTCTCGTGTTCTTTTAATTTAGCTCCTGTTTTTTTCCAATTGAATTAGTTTTTAATGGTTTTATTATTGTTCAGGTTCTTAGAGTCTGTCACGAGTTCAATTTCAGTTCCTGTTTTAGTGTGGTGTTTTCATATTCTATGCATTTTAAGTTTTTGGTCTTGCATTTTATTTTTGTTATATTGAATTATTCATGCATTTTGCCATATTGTTAAAAACATGTCTATGTTTAGTACGTGGTTATCATATGATATATATATTTTTTATATCTTTTTTATATAGTTTTTAAATGATATATAGTTTTAATGTGTTCTATGCTCATTTTTTTAATATGGGCGTAGCTAGTTTTTTTTTTATGTTGCTTGAATATATATTTGTGACACCCATTTTAAATGGTCATTCATATAACTCAATATTTTGTTCACATAATAATTAATAGTTAATTATAAAAAGGAGGTACTAATTAATTAGTGTATTCATGTCGAAATATCTTAGCTTATTGGATATACCCCGAATATTCGGATAAATTTGAATCGTCTAAAGGTAAATTCGCAAGTAAAATGAACAATACCATGAAACCATGTCATATCTACTTGCATTATTCATAAAGGTGACGTACGAGTTCCGAACCCTAAACTAACATGGCAGTTAGACTGTAGAACTAATGTTTTGATATAATAATTGAAAAATGTTTTGGACTAATTAGAAAAGAATTTAAAACTTGGTTTTAAGTCCAAAAAACTTGGAATTATGTTTGAGGTATTTTAAGAGGTTTTTGGCAAAGATTTTTCATGTTTTTAATAGCCAAACTTGTATTTTCAACGTACCCGTATCGATACGGTTGTACCCGTACCGATACCTTTTTGCCCAAGTTTGCTCACTGCCAAAACCCGTATCGAAACAAGCTTGGCCGTTTCGATACGGATCGGGATCGTTTTGATACGCCAGGTAAGCGTACCGATCCCCTTTCAACCACCCCAACGGCTATTTCCCAACGGCCATTCAAAAATGAACCCGTACCGATACGCCCTCAAGCGTATCGATACGCCCATGCTAGCAAGAGCCCAACGGCTAGTTTTTGATGAAGGCCGTACCGATACGATTCCACGTGTATCGATACGGATAGCTGCAGAACAACATTTATGAAGGGAAATAGTCCTCAACGGCTCCAAATCATCCCCAACGGCTAGTAACGGCTACAAATTCAATTGGGAGTATAAAAGGGACCTTCAAGCATCTTGTAATGGTTAATGCTTCAATTGTTACAACATTATGATGTCAAAATTTGTCTAGAGCTTTAATTGTTCACTTCTTGCTTAGACAACACTTGTGAGCTTACATTGTTAAATTTGCTCAAGTGTTTAGGTTTTGGGTGAGTGCTTAGAAGTGCAAACAAACACCTTTTAGAGGGATTTCTAGTTTGCTAAGTCTTTCTTTGTAAAGAGAGTGTTCCTTCAAGCTTTGGGTAGAAAGCTTTGAGGGTTGTAACGGTTTCGTCCGAATCCGAGAAAAGGAAACAAAATTCTTAGTGAATTTGTTGGAAATCCTTAGTGGGGAGCTAAGGTAGTGGATGTAGACCTTGGTTAGAAGGTTGAACCACTATAAATCCTTGTGTCAAATTTCCAATTTTTCACCTCCCACTAAAACACCCAATTATCCAACTTCTCCACACTTGGCGAGCAAGAACGGTTGATCGAATCGAGCCCCTAAAATCTCAACAATTGGTATCAGAGCTTGGCTCAATCGAAGGGGATTCACATCCTATTGAGAAGATCCGGCAAGCTCGATCAACATTTCACCAACCGGCTCAATAGCACAATCAATCGACAAACCGCCCTTCTTCGACGGAAATCACTATGCCTATTGGAAGACAAAGATGAAATTCTTCTTGAAGTCAAGAGATTACAAGCTATGGGACATAGTTGAAGATGGTTCGTTCGTGCCTCAAAGAAGGAAAGCGGAATGGAGTGCCGACGATCGCAAGAAGATGGAGCTTAATTGCAAAGCCTTGCACATGCTCTTTTGTGCATTTGGCCCAACCATCTATGAGAAGATGTCTTCTTGTGAGAGTGCCAAGGAGGTATGGGACAAGCTTGAAGTCACATACGAGGGAACCAATGAAGTCAAGGAGACCAAGATTGGGCTCCTAACCTTAGAGTATGAGAACTTCAAGATGGATCCGGAAGAGAACATCGAGAAGATGTTTGATAGGTTCTCCACCATCACCAATGGTCTTAAAAGTTATGGAGAAGTCATCCCGGAAGAGAAGCTTGTCCGAAAGCTCATCTACTCGCTTCCCGAGTCATGGGACTCAAAGAGGACCGCCATCATCGAAGCCAAAAATCTCAAAACCTTGAAGCTTGATGAACTCATGGGGTCTCTTCTCACTCACCATATAATGAAGAAAAACAAAGAAGAGGAGACGAAGAAGGAAGAGATTAGAGCGATGGGGAAGAAGAAGATCATGGAGCTAGGCATCAATGCTAGTGTCATAGCTCTCAAATCCTCCACATGCCATCATGTAGATTCAATTGAGGAGGAAAGTGAAGATGAAGAGATGGCCTATCTCTTCAACAAATTTGCCCGGTTCATGAAAAGCAAAATGGAAAAATCCAAGCATGAATCGATGAAGAAGATGAAGGACTCCCACAAATCCAAAAAGAAGGGATCATCTTCAAAACAAGCATATGTGGCCACATGGAGTGATGAAGACTCCACCGATGATGAAGTAGCCCACCTATGTTTGATGGCCCTCAATGAGGGGGAGGTAACTTCTAACTCATCTATTTCAAATTCTTATACATTTGATGAGTTACAAGATGCCTATTATGATTTGCTTTTGGAATTCAAGGCATCATTTTCCAAGAACAAAAAGTTGATTTCAAAAATAAAAATTGAAAATGATTTGCTTTCCAAAACAAATCTTGAACTTGAAGCAAAATGGAAAGATTTTGAACAAAAATGTCTTGATTTACAAAATTTGCTTCTTAAAGTTCAGAAAGAAAAAGATTTGATTTCCAATGAACTTGAAAAGAAAAATAATTTTGGAAAATCAAATTTTTATGTAAGACAATCTAGTGCCCCTAGATTTGTGAATGGAAAATGTTTTAGAAGTGTTTGGGTCCCAAAAGGACTAACCACTTCAACTAAAAAGGATGAAATTGAAAAATGGATTCCCAAGGGGACAAAATTTTGTGCTACTAATGTCTATGGATCCAAAGCAATTTGGATACCAAAAATTACTTGATTGTCTTTTGCTAGGTGTGATGGAGAGTGGTCAACAAGTCAAACTTTGAGGGGGAGCTCCATGCACACATAGGAAGAACACTTGAAGAAGGAATGTTTCACATCCTCCCTTGAGTTCAAGTGTGGTAAAATCTAGTTGTTTTTGTTTTCATTTGATTATTTTTTAAATTAAGTCAACTAGATAATCATATATGTTGAACTAACATTCTTATGATGCTTTGAGTAAGGGGGAGCAAATTTTAAAACCATTTTTTTAAGTGTGTCAATTTTCCTTACCTCAATTGTTATTTTGAAACTTAATGTTTTAAATTCTTTTTGATATAACAAAAAGTGTGAGAAATGGTTTGAAAAATTGAATTTTCAAATGAATAAGGGGGAGCTTTATTTGATTTCATATCTTTAATCTCTTATTCACATTTTTAAAGATAAAGGGGGAGAATCCCAAACAATTTTTCAAGTTAGTTTTATTATATCAAAAAGGGGGAGATTGTAGAACTAATGTTTTGATATAATAATTGAAAAATGTTTTGAACTGATTTGAAAAGAATTTAAAACTTGGTTTTAAGTCCAAACAACTTGGAATTATGTTTGAGGTATTTTAAGAGGTTTTTGGCAAAGATTTTTCATGTTTTTAATAGCCAAACTTGTATTTTCAACGTACCCGTATCGATACGGTTGTACCCGTACCGATACCTTTTTGCCCAAGTTTGCTCACTACCAAAACCCGTATCGAAACAGGCTTGGCCGTTTCGATACGGATAAGGATCATTTTGATACGCCAGGTAAGTGTACCGATCCCCTTTCAACCACCCCAACAGCTATTTCCCAACGGCCATTCAAAAATGAACTCGTACCGATACACCCTCAAGCGTATCGATACGCCCAGGCTAGCAAGAGCCCAACGGCTAGTTTTTGATGAAGGCCGTACCGATACGATTCCACGCGTATCGATACGGATAGCTGCAGAACAACATTTATGAAGGGAAATAAAGTCCTCAATGGCTCCAAATCATCCCCAACGGCTAGTAACGGCTACAAACTCAATTTGGAGTATAAAAGGGACCTTCAAGCATCTTGTAATGGTTAATGCTTCAATTGTTACAACATTATGATGTCAAAATTTGTCTAGAGCTTTAATTGTTCACTTCTTGCTTAGACAACACTTGTGAGCTTACATTGTTAAATTTGCTCAAGTGTTTAGGTTTTGGGTGAGTGCTTAGAAGTGAAAACAAACACCTTTTAGAGGGATTTCTAGTTTGCTAAGTCTTTCTTTGTAAAGAGAGTGTTCCTTCAAGCTTTAGGTAGAAAGCTTTGAGAGTTGTAACGGTTTCCTCCTAATCCGAGAAAAGGGGACGAAATTCTTAGTGAATTTGTTGGAAATCCTTAGTGGGGAGCTAAGGTAGTGGATGTAGACCTTGGTTAGAAGGTTGAACCACTATAAATCCTTGTGTCAAATTGCCAATTTTTCACCTCCCACTAAAACACCCAATTATCCAACTTCTCCACACTTGGTGAGCAAGAACGGTTGATCGAATCGAGCCCCTAAAATCTCAACATAGACTTATATGATGTCGGTTTAGTCTTTGGTCTGGTGTACCATCATCATTTTTAATTAAATGTCTAATTTTTTCGAAACCGTCAATTTGATAAAGCTTGTATAATTAAAGTTTAATTTTTGATCGAGAACCCCTAATTAAACTCATTTTAAATTTCAAATAATTTCCTCAATTAAAAGCAACAATTGTTTGGTACCGATTTCCGGGCGTGATGGGGGTGCTAACCCTTCCCCACACGTAACCAACTCTCGAACCATTTCAAACGAATCTCTGGTTTAGTTTTTATGGTGTCCGGCCTACCTCAGTGGCCGGTGGCGACTCCAAAAAATATTTTTAAAGGGTTATTTCGAAATTCCAATTTTCCCCTTTTAATAAATATCTTTCAAAAAGTGGGGACACTTAAAAGTTTTTGTTTTAAAAAAAAACCCTAACACATCCCCAAGCAGGATTGTGCTACAGAATATGGAACAAAAGCCCAATGAGAGCTTCCGCCAGTATTCTCAGGGATGGCAAGATATGACAGCCCAAGTTCAACCTCTACTGTCAGAAAATAAGGTTACCCTAATGTTTTTGGAAACTCTAAATGGACCTTTATATGACTACATGTTGAATCACGCCGCCGAAGGTTTTGCAGACATGGTCATGAACGGAGAATTGATATTGGCAGATATCAAAAATGAAAGACTTGAGAGAGAAGAAGATGACGAGGACGAGCGCATTTAGAGTTTTGTTACGAAGTTGTTGGGGGTCAAGATTGGCCGGGATTCGTGCTTTTATGGAATAAAACTTTATTTTATCTAGACAGTTGGGATCATGCTTAGAACTAACCCTCTTGCTTTTGCCCGCGAGCATTAGGGATCTTTTCTAAGGGCATCTATGTCAATTTACTTGTTTCAAGATGCATTTTTTTCTTCAAGTGGCAAATGTTTCTCATTTTTGTTTCATCCTTTCCCTTTTTTATTGCATTCTTCATCCAGTTCTTTTCAAGCATACATTTTATTTGCAGAGTCCTTATTATTGATTGAATAAATGATTCTTGAATCTAATCTCGAGATAGAGTGGCAAAATGTGTGTTTAGGATTAATGGGGAAATTCCATATACAAATTATGAGTGTATTTTCCTCTCAGGTAATGGTGTTAGGGTCCTTGAATGAAGTGATAACTCTAAAACATCTACCAACTGAAGACTACTTTTCTTCGACGATGTTTGTGTGTGAAATGACATTTGGCATTCCTTCATTTCCCTTCACGAATAAGAAAAATTCATTTGTTGCCCCCTTTGACCATGATATCATTTTTCTTGTGATTTAACCCTAACCAAGGATCACTCCCCACACCTTGGGCAAAGAAAATGAAAAATTGTTTGAAAGAAACATGTTAGATTAAGTTGAATATCCTAAACTCCAAATGAAAAAGACACAAAAAGAAAAAAAACATGAAAAAGGATAGAAAAAGAAAAGAAAAAGAAAAGAGAAGAAAAAGGAAAAAAAGAAGAAAAGGAAAGTAGAAGAAAGAAGAAAAAGAGAAGAAAAGAGAAGAAGACGAAAGAAAAATAAATGAAGAGAAAAGAAAAGAAGAAATGCTGAGGGAAATTTGAAATCATTTAAACGAGATCGTACCAGAAACGGAAATGAACTCTAGGGTGAAAACCCAGAATGGGCAATCTAGAGTGGTCCAAAGAATAAAAGAAGAACAAAGATTTCATCAGAAAAAGTTGATCATTGGTTTAATCACCCTTAAAATTTGAATTTGAGCGTTTATATCCTTTCTTTGGCAACCCGAGCCCAGCCTACATTACAAGCCTTAAAAGACCATTTGGATCACATGTGAATATTTGAGAAAATAAGTTCGTCTTCAGAACACATTCCACCTAATTGAGTAAACCTTCCTTCAGGGACCTCGGGCTTCTAATGTCTGATTGAGATTAGAAAAGTGACAAAATTAAAAATTGGGGAGTGTGTGAGTAAAAGAGAGCCACCAAAAATGGGGCATTATCCGGTAGATGTATTCTTGAATCATTCATGCTTTGAATTTTAAGGCATCTGACTTTGCCCTTTTCTTGTGTTTGCCATGATTTTTTTCTTGAGATCCTCATTTCTACCCTTTTCTTGCGTTTGTTATGACTTTTTCCTTTGAACCATCATTTCAGGCCTTTTCTTGCATCTTACAAGTAGGCTGACATAGAAAACAAAAGATTTCTTGGTATTGATCTCGACTGTAGGAGACCATGAACGAATGTTTTCATCACTTCAGAAAACAATTGAATGGGGGCATCGCCTTGCATGAGAAGAAGCACATGTGTTAAAGAGTTTGAAGTGGGATGTGTTGTTAAGAAAAGATCCACATATAAGATGAAAAAAGCTCAAAAGCTTGAAAAAAGAAAAAAATTGCATTTGAGAAGCAAATGATGCCATCATATTGGGAAAATCTACGTAGGCTAATGATTTAAGACCATCAGTATGAATAGGTGTGAGAAGAAGAGGTTAAAGCGCCAATATCATTCGAAGGTATTAAAGGTGGAAATAAGCTTTCACATACAAGCAATTCAAGATGTTCTGCAGGGGCAAGAATTTGAGAATTCACAAGAAGCATTGAAGATACTAGATAAGGGGCATACGAAGACTTGAAGCTTTCAAAACCACAAAAGGAAGCTTTTCACTCAACATTGATGTATCAACTACAATGATGGTAGACCTTGGGACATTTGCCTACGAAGATCGAATGTTTTCGACAAAGCAAAGGGATATGAAGAATGAGAGAGACGAAGCAATGACAATTGAAGGAGTTCGTCCTTTCAACCAAGAGTACATGATCACTGGATTAAGTGAGCAAAGATTTAATGTTTTCCATGAGTCAGAAAAACAATGAAAAAGTATAACAACTTATCTGGAGTAAGTGAGTAAACATATGAAAAAATTAATTTTGAGAAAAAAATTCAAAAAGAAAAAGAAATGAGACATGCATTCATGTTTTAGGCATCCCTAGGGGCATGCACATCATAATTGCATTGAATATCGCATTTTTCAGGTACATGAAGGACCTTTCAGCAAAAGAACCCGCCCATCCCTTCGGGCATTTGGAGAATAGAACCCGCTTATTCATACAAGCGTAAGGTGGATGAAACACTTTTTGGAACCCGCTTATTCATTCGAGCATGAGGAGGATGGAACGCTTTCTAAAACCCGCTTATTCATCCAAGCATAAGGAGGATGAAGTTTTTTAGAAGATTCGCCTATTCGTTTGGGTGCAAAGAAAATAGAGTTCGCTTATTCATCCAAGCATAAGGAGGATGATTTTTTTCCAGAAGATCCGCTTATCTGTTCAGGCGTAAGGAGAATGGAATTTGCTTACTCATCCAAGCATAATGCGGATGAAACTTTTCAGAATCCGCTTATTCATCCAGGCATAAGGTGGATGAAACACTCTTTGGAACCTGCTTATCTATTCGAGCACAATGAGAATAGAACCTGCTTATTCATCCAAGCATAAGGAGGGTGAAATTTTTTCAGAGATTCTCTTATTCATCCAAGCATAAGGAGGATGGAAATTTTTCAAAAGATTGCTTATTTGTCCAAGCATAAGGAGGATGAATTTTTTTAAAAAAAATATTTGCTTATCCGTTCAGGTGTAAAGAGAATGGAGTTCGCTTATTCATCCAAGCACAAGAAGGTTGAAATTTTTAGAAGACTTGCTTATTCATCCAAGCATAAGGTGGATGAAGTTTTTTTCCAGAAGATTCGCCTATCCAGGTGTAAGGAAAATGGAGGTTGCTTATTCATCCAAGCATAAGGAGGATGAAGTTTTCCAAAAGATATGCTTATCTATTCGAGCACAAGGAGAGTAGAACTCGCTTATTCATCCAAGCATGAGGAGGATGAAATTTTTTAGAGGTTCGCTTATTCATCCAAGCGTAAGGAGGATGAATTTTTTCTAGAAGATTCGCTTATCCGTTCAGGCGTAAGGGGAATGGAGTCCGCTTATTCGTCCGAGCATAAGAAGAATGAATTTTTTTAGAAGATTCACCTATTTGTTCAGGAGGAAAGATAATGGTTGCTTATTCATCCAAGCATGAGGAGAATGAAATCTTTTGAAGTCTTTTTACTTATTCATCTGAGTGTAAAGAGGATGAAACCTTTTGAGGTTTTGCTTATTCATCCAAGTATAAGAAGGATGAAATTGTTTGAAGTCCGTTTGCTTATTCATCCAAGCATAAGGAGGATGGAGTTTTCAGAAGAATTGGCATGTTTGAGTATCTGGGAGAATAGAACCCAACTCAACAATTCGGGCACTTGTGAGAATAGAACCCATCTCAGCTATTCGAGCGTAAGGATAATAGAATTGGCCTATTTGTTTGAGCATGGAACCCAGCTCTACTATTCGGGCATTTGGGAGAATATAACCAATCTTAGATATTCGAGCATAAGGAGAATAGAATCGGCCTATCCATTCGGGCGTTTGGAGATTGAAATCTGCTCATTTATTCGGGCAAAAGAAGAATAGAACAAGCCTATCCATTCGGGCGTTTGGAGATTGGAATCCGCTCATCTATTCGGGCAAAAGGAGAATAGATCTAGCCTATCCGTTCGAGCATTTGGAGAATGGAGCCAATTTGGAAAGTCGGTGAAAATTAGTGCCTTTTTGGTCTTTGCTTTATTTCTCTTGCACAAAGATAAGCAAAGAGGGGCGGCTATTGTCACTAAATTTTCACCTCGATTTTAAATAATTCGAAAAAATAAAAAATAAATAAAATCCTTTTTTAACACCCTAATTTTGGGCTTAGAAGATTAGGGTCTGAACCGGACCAGTCTGATTTTGGGTTCGAATATAAAAGGAGGTTTTGGGGAAAGCCTAGTTCGGGATGTTTTAAAAATATGGAAAAATATCTAAAAATTCTCTTTTAATATATATAAGAGAGTGGTAAAATCAATTTTACAAAATAAGGTTTGGAAATACTACATTTTGGAGTAGTGACTAAAATGCGATTTTTGAAAAGTTTAGTGGTGAATGTTTTGTAAGGATCGAAACTTTGAATCTTTAAGGAGCTAATTTACCCAAAAATGATTTCTCCAGATTTTTGCTCAATTTGAGTGAATTAATTAATGTTTTAATTAATTAGAAGAGAAGAGAAACTACCTTTTGGAAAAATCATAACTACTTTTTCCTAAAATTTTCTCATTTCTTTTTCTCTCAAAATTCCATCATCCAAACACTTTTCTCCAGAAACGTTTTCATTGATTTTCACTTCAATTGATGAGATTTCTATCATCAATTAGTTCCTAATCAATCTTGCATCAAATCCTTTTGATTTCCTCATTAAATTTTCAAGGAAATTGGCTCAAATCAAGGAGAAATCACCATTTAGAGGTAAGATTGTTCTTCTCCTCTAAATACTCAGTTCTTTACTGAAATTCCCAAGTTATCAATCCTTAATTTAAGTTTTGTAAATGGTTTTAATGATAGGAACTTGATTTTGGCTTAAAACTCAATATTTGGAAGAAATCTTGATGAATTTCGTTGTGATTGTTTGGGATCTGTTTTGAGATGATTCTTAAATGTATTTTTGATTTTAATGATGTGTAAATGAGGTTTTATCAATGCAATCCCGAATAGGTTGTATTTCCTAAGTTTTTACTTATGAAAATGGTGGTTTTTGAGGTGATCTTGGTGTTCTGTTATAGCTGGAGGTATAAGGACGAGTTTAGGTTTATTTTGGATGTTGATTGATGTTTAGAAATGGTTAGAAGTGATGGATCTTTGCTGGGTTAAGTTTTGGAAGAGTTTGGAGGTGATTTCGGTTGTGTTTGGTAGCCTAAATATTGGCTTTAGGTAGAGCAACGAATTTAAGTGTGTTGGCTGAAGATTTCAAAGCATGATGATGCATTAATCCTCTGCTTTGATGTGTTTAAAACGGGGGAGACATCTTCGGACACTTGTGGTGTTGATCCGGAGGCTTGATCGGCGTTTCGGCAAGCTTGCGAAACGGAATTGGTGAGTGGAGTTGGGTTTCCAGCTTTGAAACAAATAATTGAAGGTTTGAGAGCTTAGTTTAAGTATAAGCAACTTAACTAAGCTCAAGAGTAAGTTTTCGGAAAAACTTCCTTGGATGAGCCATGAAGTGGTTCGATGCATTGATTATATTTTGCATGTTTAAATCCTGTTTTGAAAGCATGTTTTTAGCATGGTTAATGCTGGTTTTGAAAGCCATGTGTTGAAGGATGCTCAAGGTAAGAGATCCTTGGTTTGAATATTTTAAATATGGATTTGATGCATGGTGATGCATGATGTTAAATGGCTTTGTTTAATGCTTTAAAACAGTGAATTGTTGATGTTATATGATGTATATTGGCAAGTGGTGTAAAGGTTTTAAAGTACTTGAATCGGATATAGTTAGCCGGCTATAGGATTGGGTGCACCGTGAATAAAGTCGCCTTGGATGTTGAGGGGTTGTAATTGTACCGTAAACTCCATCCAAGTACATTAACGAGTAAGGTAAGATCACAACGGTGGTTAAAAGTCCGTGTGTCGATCTTGTGTTATGTGTCTCGTGTACTCGTTAGGGGAATTATACAACTATCGATGAGTGATGTTGAGGGGTTGTGATTGTACCGTTAAACTCCATCACGGGTGTTGAGGGGTTGTGATTGTACCGTTAAACTCCACCTTATGTTGTTCGGTAGTGTGTATGAAACGTGTGGGACAACGCTTGTAATCCGCGTATCCGATTGTGTTTTGTGTTGCAAATGGTTATGAATTATCACTTGAAAGCCAATATGATATGATGGTTATGATGAAGCATGAGATGCTTGTTATGTATGCAAGGTTGCATGAAAGAGTTGAGCATGTGTTTAGAAAGTTTTGTTGAAAGTGTTGTCTAAAATACATTATTGTGTTGTTTTCTTTAGAGCATGCCTCACTAAGCAATTGTGCTTACGCTCTCTCTCTTGAACCAATAATGTAGACAATTGATGTGTTTGAGGGCAACAAGGAAGCTAAGAGTCCAAGGGGAAACTAAGCTCATGTAAGGTGATGTTTTCATACACTATTAGTTTTGGTAATTTGGCAATGGGAACCTAAGATGTGTTTTGGGAGATGTTTTGGACTCCCTAGTTTCAGGCATGATGCTTTTGATATTTTGGTTTTGTAATTGGCCTTTTGATGCTTGACTTAGAGTTTGGTTGGTTGTTTGGTTTTTGGATATTATGATGCATGCCTATAGACATGTGAAGTTTCATGATTGATGCTATAAATGTGTTTAGGGGTGACAATCTTATGCCATATGTGAATGATGACTTGTTGGTATAATTAGAGGGTCATTAGGAAGTGTTTGATTGGGTTTATGCATGAAAAACCCGCAAAATCTGCAGCTTCTGGGCAAACTGTATCGATACACTCGTTGGCGTTTCGAAACGAGGGCTTGTAATGGCCATAGTGTTTCGAAACGGCTGGTGACTGTTTCGAAACGGTTTGGCCACTGCAAGGCCCTATTTCGGAACAAGTCTCGAAACGAACCCGTGTTTCGGAACAATCAACACCGTTTCGAAACAGGTGACCGTTGGGCACTGATTTGAATGGTGTTCGAGTTTGCAAGCTTTACGTTTTAGTCCCGAAAGTTGTAATTGCAATTATATGAGTTTGAGATGTCCGATTAAGGTGAAATTTGACAGGGAAGCATGTAATATGACTAATTAAATATTGGTAACCTTCAAATAAGTTAAGACCTCCTAATTTTCGTAATTTACATTTTGGTCCCTAATATTTGTATTTTGTGCAATTGAGTCCCTCATGTTGTTCGATCGATGTGCTTTTCACCTGTATGTTTCATGCGTACTCACATAGGGTTAATGTGTATCTAGAAAAGATTAAAAAGAAAAAAGGGTCGTTAATCAAGGTTGACTTTCGGGTTGACTTTGGTTTTCCCCGTGTAATCTTCGTAGTTCGGGTCAACCGTCTAGGCCGGGCTAAAGGGGGTTACACCTTTTGAAGCCCACCTTTTAAATAAAAGCCCATTTTAAAAGCCCAATTTTAAATAAACAGAACAAAGCCCATTTTTCTTATGTTGAAGCCCATTTTTAAAATAAAGGAAGCAAGAAAGAAAAGGAAAAAAAGAAAAAAAATATTATTATGATGTTGAATACTTTTGAAAAAGGAAATAAAAAGTAATAATAATTATGAAAATGTGATAAAAAAATAGAAAAAAAGAAGCCAAAAATCAGCAAAAAAAGGAAAGAATAAACATACAGGTGAAAAGCACATCGATCGAACAACATGAGGGACTCAATTGCACAAAATACAAATATTAGGGACTAAAATGTAAATTCTAAAAATTTGGAGGTATTAACTTATTTTAAGGTTACCAATATTTAATTAGTCATATTACATGCTTCCCTGTCAAATTTCAACTTAATCGGACATCTCAAACTCATATAATTGCAATTACAACTTTCGGGACTAAAGTGTATTTATACCGACAGTTTGTCCGTCGCTATAGACTTTATCGTTACCGACGATGTATCCATCGCTATAGCCTTCATCTTTACCGATGATTTTGTCCGTCGGTATAGATTTAATTGGCATTTTTTATTTTTAAAATATTAACAATTTATTTTTATTTAATATTATTTTTTATTTTAAATATTAAAATTACTAGTACTATTATAACAAAATTTGACTAATTTTGTAAAGAGAAAAATATCTAATTTAATCTTCAAATAAAAAGTACGTAAAGATAATCAATAAAATATGTACGAGCATACAACAACAAAAAAAAGTACTGGACATTTGACATAGAGAGAATTATCCGAATGAGAACTGCCACTTAGCTATAATACAAGTTCAAATGCCTCGTTTAAGCTTATCTCAACTGAGCACCGAATTATCTATCACTTGAGGAACACTAATAGTTAATACAAAGAATTTTTGTTGTTCTTGCGCAGTACTGCAATAAAATTAATAGACCTACCCTGATGCAAGATGCCGAGCAGCAGCTGTGGAACAGTTCATTTCATGTTATGCATGTAGTATGAAAAGAATGTCCAGCACTCGAGCTAACCGAGGGTTGGGCTTGTAAGATCGGTTGCCCCTGAAAGTTATTAATGATTGGTGCCTGAAAGAAGAATAAAGTTTCGTACTGATCTCTCAACATAACAAAAAATGTGGCAAACCCAAATCCATGGAACAAAGTAAAAGTAACGAGTTCACACACGACACACCAAAGTTAAAGATATGTCCTCGTGAATAGAAGCAATTGCTTTACAGTGCAAAAGACACGAAGAGGGAAAATGAATCAAATGCACATACCTTTCCAAGAATGCGAACTATTTGCTTGTCTCTCACTTGTTTCGACTTATAAAGATCTTGGCCCTACATTAATAGTAGATGTAAATACATGATAAACTCTGAGAATAAAATAATTCCAGAAAGGTAAATGTAACATTCAATGTCTTAAAACAATTTGATCTTGTATTCCTTACAATTCCAAAACTACTAGCCCCACTTATCATATTTTTTCCTTCCAAATAAAGGACACTAACTACAACCTTTATCTTGTTTTTGCTACCTATGTTCTCATATAGACCCATATCATGATTGAAAAAATTCTAAAGCGACACAATATCAACTCAAATGAATCTTCAAAAGCCATTTCTTCAAACTTAAACCATCAACTTACTCTGAGAGCAGGATTGGCATCTGGGTGAAAAACAGAAAGGGCCCTCATTGCAGTTGAAGACAAAGTGAAGTTGGTTAAGATTTCATTCTCAAACAAAAGAAGTTGAATATGATTCATTTAATACAAATTCAACAAATGACATAAATATTAAACGAATCTTACCAAGCAATGTTATGTAGTCAAGAAGTCGATATTACTGTCAACAGAGATGATGGACAGATCTCATAGGCTCTAATGTACTGGATGCCATATTCACTCTTACAGGTTCATTTTGAATGAAGAACATAAACCTGGCAACAACACCTTATAATGGCCAGTAGACAACAAATATATAAGAGGGCTTAAAACAATGTTACAATGGAGATCCATATCACATTCTCTAATACTTTCAAAATCGTTTTCGGCATGAACTCAACCTTGGAACTCTTTTCTCCTTCAAAATAAAATTTCAGACACTATTGCAAGCGATTCATTCATGATTTTTCTTTAGCCTGAGAGGCCTCTACCTGTATCACATCATCATTAACAAGGTGATCTCAAGACTAAACACATTGCATGACATGCCCCGACTGCAACGGATAGCACCTTCTGGGTTCCCAATCCATCCTCCTCCATTAGAAAATTGACTTCAACAGGACTTGCTTGAACCTCTGGCAGCCCAGGAACTCCCAGTTGTAAATCTTTTGCATTCCCCCACATGTATAACTTTCCTTCATTTGCTTAGAACAAAAAAATCAGTAAAAGCGCATTAACATGACCGTGATTACCAATGCTGCAAGAATCAGAGAAGTGGAAAGAATTGTATCCAACTACAAGCCTCACTGGCTGGTTTAGAGGGATGTGTACGGAACTGAGGTTCGAGTCAACCTACTGTCTTCATGTGGGTGTATGTGTATATTATGTACTGTATTACTTAAAAGCTCACATTATTTCTGAGCACATCTATGACGCATAAATACAAAAGATGTAGAGGGTGGACACTTTTCATGTCTAAATTGTTAATATGACTGAAACTTCAACCTTGAGCTATCTAATGCACATATATGTATCAAAAGAATATACGTGACATACCAGTTAAAGCCACCGAAGATGAACCTCCACAGGCAATATAGATGACACGCTTATCAGCCAAAGCTTCAATTATTGCAGAAACTTTCTGATTTTCTATAGAAGAATGACCCAACTAACCATGTCCGCCATGGTCCCATGAAAGTACTTTATCTTCATCTAATATAAAATAGCACCAAGAATCGATAATTCTAGTAGAACAATAAAAGGAAAAGACTAAAGAATCAAAAGGGACTCATGGAACTGGTTTTACCTGTTAATGCAAGAAAATGATATCCACCACTTGCTATCTGAATAATACGAGTGCTTTCAAGGGTAGGAATTGGTTTGGGTTTCCAACCACCAACTTTATCACCTCTTCCAAGCCAAAGTAATATCGAATGAAAACAAGTCACAGGAAATCGATATAAAGATAACTAAATATCCATAGGAATAACAAAAGGAAATGTAAAATATTGAGACACATTACCACCCAGTTCCAAAGTTGTCCATCCTCTGACAATGCCATTGTGAAGAAGCCGCCACAGGAATCTACAGCGATAGGAGTAGGTAATTCTTTCACTTTGGATGGAATACTAAGCCCACCTCCCTCATTTGGGCCACGACCGGGACCAAGCCCTAATCTGCCGTCCCCTTGCGGCACAGCAGAATGTTGGGTAACAACAAATTCGCAGTTTGCTAGCTGACCTTCAGAAGGCAAATTCCCATACACTGCAATCAAAGACAATAATATAAACTTGCATCAATCCAGTATAATTTGATAAAAGCATTGTTGAAATTAGTGGTTAGAGAGCACCTTTCACAAATAATTAAACAATTCCCACAAACAATCACAATTTGGATAAAGAAACGAGGTGTTTGTAAATTTAAAAGCATACTCTAGAGGTAAGCCGCTTTCAAGAAAACTTGAAACCTTGAAACCTTTGGGCAAAGCAATAAATTAAAGCAAAGTAGATTCAGAGATAGAAAGAAACTTTTGTGCAGAAGACAACGGAGAGGGGGCAGCACTGCACCAGAATATCGCCGACGAGTTGTCCGATCGGTGTACAGAGTGAGAGGCGATTCAAAGCAATAGGGGTTGTAAGTTTGGTTTGAGATCGACTGAGAGTTTGAGGGAGAGAGAGGGGGGTTAAAACGGTGAGTTTTAATAAATTAATAAAAAATATTAAAAATATATATATACCGACAGACATAACCATCTGTCAGTACATAGAACACCTATACCGACGGTAACTATAAAAATCGTCGGTATACATAATATATATACCGACAAACTAACTCAACCATCAGTATATCTTTCACCTATACCGACGGATAGATTTAACCGTCGGTATAAAGTAAATCTATACTGACACACTGAATCCACTGTCGTTATAAACTATATCTTTACCGACGGTTTCTTGTCATCCGTCGGTATAACTAATGTCTACACCGACAAATATTGTAACTGTCGGTAAAAATCAAAACATGTACCGACAATTTCTTTCTCCGTCGGTATATAGGGTATATACCCACGACTTTTGTCCGTCGGTATAAATAAGTGTTGGTATATGTACATTTTTTTGTAGTGCTGTAAAAAACCGAGATAAATAGTCAAACCCTAGGCTCGAACCAAGGGGAAAATTCAGCTCAAATATTCAACCAAATCGGATAGGGTTTGAGGGGTTTTTCCTAGAATCAAGTTTCTTATCTGATTTTAGCTTCAATTTGGGGATTGAAATACGAATTTGGCTTGAATTTGAAGCTAAAATTCAAGTATAAATACCCCATTTCCATTTGTTCAACACACACCAAATTTGGGAGAAAAACCATTAAAAAGGGTTCAAGAAAAATTCGAAAAATTCTCTGAATTTTTCTTGAGTTGGCTGGAAATTTTTGGAGAGGAAATTAGAGTTTAGAGCAATTTTACGGAGGTGGTTTGGAGCATTTCGAGAAGCTTGAGTTCGAGTTCATCGTTCGTCGATTTCTCGGTAAATTTTCTATCCTTTCTTTGCTTATTTTTATGTTAATTATATGTTTGTTCTTGGTTACATTTTGGTGTTTTTGCTTGTGTTGTTTGTAATTTTTAGGTTGCTTTCTCGAAGTCGGAAAATCGTTCACGATTCCGGTAATTTTTTATTTTAAATTTCGTTTTAATTTTTAGTTTGATTCTAAAATGTTTGCATGCTTTTAAAAAATGTTGTTAAAATGATTTTGATCCTTAAAAATGTAGAAAATAATTTAAAGGGTGTTTAAATTTTAAATGCATGAAATAAAAATGAATAAATGTGGTTAATTTGAAAAACTTGAAATTAGGGATTTAATTAGAAGAAATAATAATGCGAGGTGTTAGATAATATAGGGCTTGATTTTAGAAAATTAAAAAGATATTTTTTTGATTTGTTTTAATAATTGATGAGCAAAATGATTTTTTAAAAGAAAAAACAATAAAAATGTTTTTTAGAAAAAAATATATAAATAAATAAGTTTTCAAGAAAAAGAAAATAAAAGAGTTTTAAAGTAAAAATTATGGTATATGATATTTAAATAAATTTTTGAAAAGGGAAAAACTTAAAAAAAGTTCTTAGGAAAATAAATTTTATTTTCTAAAATGGGTTGTTTTAAAAGATAAAACTTAAAAATGGAAAAATGAAAATGAATTTAAAAATAGTGAAAAATATTTAAAAAAAATAAAAAATAGTAAAAAACATAAAAAAAATGAGAAAGGTAAAAAACACAACAAAAAACACAAAAAAGTAAAAAACGTAAAAAAATGGTTTTTGCTTAGAAAATAAAAAGTAAAAAATAATAAAGGCTTTGAAAAGGAAAAATAGAAAGGGTAAAATTCAAAAGAATAAAATGTTTGCTTGCTTGTTTTAGAAATAGGTGAAAACTTAGGATTAGAGACCAAAGCTTAGATAGAGAACCGAACGGGTTACACGGGGAAAACCGAAGCGAAACCCGTTAAGGCCTCACTCCGATTAGCAACCCTATTTTTTCATTTATATTTATCTTGACTAGATTATGATCTTTAATCCTGTGCGTGGAGGCAACATCGAAAGAACGAAAGTGGAAACAAGAACCAATCAGAAGGTGTACAATGATTTAAACTTACCAAGTTGTTGTTAGTCAAATTACATGCACACGAGGCAAAACCAACACAAAGGTCGCATATATACTCATCTAGGAAGCATACAAGCCTTAGGGACTAAAGTGCATCATTTGAAAACCCTTGAAGATGCCTTTTGAACGTTTCAACTGCCTGCGTTTCGAAACAGGCCTGCCTGTTCCGAAATGCAGGCTCCATTTAAAAAGCAACATCAAGTAGTTCTGGAACGGTCACGCCTTGTTCTGGAACGGGAACCTCTAGTGGCCGAACGTACCGGAACGACCCCTATATGGTTCCGAAACATGAACCTCTAGTGGCAAATCGTACCGAAACGACACCACCCCCGTTCCGATATGGATACCTCTGGAGCATCGACCATTCCGAAATGCCTGGGCACAGGTTGGCCCGAATACTTAATTTGACATCTCCAACGTCCCTAAATTTGTCCTGAAACAACACAAACCACATGACAACTCAAAATACAAACAATCTAGAGGCAAGACACCCTAAACGCGACCTCAAACATGCATACACACAACAAAATGGATTTCAAGTCCAAAGCACATAAGAGCAGTTAGCATTCAAAAACGCCAACAAGCCAAAATACAAAGTAATCCACCAAAAGCATAACAAACTTAACTTAACATGGCATCAACCGTTAAAACATGCTAGCAACATAAACAAGGCCAAACATAAGAGTTTGAACACCAACTCTCTAACATGAAATCTAGTATTCCCATTGTCTAGTCTTATTACAACTAGTAAAATCATACTTTGAGCATAGCAAGAACTCCAAGGAACTCCTCCTTTGCCCACTTGCCTCCCGAACTTCTAACGATCTGCATTGTTGGAAAAAGAGAGCGTAAGCTTAAACTTAGTGAACGAAGCTCTAAAACACAACAATAATGCAGTTTAAAACATATATCTTAGTTTAAAAGCAAAATCATTTAAGGAAGAGATGAAACAACACAAGCATAGATGAAAACATGGTTTGCACATGCACAACCATTCCCGGTGGGACTACACATCACCATTCACAACAACTAGCAGTTTTCCGATGGGACTACACATCACCGTACTCTTCTACTAGTCACTACCGGTGGGAGTTCACATCACCATTAGCGACGACAACCATCACGTGAGGCTCGACATTAAAAACGACTACACAACAACACTAAAATGGAGAGTAAAGGAAATCCACATTTCACACAACAACACAAATGATCGCACACACCAACGAAAAAAGGTAAATTATCAAACTTACACTTGGGTTTAGGGTAGCCCTTAAGGCTCCACCCAAATCCCCAAGAACCCTCTTTGAAATCATTTAAACTTCAAATCATTACCACTCATCGATAGAGCCCAAAGGAAAGTCGAAACATCGTTCTCAAGCCTGCACAACACCCAGTATCGTGCCCATAGTACATGAATCAATCTTCTCTGCTTCAAGACAACCCAAAACAACTATTAAGATGCTAATGCATTTGTAAACCAGCAACAACCCAGAAACTCACTCATTGCAACCAAAACACATTGATTCGAACCCAAATTTCAACTAAAACTCCACCAATATTGTTCTAACCAAACCCCAAACTAAATCCATCAATTTCAATCATCAAAACACATCCAAAATCATCTAGAAATATCCTCCAACGTCAAAGGAACCACCAGCCACAATTCTAACCTAAAATTAAGCCAAAAACTCAACCTTTTCAACCCAAAATCCCATTTTTATACCCATTTCGGGTTTCCCGCTATTAGCCACCATTTTAACATTTTAAGACACCAAAGCATGATTAAAAACACCCTTAAACATGACATTAAAATACCCACATGAAAATCCATCCATTTTACTATTTTTCAAACTCAAAGCATTTTTAAAATGACCCTAAATAATTGATTTTAAGGGAAAATCTAACTAATGACAATCTTAAGGCATTATTAAAGGCATTATTGTAAATAATGGCAAATTTTAAAACAATCATCATTTTAATCTAATTTTAACTCGAAACTAATCCTAGATCAAAACCGATAAACTCACGGGCCCTAAACTGGGGCATTACAAAGTTAGAGAGCACTATTTAATGTCTTATGATAAGTGAGCTTAAAGCTCCAATCAAAATTTTATTTGTATCTTATGGTATGTCACAGATGTCTCAAAGCTTTATAATAGGCTTACTCAATTCATAGTTTTCAATTCTTAGTGTCTTTTGGCAATAGTGTCTCAAAGCTTTATAATAGGCTTATTCAAACATTCAAGTTTGAGCAAATTACAAAACAACATAAGACATTCATTCTATAACAAGATATTAACTTATTAAACACAAATTGATCCAAAGATCAGTTTCCTCACTCATATAGACCATCTAAAAGCATACCAAATATTTATTCCACCATTAGAAAACAGTCTTGTTGTTTGTAACATATTTAGAAAAACATAATTGATTGTCTAATCACAATATACACATATTAGTCATTCAATTACTATTAGTAGTATTAGGTATTTCTTTCATATTTTCTTTCATTATAAGACGAACTAACATCACCCATTTTAAACCAATTTGCATACACAAGTAATCCGTTTTAATGTTGTTTCCATGGTTGTATTTCTACAATATTTAATGACTTTAATCTCATGCTTTCAAGACTATTTTTCATAACAAAACTGCATTGCATAAATATTTATACTGCAATCTAAAATCTGCATAAAATTGCATTTTACAAACTCCATTCTACCCTTATATAAACTGCATCAAATTCATCATACAATTATGCATACATTTATATTGCACACACACTGCATTTTTCTGCATTATTACAACATACACATTCTGCATTTTTACAGCATACAATCCAAGGCTGTATACACCTAATATTTCAGAACCGTCCCATTACACATAGCAAACTGCATAAATACATCAAAACTCAAAAAATGCTAATCATCTAAACATGCAAGCTGCAAGTAATTCCTTTGAATTTTTTGCACTTATTGTTCATGAACTTCAGCCAAATTTCCAGCTTATATGTTTGATTCTAACATTTGACAGCTTTCTTAATTCTTTCGATATAGATTAGTTAGCTTCAAAACAAGCTTAACATCAAATTATCAAAACTACATAATCAATTTCAATAATGGATTGTTTTTCCAACCTAAAACTGTGCATATATTACCTCATTATCAAACTGTTATGCTTTATAAAATTATTCTGTATTATTTCAATTAAAAATGCAGTACGATTTATATTTAAAATTCTACTGCACTGATTTTAATTGTACTAGTGCATATTTTAGCATACAAAACAACATCTTCACATTCATGTATCTTATTCAAATTACAACATAAACAAACCGTTTCTTAAGCATTACCAAAAACAGATTTTATCTTAATAAAGTTAAAATATCTTATAATCACTTAAGCATGGCAGCAAAGGCTTTAAACTATAAAATGCTTTTAATGACATTTTCATAGCAACAAAGGCATCAACTATAACATGTTATTCCAATTAAAACATGCACTATAAACTGTTTAAACAAACTGTTTTCACACAATTAGCAAATTGGTTTCATACCTAACTGCATATATTTACTACACAGTTTTTCTGAATTATAAACCATACTGCTATGTCTTTCTAAACTGTTCTGCACTACATAATAAAACAACACATCACTGCACATAAAAATTGCACTGCATATCAATTCGACAAACTGCACTACATATTAATTATACAAGCTGCATGCATTTCAATTATTCATTAGACTACTTATACTGCATATCATTCATTACTACACTACATATAATTTCTGAGCTTGTCAAATAAACTCTACCACTTCTCGAATAAATTACACAAAACAACATTAGCTTCGATCTTTCAAGTTATTGGAGACTAGAAACTCAACAACCAATCTCAGACATTTTGTAAAAGTTCATCAAAACTTGCTTTGTTTTAATGAATAAACTTTTTCCCCACTCTCTCAAGATCACTTAAGAATGTAATCTCTGCTTTTATTCAATTCCATCATGGTTATACAACATATCTAACCCCATTACCAACTAAAACTGAAAAGAGCACACATCATGTAAATATTGAGTGTCATACGTTTTGTGCAAAATGAAACTTTTATGAGAACAACATTGTGTGTAAACTAAATTAATTTCGCCACTTTCTACATGATTTTTGTTGTTGTTTAAATTACATTATTTCAAAGAAAATTTCTTTCCCTTTTACTTAGAGTTAAAACAATAAAAAAATACAACTTAATTAAATGTAAATCCTATTTTCATTGGAGGAAAAGTTGATAAAGTTTTAGGATGCACGTGCCTATGAAACACAAACATAGGTGCAGATAAAGTTGAATAAATGCAAACTCTCTTTAACTCTCAGGCATGATCTAGAAAATAAATGAGACCGATGTATTTGAACCAACATGCGGCTTCATCTATGCAAATCCAACAAATCCACTCATCCATCTAGTACGATATTCATGCATGATATCAACACAGGCCATCATATTCAACGGCTTAAGCCCTTTTTAATATTAAATTCAATATTTCAAAAGAATCTATAACTAAGTTACCAAGTGTTAAGATGGGCTTACCAAACTATTGAAGAGAAGTGCAAATTGAAGGTCAAATTACTTGAATTTAAATCTTTCAAACCGTTCTTCTCAAGGGTTCTTCCATGAAGGTCTCGTGTGGGGAGAGAACAATGGAGAAAATGAGTGTTTCCTTTCCTTTTTTCTATTCCCATTCTTTATTTCACCTACCCGAATGGTATACCTACACCATCTCTCATTTTCCTTTTTTTTAATGAAAATTTTGTATTATTCATCACCGAAATTGTCTATTTGGAGACACATAGACTCCACTATCTTCAAATGGTGAAATAGCCATGCATTCCATGAATCTAAGCCTTCAATTCAATTTAGTCCTTAACAATGACTTCCTTTCCTTTACAAATTAACCCATTAAGCATTCGAATTAATCCATATTACCTTAAATAACTTTTTAACTTAATCAATTGATTTTTAACACTTCCATAAGAATTTTAATTTATAAAAAATTCAAAATTATTAAAATCTATAGATAAACTCTAGCCCGATTTTGAAGGTGTTACAATTCCATCCTCCTAAAAAGAAATTCATCCTCAAATTTCTCATGAACTGAGAAGTTGAGTTTACTGTTCTATCATGGAACTATTACTAATAATGACAAAAAAATTGTAACATTAATCTCATAATATTTCTGCATATTCCGAATGCCAAAACAGAGTAAACAAACGTGTTAGTTGCAAGTCACAAATACCAAGCGTAAATTTAAACTCCTAGGTGGCATATGCAAAATGCAAACATACAATAAGCTTCATTCTAATCCTAGAATCGACTAAAATCTAACTATGACACCAAAATATAACAATCTAAACCCTGTCCAAAAAGGAATTCAAGTCAAATGGATTTCACCACGAAACAAAACAGAGAACAAAGAATTCGAAAACAAAAATCATATTACTAAATTGATTAACTTATACAAGATTGGGCTGCGTACCAATTTTTATTAAACTTATCAAAGACATTCATAGCACTTTCGCAATACACACACTTACTATTTACAAAGTCATATCCAAACATACTTATCAAACCATGTTTAGTCCATTCATCATGCTCATATATACATATATCATAACACTCTTTAGAAACATTACAACTTAACTACCAGATTGACAAACATGTCATAACATTTTTCGTAGCAATCAAAACATAATACATTTGTTTGATCTCTAAGCATACGTAAGTTTAAGACACAAACAGTCTAACATCATTTAATTATACCAAATCACTTAAACTTTGATTTAGATCATACATTTCTACTCATGAGTAATTAGGATCCAAACCAACATCATATAAATAACATTATCAAAGATTAGTTAAATACTCTTACAGACCAAAAATGTTAACTAAACATTGAATTCAAAACATAATACCATCGTAAAGAAATTATAACTACATGTTGATCTTCCACCATTCTAGAAGTTTCATGAAAAAACATAAACATTACTCGAAGGATTAGAGGAGTAACTTGCAACTTTCAACCGATATGTCCTTAGAAGCTTCTATACCCTGAAAATGTATGATGGATGAATGGATTAGGATTTTATAGCCTAACTGTGGTAGTGAACCATGAAAAGTTATAACAAGTACTGATAACAGTATATAAAGGTAAGACAGTGTATTCCAAGCTTATTTAATAGCATGTAGTACTCAAATTTTAACTTTAATATAAAAAAGCCATTCTTAAGAATCTTTATCAAGGTTCATTCACATCCAAATCTCGTACAATTTATTCTTTTCTTTCACTTTGGTGATTTGATCAGAATTTAATTTATCGACACTTATTGAAAACCTTATCAAAGCTTATCGAAGTTCTTATCATAGCTTATCAGAGTTCATATAATAGCTTATCCGAGTTCATATCATAACTTATCCGAGTTCATTTCATAGCTTATTGGAGTTCATATCATAGCTTATCGGAGTTTATTTCATTTACAAATTTTTGCTTTGGACATAGGTAGCATTGGCCTGAGTTACACATCGCACAAAGCAGAAAGCAATGGCTAGTGTCAAAACATAACAGACCTAACTTATCATCACTTCCCAACTATCTATCCAATCAAATGTCGCCAATCTCCTTACCATCTCCCACGTTACCTCATATTGTCACCTATATATCACATATACGGGGTCGTCACCCCTGAGTCGTAACCCATAAACCATAGACCCGACTATACCGTTGTACCATGCCAAGTGTCCAAGGACTTCCATTGTTTAGGAAACTTATATATTTTGATCTTTGTTGTTAAGAGATATATCTTACGGCATATGTGAGCTTTAAGCTCCAGAGTAATTAGAAATTCTTTACTTTAGAACATTAAGTTAGAGAGCACTATTTGATGTCTTATGATAAGTGAGCTTAAAGTTACATTCTGAAGTTATTTGTATCTTATGGTATGTGAGTGTTATTGCTCGAATATATCAGAGTTCAGAATGTCTCAAAGCTTTATAATAGGCTTACTTAATTAATAGAGATTTAACAAAGTTTTAACTTTAATATAAAAAAAGTCTTGCCTTATGAAGCTTTAACAAGGTTCATTCGCTTCCAAATCTTGCACAATTTATTCTTTTGTTTCACTTTCGTGATTTGATCACAGCTTAATTTATCGTAGCATAACGAAATTCTTATCAAAGCTTATCGAAGTTATTATCAAAGCTTATCGAAGTTCATATCATAGCTTTTCAGAGTTGATTTCATAGCTTATTGGAGTTCATATCATAGCTTATCGGAGTTCATTTCATTTACAAATATTTGTCTCGGATCACATTTGGAGATAGATAGTATTGGTCTGAGTTACACATAGCACAAAGCAGAAAGCAATGGCTAGTGTCAAAGCATAACAAACCTAACTTATCTTCACTTCCCAACTAACTATCCAACCAACTGTCTCCAATCTCCTTACCATCTCCCATGTTACCTTCTATTGTCGCTAATATATCACATATATGGGGTCGTCACCCCTGATTCGTAACCCAGGGACCGTAGTCCCGAATATACCGTTGTACCATGCCAAGTGTCCAAGGACTTCTATTGTTTATGTAACTTATATATTTTGAGCTTTGTTATTAAGAGATATATCTTATGGCATAAGTGAGCTTTAAGCTCCAAAGTAATTAGGAATTATTTACTTTAGAACATTAAGTTAGAGAGCACTATTTAATGTCTTATGATAAGTGAGCTTAAAGCTCCAATCAGAATTTTATTTGTATCTTATGGTGTGTGAGTGTTATTGCTCCAATATATCAGAGTTCACAGATGTCACAAAGCTTTATAATAGGCTTACTCAATTTGTATAGATTTAACATTTAGACTTAACTTTTCAATTCCTAGTGTCTTTTGGCAATAAGGTCTTTATATTTAACCGGGAGTTCAATACCAATTCAATCCTAATCAAGTATCTTTATCAATTCATATCATAACATACTATCGAAGCATAGCAAAGAATTGTGCATATGGAATGCAAACTCAATTGAAAGGTTTGTCAATGATGTTATGCTATGAATGTAATCCCTTCGTCTTTGTTATATGAATGAGCCTTATGCAAAATGATTATATAATAGTGATTCTTAAACATTCATACATTCAAACATATAGAACAAGATCAGAATGACTCTGTGGTACCCGAGATAAGTACACCTAGACTCACTTGATATCCATATGTTACGAGATATCCCAATCCACAACCACAATTTGTTCTACACTTTATTTTCTCCTTTATCCAGATTTGCTTTGTCTATATTCCCTAATGTCTCGGTACAAAATTAGTGTTGCGTGCAAAAGTGATGCGCAAATTAGCGTGCAAGTATAAACGGTGTCAAGTTATAGTATTTAAGATATCGTCTCCACATGGATTATGACAGCTTTTCGGAGTTCACTTTTCTGCACAAGTAAAATAAAAACACAGATATTAGGAGTTGGGTTGATTGAAGCTAAAACTAAAACAAGTAAATTGAGAAACCAGAGTGAGAGAATGAGCCAATATTGGATGTTTCGTAGTGTGGAGAATTGGTGTACTATCTTGGCACAGTTTTGCTGATCAACTTAACAACTTTCAACATCCGCCCTTGACTATGCCTCAGCAGGTGCCCGCCTTGGCAGAGAGCAAGTGGCTGTCTGAGTAGTGAAGCGATGATTCAAGGTTCGACAAGGCTCCCTTCTATGACTCCCTGTTCTCCCGAAGCTTGAAGTACTATTGGCGAACAGGTCTTGGATGATACCTCCCGGCGTGAATGTAAGGGCAAACAGTAACCGATTATGGATCCTCTTTTAGCCGATGAACTTCTTAACTTATCCCTAAGTAGAAGTAGCTTTACCCTATGGTTGGATAAAACCTTATTTACTCGTTTCGTGAGTTTAACTCTCCCGATATTGAACAAATAGATTGTCGCCTTCTTCTCTCCTGATAAAGAATTCGACAATGAAGAACCAAGAGTAAACAAACCTTGAATTTTATTGCAAAACTGAAATCCTAAACGAATACAACAAGACTCTCACAACTACTACACAACAAACTCGTAGCCCAAGGGAAGGTTTAGAACATGATGGGTTTTGACGGCACAAGGTTTTCGACAAGAAGGAGTTTCTCTCTAATCTCAATTGTTTTTTCTCCAACTTGTCGATTACATATATATAGGGAGGAGCCCAGGCCTAAGTCAGTTTAGGGTAGGAATACTAGTTATAATATGATTACAACTCATTAAAAGATCATTAAATCCTCCTAGATTCTCGTTTAACTTTTCTTCAACTTGACTTTGACCTGGTTTTTCTTTGTCTGCTGGGCTCCAATGCACGTGCAAGTGGTCTCTAAAAATTGGTCTTGACGAGCTCTTTCTATTGCATACCACTTTGCAATTTTCCATTCTTTCTTGAAGTGTTGTCTCGGCGGCAGGTAGTTGACCGCCTCAGCGGGGGAATGTACTAGTGTGCAGGGGTTGGCATAGCTTTACATTTTGGTTCTTTCCTCATCGATCAACTCTCCTGATTATCCAACAACTTCCTCTTTCAGCTCCCATCTTTCTCTTCATCTGCCCTCTTTGCTGCCTCGGCGGCATCTGCCTGGGCGGGTACCTACCCACAGTGAGAAAACACACTTGAGCAATATCATATGTATAAAATCAACTAATTTATCAAACAAGGCATATTATCTAATCTATGCTATTTTGTGCATGTTACCTAATAAATGTAACCTAAACTATACTTAAGAACAACAATAATTGAGCTAAACTAGGGTATAAATATATGACTTTTACACACTGAACACACCCCCAAACTCGAACTATTTCTTGTCCTCAAGCAATGCAATCTAATGATAACATGCCAAAACTTAAAATCATATGCAAACTAAGTCGAGAAAGCATCTTGAGCAACTTTTACATATTGTGTGGATTTATGCCTAATTAGCAACCCTTCAAATGAAAAAAGATTTACCCAGAACCGAACTATGTATCTCGTGAGTGTGTGTGTTCCTTGTGATAAGCATGATTCTTCGTCTTCTAAGTAAACTTTTGATAGACACCTTAATTTTCTTGAGTTTCCCTCTAAGTTCTTTTTTCAATTTAACCACTAGTTGCCGGTAATAGGCTTTTCTAATGATTGCATTATTATTTTTTCCTCTAGAGTGTTTCATGTAAAAGTGTCTATCGCAATTGCAGTGCAAGTGTACACGACGCAAGTAGTAAAGTGATACGGAAGTATCAGATATCGTCTCCACAGGGACTGGGCTAATAGCTTCACCTTGAATTACTGCATGAGAGTAAAGAAAATATTTGAGAAGTTTGTCACGAGAATAATAAAGAAAACTTAAATAAAAGAGTAGAAAATCAAGATAGAGAGAATGGGATGGTATTGAATTGCTCGGTAGTGCAGGTATTGCTTAGTCTAGGAAATCCAGTTCTGTCGTCGTCCCCGTC
This sequence comes from Hibiscus tridactylites, assembly GCA_958450335.1. Taxonomy (NCBI): domain Eukaryota; kingdom Viridiplantae; phylum Streptophyta; class Magnoliopsida; order Malvales; family Malvaceae; genus Hibiscus; species Hibiscus tridactylites. Next base: position 44,117,125 of record OY288281.1, read on the forward strand.
GCGGCAGCACCTGTCGCGACAGCAGTCCATTGCTTGTCGCGGCAGCGAACACTCAACTCAGTACTTCAAGTTTGGCAAGAATCCCTGCTATGCCTTGGCCTATCCCTAGGTCCAAGTCTGTCGATGATCACGTCTTTGATGATACTTCCCGGCGTGAATCGAAGGATGAACACCGATGTTGTTGAATTCTTCTTTAGCCACTTAACCTCGTCCTATCACTAGGTCCGAGATAGTTCAACTATAAACTAGAGAACTCGCACTTATTCCTTTCGTATACTTAACTCTCCCGATATTAAGTAAATAGATAACCTCACAATGCTCTCCCAATGCTCTTGCAAGATGTTAATAACCATAATAAGAGAACTTGAAGTTTATTTTATTGAACTGAAAATTCCTAAAACAAAAACAACCCTTGCAACTACTTTACAAATCAACCCGTGGCCCTAAGGGGAATTTAGAACATAATAATAGAATGAAAATGGCTAGGGTTTAGGGAAGAAGGCTAGAGAATGCGTGATGTCTCCCCTAGGTCGAAATACATGCCCTTATATAGGCTTTGGGTCCAAGTTTTCTAAAATAGCAAGAATACAACTTTAAATTAAAGTACAACTCTAATAAAGACTAAATCTTCAGAGAATCTATCTTTAAGTCGTCCTCCTTCTTGCTTGGGTTTTTTCTCTCCTTGAACTTTGGGCTTGGTATTCCTTCCGATCTGGGGCTTGGAAAAATATAGTGGTTTTACACGACAGACGGGCGTAATTTTCTCTATCTGTCGAGGTCCACTTTGCTTCTTCTCCTCAAAACTGCTGTCGTCCTCTGCTGTCACGGTGGCAACCGTGGCAGCATCGTCCTCCTTGACTGCTCATCCAGTTTCAGCTCTTCTGCTTCACTGCCCAGCGCCTGCCTCTCCTATCTGCTACAGCAGCAACCTGCAAAAGCAACCGATTTAAGTAGAAACTGTGCCTTTTAATATATTTGTGATGTTTAACTGTAAACTGACCTAAATACAATAAATAATGCTTAAATGTAGCAGAAATATGGGTTAAATATGGGGTAAATAATAGAACTTTTACACACTCAACACACCCCCAAACTCAAGTTTTTTGCTTGCCCTCAAGCAACTAAGACCTAAAAGAAAAAAGAAATATTTTTGTTTTGGCTTAAAATATCGAACTTTCCCTTACCCTTCATTCGTTCCCTTTGACGGCAGCACCTTGTCGGATAATCTAGGATATGTTCGGAGTCTCACTATAGTCCTCGTGTAATGTGTGCATGCTTGTGAACAGTTTTATGCCAAGACTCTCTTAGTTTCACTAGACTATTTTAGCTCTTAACTCGAATTTTTATGCCAAAGTTTATCTTTTGAAGGCATTTTTTCATGCTCCTTTGAGTTTTTTGTTTTGACTCGATTTCACTATTTTTTAAGCTAAAGTTTCACTGGAGCCAGTTTTGGGCACCTCTAGCTAACTTCCTACAGCCAGTTTCGGGCACCTCTAGGGCTGTTGAGTCTCTTTTGCTAAACTTCTTTCCTAGAGCCAGTGTTAGGCACCTCTAGGGGCTATTCAAGTGCTAAGCTTCCTATTCTAGTGAACTAGAAGAGTTCTAAGCAGTATAACAGTCACAAATAGTGTTTAAGTTTTTAGAACTATAGAAAGTCTCTAAACTTTTCCTAAAAACCATCATAAAGGCACTGCCACGACAGAGCTGTCACGACAGGTAAGTTCAGTTCACAGACTTAAGCCAAAATTTTTCATTATTTTTTTTCAAAAATAAACTAAGTAAAAGACACATATTTGAACATTAAAATGGACTCCATTAATGGAGGGATGCCACCCCCAAACTCGAGGGTTGCGTTGCCCTCAATGAAAATGACAAATAAAGATAAAAAACAGTACATCACAAAATATATAGCAGACAACAAAATAAGATAAGAAACTTAAATTTTAAATGTTGTCATCGCTGCTGCTGCTGAGTCTGATTTGGCGGCGGGCACGAGCTTTTGGAGCTGGCTGGGGAATGGGGGAGGATGCATTCTTTGCTTTGGCCTCTCGTGGTGGTTGGATCCTGGTTGGGGAGATATGAGGGGGTTTCTCCACAACCTGGACTTCAGAGCTGCTGCTGATGTCACTGCTGTTGCCGCTGGCTCTTGGCATGTTGTTTTTGTCCGCCGTTTGCTTCTGCCTCTTCACCGGTGAGAACTCCTTCGATAGATTCCTCTTAATAGAGGGTTCATTGTCACTGGCGGCCCAAACGGAGGAGGACGAGAACCCGGCAATGAAGGCATCAAGTTCCTCCGATGCCATTCTTCGTTTCGTACCACGGGCAGACGGCTCAGCACGGTTGCTGCTGGCGGCTGTCGGGGTAGGTGATGGTGTTGAGGCGGCAGAGGGTGTCCGCGGTGTGGCAGCAAGTGTGGGGGTGTGAGCAGGTGTAGTGACAGTAAAATAATGTGCAGGGAAGGTGGGGAAGACAACATCAGGGAAATTTAAAGAATTATGGATAAAGTTTACCATGAAGGCAGTAAAATCCCTGATGAAGGTCATCAGCCCGAGCTGCCGTTCCTCCATCTTCTGAATGGCAGCTAAGATCTGGGAGGAGGAGTCTGTCGGGGCGGCTGCTGCGGCAGCTGGTTCTGTTTCTGACTGCTCTGTCGTGTCTGCTGTCGTGGCAGCTGGGTCAAATGACGACAGAGGAATGGCAGCGGTCAGCTCCATGAGGCTGGGTATGTTCTTTTCTGTCTAACCTTTCCCTTGGACTCGAAGGTCAATGGTCACTTCTGGAATGCCATGGCCACGATAGAGTGAGGTGATGAGGTATGGGAGGTAAAGGGGACCCGTCGGTCTGTGTGCGCACTCCAAGATGCTCTCACGAATATAACTGCCCACGTTAATGGGCCTCTCATGTAAAATGGAGTGAATTAAAGCTAACCTGGGCTGGTCGGCCGTGGTATTGTGGGACGACGACATGATCCGCTTTTTAATAAAAGCATTCTATAATTTAGCCTCCGACAGCAGTTGAGTTCTGTTTACCGTCCGTGGGTTCTTTCGGCTGGTGTTCCATTGAATGCCCTCATCTGTCAGCTCTGCCATGACAGCATCATAGGCAGCAAGGTCTAAGGTGTTGAGGAACTGTTGGTGAGCGTTGTCGTTGCTGCCGACGTAGAATCCATATAGTGTGTTAATGTACTCAGCTTCGAACAGCACCTCTTTTCCTCATACTATCACCGATGTCGTTGTTCTGCTGCTAATGGCAGCATATAATTCTCGTACCAACGAGACGTTCATTTCTTCAGGCTATTCAACAAAAGTTTGCCACTGTAGAGCTCGAACTTTCCGGGCTATGACGACTTTAGGCCCAGATTTTCCTCCTTCGATGTGTAAATGAATCCTCTCTCTTCCCACATATCTCTGATAGCAAAGGAGCGTGGGGTGGTTGCTGTTGGTGTGGAACTGGAAGCAGCATTCCTACGGGTTTGCTTGGAAGACATTGTTGCAAGGGTTGTGGAAATAAAAATGAAAGCAAGTAAAATCTAGAGGAAGCAAGTAAGAAAGTAGAAGTGAGTGAAAATGAAAAATAAAACGGGGTTGTATATATAAGGATTTGCTGCCCGTTGGAGCTGTGACGGCAGGCGCAAATAACAGGGCCAGCTGGTATGTGTTAGCGTGTCTGACACGTCTGCCACGCGTTTCCGTGTCTGCTGCGCATCTGTGACGTGTTTCTGTGTCTATCGTGACAGCATGTTGTCAGCCTATATTTTCCGCGTCTCTCGCGGCAGCTGTAACGACGGGCTCCAAATTTTGGGCTTTGTTGGGCTGGTGGGCTGGGTTCACTTCTCCTGTTCTTCTTGACTCATTTATTTCTTAAAAATAATTAAAATAAAAATATTATTCAAATAAAATAAATCTTATTTCCTAATAGATAATATGTAATAATAAAACTAAAAATAAAAATAAAAGTAAGGTTAAATTAGGAGTCTCAGGTGGGGCATCTCCTAAGGTAACCACTTTCTGCATTCTTGGGGCTTCAGTCCCCTGATAATGCTTTAAGCGCTGTCCGTTGACTTTGAATTGGTGCCCGTCTTTTAATGATCGGATTGTGATGGCACCATGGGGAAAAACTTGTACGACTTGGAACGGGCCAGACCATCTAGATTTTAGCTTCCCTGGGAAGAGTTTCAGTCTAGAATTGAATAGCAATACAAGTTGCATTGGGCAGAACTGTCGTGGCAGCAACTTCTTGTCATGCCACTTCTTAGTTTTATCCTTGTAGATTCTTGCATTGTCATAGGCCATTGTCCGGATTTCTTCAATTTCGTTCAGATCCAATAGCCTTTTCTGCCATGCCTTGTCCAAGTCCATATTCACTGCCTTGATTGCCCAGTATGCTCTGTGCTCGATCTCGACAGGTAGATGACATGTTTTCCCATAAATCAATCGGTATGGAGACATTCCCAATGGCGTTTTAAAGGCTGTTCTATAAGCCCATAATGCATCATTAAGGAGTAAAGACCAATCTTTCCTAGTTGGCTTGACCGTCTTCTCAAGAATGTTCTTAACTTCCCTGTTGGATATTTCAGCTTGTCCATTGGTCTGTGGGTGATATGCTATTGCGATCCGATGCTTTACACCATACTTCTTCAAGGCAGCAGTAATAACCATGTTGTCGAAATGTCTCCCTTCATCACTGATAATTGCCTTAGGGATGCCAAACCTAGAAAAAATGTTTTTGTGCAAAAACCTTTGTACTGTCTTGGCATCATTCTTTTGAGTGACGATAGCTTCAACCCACTTAGACACATAGTCTACTGCCAGGAGGATGTATAAATTCCCACATGAAGATGGGAAAGGTCCCATAAAATCGATCCCCCAAACGTCGAAGATCTCGACTTCAAGAATGTTCTGTAGCGGCATCTCGTGTCTCCTTGAGATGTTTCCTGTCCGTTGGCACTTGTCACAACTCTTGTAGAAAATTTGAGCATCTTTATACAGTGACGACCAATAATGCCCTGACTGCAGCACCTTGGCAGCAGTTTTGTTGCCTCCTAAGTGACCTCCATATTGTGAAGCATGTCAGTGATGAAGTATGTCTTCTTGCTCTTCCTGTGGTACACATCTCCTTATAACCCGATCTGCATAGATTTTGAAAAGAAGAGGTTCATCCCAATAATAATGCTTAACATCATTTTGGAACCTCTTCCTGGCTTGATAATTAAGATCATAAGGAATTATTCCGCTAACTAAGAAATTAACGAAATTAGCATACCAGGGGAGTTTAGAAGACTTACCTGCTGCTATGGCTGTCGCAGCAGTGACTGCGACAGCAAAGAGCTGCTCATCTGGGAATGTCTCCAATATGTTTGTCTCATCTGTCGGTAGACTCTGTCCCTTCTCCAATCTTGACAAGTGATCTGCCACTTGATTTTCTGTACCCTTTTTGTCCTTGATTTCAAGGTCGAATTCTTGCAATAGCAGGATCCAACGTATCAATCAAGGCTTTGCATCCTTTTTCGCGAACAGATACTTCAAGGCAGAGTGGTCTGTGTGCACTATGACCTTCGTTCCAAGTATATAAGAACGAAACTTGTCAATGGAAAATACCACAGCTAATAACTCCTTTTCTGTGGTGGTGTAGTTCACTTGAGCGTCGTTCAGTGTTTTGATGGCATAATAGATGACATGAAAAAGTTTGTCTATAACGCCCCAATTTTGGGCTTAGAAGTTTTGGGTTTGGACCGGACCGGTCGGGTTCGCGGTTCGAATATAAAAGAGTGAATTTAGGAAAGCCTAGTTCGGGTTGCATTAAAAATATGGAAAAATGTCTTAAAATCCTCTTTTATTATATATAAGAGTGTGGTGAAATCAATTTTACAAAATAAGGTTTGGAAGTGTGACATTTGGTTGGTGACCAAAATGTAATTTTCGAAAACTGTGAGACTGTTTTAAAAAGGATTGAAACTTTGAATCTTTAAGGAGCTATTTACCCAATAGGAGTTTCTCCAGATTTTTCCAAAATATTAAAGGTTTAATTAATGGTTTTTAAATAAACGTAAAGGGAGGGAAGATATTTTGGCATTTTTCTAACTAACTTTCCAAATTTCCATTTTCATTTTCTCTCATCTTTTCTCTCAAACCAAACACAATTCTCCAGAGCATTTTCCTCTGATTTTGACATCCAAACATGAGATTTTAATCCTCTTTTGATCTCTAATCATCTCTTCAACAAAACCTTTGTATTTGCTATTTGGATCTTCAAGAATTTTGGTTCTAAAAAGGGAGAAACTCAAGTTTGGAGGTAAGAACGTCCTTCTCCTCTAAACTCTCAGTTCTTTACTGAAATTCCCAAGTTCTCAATCCTTGATTTATGTTTTATTAAAGGTTTTACAATTGAACTCTTGATCTTGGCTTTAAAATGCAAGATTTGGTTGATTTTTGGTAAAATTCGTATGATCTGTTTGAGCAGTGATTTGAGGTGTCTTTTTGATGTTAAATGAATGTTAAATTGATGAGAAATTGAGGTTTAATCAATGCAATCCCGAATAGGTTGAATTTCCTAAGTTTTGCTTGAGTTTTTGGTTGTTTTTGGAGTGATCTTGATGATCTGTTATAGCTAGAGGTATAAGGACGTGGTTAGATCCTTTTTTGATGTTAATTGATGTTTAAGGATGTTTAGATTTGATGGATCTTTGCTGGGTAGTGTTGTGGAGTTGTTTGGATGCATTTTCGGTTGTGTTTGGTAGCCGAAAATGGAGTGTGGATGAGAGCAGCGAGTTTAGGTGCTTTCATTGAAGATATTAATGCATGATGATACATTAATCCTCTGCTTTGATGTGTTTAAAACAGGGGAGTCATCTTTGAATCCTTGTGGTGGTGATCTGGAAGCTTGATTGGTGTTTCGGCAAGTGGCGAAACGGAATCGGTGAGTGGATTTTGGTTTTCAGCTTTGAAACCAATGTTTCGAAGGTTTGGGAGCTTAGTTTAAGTCTAAGCAACTTAGCTAAGCTCAAGAGTAAGTTTTCGGAAAAACTCTCTTGATGATGAACCATGGATTGGTTGTATGCAATGTGGTTTGTTTGCATGTTTTAAATTCTGTTTTGAAAGCATATTTAAGCATGATTATTGCTGATTTTATAAGCCATGTGTTGAAGGATGCTCAAGGTAAGGGATCCTTGTTTTAAACATTTAATTAAATGTGGTTTTGATGCATAATGGTGCATGATGATTAATGGCTTTGTTAAATGCTTTAAAACAGTGGAATATTGATGATAAATGATGCATATTGGCAAGTGATATTTTGAAAAAGGTTAAGAACACTATGGTGGTTAAAAGTCCATGGTTGGTTCTTGGTTAAGATCACAAAGGTGGTTAAAAGTCCTTGTGTGAATCTTGTGTATTTTAAGAACAACATGGTGTTTAAAAGTCCATGGTTGGTTCTTGGTTAAGGTTACAAAGGTGGTTAAAATTCCTTGTGTAAGCCTTGTTATTTAAGAACACCAAGGTGTTTAAAAGTCCTTGGGTGATTCTTGTTAAGGACACAAAGGTGTTTAAAAGTCCTTGTGTGGTCCTTGTCATGGTGTTTAAAAGTCCATGGATGATTCTTGTTAAGGACACAATGGTGTTTAAAAGTCCATGTGGGGTCCTTGGAAATTGTAAGATCACAATGGTGTTTAAAAGTCCATGTGTGGATCTTATGTTGAATGTATCACTTGTTGCCAATATGACATGTTAATGATTGAAGCATGAATTGCTTGTTTTAAAATGCTTTTGTGCATGTACAAATGATGTTTGAGCTAAGGTTTATAAATGTGTTTTATAAATGCATTATTGTGTGGTTTTAAATGAGCATTCCTCACTAAGCTATTTGCTTACGCTCTCTCTCTTTTCTTAAACCAATAATACAGAACACTAAAGTGCATTGAGGGCAGCAAGGAGGTCAAGAATCCAAGTGGTGAACTAAGCTCAAGTATGGTGAAGGTTTCTTAAACACTATTAGCTTTTGGCATTTGGCAATGGGGAACCTATGTTGTAGTTTAGGAGATGTTTTGGACTCCTTAAGTTGGTTTTATGTTGATTTTGATGTGGGAACATGTAAAAGGCCTTTATGTGGTTGGTTTGGTGTTTTGATGCTTGAATGGTTTTCTAAGTAGGAAGCATGCCTATTGAATTGGGGATTTCCATATATGATGCCATGTTTGAGTATGGTTAATTCAATTATGTTCCTTGTGCTTATAATGACTTGCTGGTAAATTTTGGTTGCCTTTGGAGCATGTTTGATGGGTCAATTATGTGATAAACCAGCAATTTTTCTGCAATCTGGGCAGCCTGTTTCGGAACAGGTGCTACCGTATCGGAACGAGGGCCTGAAATGGCCTGGGCGTTCCGAAACGGGAGGAATTGTTCCAGAACGGTTTGGCCTCTGCCAGGCCCTGTTTCGATACCAGTTTCAGAACGGTCCCGCGTTTCGGAACGGGTCTTATCTGTTCCGAAACACTCGACCGTTGGGCACTGAAATTGTTGGTTAAATGTTTTAAAACCTTTGCGTTTTGGTCCTGAATCTTGTTTATGCAATTGAATGAGTTAGAGATGTCCGTTTGAGTTGAAATTTGACAGAGAAGCATGAAATATGATTAATTTTATAATGGTAACTTAAAAGTGGGTTAAGTCCTTATAATTTTCAAAATTTACAATTTGGTCCCTAAAGTCGTAATTTGTGCAATTGGGTCCCTGAATGTTCTCTGATGGTTATGATCTTTGAGTATGCTGATTGTATGATCATGTCTAGGGATAATATGCATTTAGACAAGTTTAAAAAGAAAAAAAAAGAAAGGGTCGTTAATCAAGGTTGACTTTCGGGTTGACTTTGGTTTTCCCCGTGTAAACTTCTTAATTCGGTTCAACCGTCTGGGCCGGGTTAAGGGGGTTACATTGTCTCTCCGCTGCCCAAGTGCTGCCCCGACAGCATAGTCACTAGTATCACACATGATCTCAAATGGCTGTGTCCAGTCTGGTGGCTGTACTATTGGGGCTGTTACCAGCTTTTCCTTCAGAACCTTGAATGCTTCAGTACATTCTTCGTTAAAGTCGAAGGGTCAGTTCTGCTCCGGAAGATGACATAGGGGCTTGGTGATTTTTGAAAAATTCGCAATGAACCTTCGATAAAAACCAGCATGTCCTAAGAAACTTCTGATTCCCTTGACTGTGGTTGGCGGCGACAGCTTTTCGATCACTTCTATCTTAGCCCTGTCGACTTCTATGCCACGACAGCTAATCTTATAGCCAAGGACTACCCCTTCATCCACCATGAAGTGACATTTTTCCCAGTTTAATACTAAGTTTGCTTTTTCACATCTTTCGAGTACCTTTTGTGGGTTGCCTAGGCAGCTTTCAAAATCGTCCCCAAAGACTGAAAAATCATCCATAAAAATCTCTAGGAAGTCCTCCACCATATCGGAGAATATGGCCATCATGCACCTTTGGAAGGTGGCTGGTGCATTGCATAATCCAAATGGCATTCTCCTTCTTGGGATAGCTATTTGATTGTAACCTGAATAACCATCAAGAAAACAATAATAAGGTTTACCCGCTAGTCTATCAAGCATTTGATCAATAAAGGGTAAAGGAAAATAGTCCTTTCGGGTAGCTTTGTTAAGCTTCCGATAGTCCATACAAACCCTCCAACCGGTCACAGTCCTGGTTGGGATTAACTCATTGTTTTCGTTGGTCACCACAGTCATTCCCCCCTTCTTGGGAACGCATTGCATCGGGCTCACCCATTTGCTGTCCGAGATGGCGTAGATTATTCCAGCATCAAGCCATTTGATTATCTCTTTTCACAACACCTCTTTCATTGCATGGTTTAGCCGCCTTTGGGCATCTATAGTCGGCTTATGATCATCCTCTAAAATGATTTTATGCATACATAAGGTCGGACTAATGCCTTGAATATCAGCTATCGTCCATCCAATTGCCTTGCCTTTTTGTGCTGCTGCATCATCCCTATTAACTGTTGTTCCTGTTCCTGCATCAACTTGGAAGAGATGATTACGAGCAACGTATCATTTAAACCAAGAAAAGCATATTTTAGCTGCCTTGGCATGGGCTTAAGTTCTAAAACAGGGGGCTCAACAGTTGATGGCTTTTGGATTGCATGGTTATCCGAGGTATAATTTAAAGGCTCGAATAACTTACCTGGACGATTTCCTGTCCAGTTTACCTCCTCTTGATCTTCAGTATCAGATGTATCAGATTCTGAGGAGTTGCTGCCGTCGGTGCTGTCGTGACAGTCCTGTAAGTGGCTGCCGAGGCAGTGACCAATGTTGATGTCGTGACAACCCGACCTGATGCAGGGTTGGTCAAGGGTAACTTCAGTGATAACCTTGCATTCTTCTTCTGCATCAGCATGCTTCATCGCTTGGAGAACATTCAACTTTATTTCTTGATCGTTCACTCTCATGGTGAGTTCTCCTTTTTCCACATCAATCAATGATCTTCCCGTGGCTAAGAAGGGTCGCCCCAGGATGATTGGTGCGTTTTCATCTGCTTCAAAGTCTAAAACGAGAAAGTCAGCAGGAAATATAAATTTATCCACTCTTACCAGAATATCTTCGATTTTTCCTTCTAGATGAACATAAGAGCGGTCTGCCAGCTGCAGAATTACTGTCGTGGGCCGAGCTTTTCCAATACCTAATTTTTGGAAAACAGATTTTGGCATTAAATTAATACTAGCACCAAGATCACAAAGTGCCTTACCCACATATTTATCACCAATTACACAAGGTATGATGAAGCTCCCCGGGTCCTTCTTTTTCTGGGGTGGTTGCTTATGAAGAATACTCATGCATCATTCTGTCATCTTAACCGTTTCAAATTCCCCAAGTTTAGATTTCTTCGACATGGCATCTTTGAGAAATTTGGTGTAACCGGGCATCTCCCTAACGACATCTAACAGCGGGATGTTGATATGAACCTGCTTAAAAATATCATAAATCTGTTTAAGTTGTGTTTCTTGCTTCAATTGTTGTAATCGTTGAGGAAAAGAAGGTGGGGGACGATAATCAGCAATACGTCCTTCCCACTACATACGAATCTGAGGAGGTTTGGGTTCATCATCTTTCTCTTCTGTCGCTTCTGCTGTCGTGACAGGCTGATCGACAGCAGCCTGTTTGTTACCTGTCGGGGCAGCTTCCTCGGCAGGTCTATCCAAGGCTGGTTTCTTCACTGTTTCAGCTTCTTTCTCTGGCCCTGGTAGTTTCTTCCCACTCCTAGTAGTGATGGCTTTACACTGCTCATGTGGGGGCTGCCTAGCATTTTCAGTATTGCTAGGAAATCCTCTAGTCTTCCTTGGGTTGATAGGCTGGGAAACCTGACCCATCTGCCTCTCCAACGATTTCAGAGTAGCTTCATGATTTGTCATCCGCATCTCTGTTTTATCCATGAATGTCTCTGTCTTCTTGACAAATTGATTCATGTTCTCAATATAAGTTCCCATTTGAGACATAAACGTAGCCAGAGTCTGTTCCATTATACTGTTTGTGGAAGCTGGTGGTTGTTGCTGCTGCTGCGGCTGTAGTTTCTGTTGAGTCAGCAATCTGGGTCCTCCCTGATTCAGATTATTGTGTGCTTGAGGATTCAGGGCATTATTGGGATTACTCCAAGAAAACTTGGGATCCTTTCTCCAGTTAGGATTGTAGTTGTTGGAGTTATAATTCTGCTTGTAGTTTCCAACATACTTTCCCTCTTCTAACTGTATAGGACACTCATCCGAACTATGATTTCCCTCACAAATTTCACATACCTCCTCGACAGCAAATACCAGCTGTGATTCATCATTCAAAAGCTTTTTCATTGCCTTAGTGAGGTATGCCACCTGTGATTTCATCGTGTTGTTGGCCTCATAATCCTTAACAGCTAGGACCCGTTTACCTCCTCTTCTTGCTGTCGGAAACTGCTCTTCATTCTTGGCCAGATTTTTCAATACTTGCATTGCCTCGTCTGGGTCTTTGTCCAATAGTAATCTGTTTGCTGCTGAATCAATTCGAATATGAGTTTGTAAATTTGCAGCATTATAAAACTTGGTTACCTGGTTCCAGACGGGGAATCCATGCATTGGGCAGTTCCATAGAAGAGTGGTAAATCTATCCAAGGCCTCGTGCATCGGCTCGTCATCTTCCTGTTGTAAAGTAGCAATTTCGTTACGTAATCACTCAGATAAATGCGAAGGATTAAAACGAGATAAAAATTCACGAGACAAATTTGCCCAAGTTCTAATTGAACCCGGCGTAAGTTTATTCCACCAAGTCTTTGCTCTGTCCCTCAATGAATGGGGAAATAACCGAAGCCTCAGTATCTCCGGATTAACTCCTGGTAGTCTAAACGAACCACATATTTCCTAGAACGTTTTTAAATGCTCCCTAGCATCCTCGGTAGCGGCACCACTGAATTGACCGACATTGTTGATCATGCTAAACATAACAGGTTTCAACTCGAAGTTGTCAAAATCTATATTCGGCGGCGTGGTTTCCAGTTCTACATGATCATTCAACATGTAGTCACGACAGGATCGTCGCGTGGCAGCGTTGGGTGGGTTGCCGACAGGAGGTATAATCTCTCCAACTCCGACAGGAGGGTCATTACCCAGGGGGTTCCCTTGGTTTTGCATCGTCTCTAATTGTTCCTCAAGGTACTCGTTCCTGGCTAGTATGTGACGAAGTCAGTTCTTAAGATTGAATGAACGTTCGATTTCCGGATCTAATGGATATTCAGGTTCTTTTCCTCGTCTCGATCTGCGCATAAACAAGAAACCTTGTGAAAAGCAAGAGTTTAACAAACCAAAGAAAAACAGAAAATAAAAATAAAAACGAAAAGTGCAGTAAAAGAAAAGGTCGAGTTATGTTGCCAGTCCCCGGCAACGGCGCCAAAAACTTGTTGCGTGTAAAAGAGTCTATCGCAATTGTAGTGCAAGTGTACACGATGCAAGTAGTAAAGTGATACGGAAGTATCGGATATCGTCTCCACAGGGACTGGGCTAATAGCTTCACCTTGAATTACTGCACGAGAGTAAAGAAAATATTTGAGAAGTTTGTCATGAGAATAATAAAGAAAACTTAAATAAAAGAGTAGAAAAATCAAGATAGAGAGACTGGGATGGTATTGAATTGCTCAGTAGTGCAGGTATTGCTGAGTCTAGGAAATCTAGTTCTGTCGTCGTCCCCGTTGCGGCAGCACCTGTCGCGGCAGCAGTCCGTTGCTTGTCGCGGCAGCGAACACTCAACTCAGTACTTCAAGTTTGGCAAGAATCCTTGTTGTGCCTTGGCCTATCCCTAGGTCCAAGTATGTCGATGATCAAGTCTTTGATGATACCTCCCGGCGTGAATCGAAGGATGAACACCGATGTTGTTGAATTCTTCTTTAGCCACTTAACCTCGTCCTATCCCTAGGTTCGAAATAGTTCAACTATAAACTAGAGAACTCGCACTTATTTCTTTCGTATACTTAACTCTCCCGATATTAAGCAAATAGATAACCTCACAATGCTCTCCTGATGCTCTTGCAAGATGTTAATAACCAGAATAAGAGAACTTGAAGTTTATTTTATTGAACTGAAAATTCCTAAAACAAAAACAACCCTTGCAACTACTTTACAAATCAACCCGTGGCCCTAAGGGGAATTTAGAACATGATGAGAGAATGAAAACGGCTAGGGTTTAGGGAAGAAGGCTAGAGAATGCGTGATGTCTCCCCTAGGTCGAAATACATGCCCTTATATAGGCTTTGGGTCAAAGTTTTCTAAAATAGCAAGAATACAACTTTAAATTAAAGTACAACTCTAATAAAGACTAAATCTTCAGAGAATCTATCTTTAAGTCGTCCTCCTTCTTGCTTGGGTTTTTCTCTCCTTGAACTTTGGGCTTGGTATTCCTTCCGATCTGGGACTTGGAAAAATATAGTGGTTTTACACGACAGACGGGCGTAATTTTCTCTATCTGTCGAGGTCCACTTTGATTCTTCTCCTCAAAACTGTTGTCGTCCTCTGCTGTCACGGCGGCAACCATGGTAGCATCATCCTCCTTGACTGTTCATCCAATTCCAGCTCTTCTGCTTCACTGCCCAGTGCCTGCCTCTCCTATCTACTACAACAGCAACCTGCAAAAGCAACCAATTTCAGTAGAAACTGTGCCTTTTAATATATTTGTGATGTTTAACTGTAAACTGACCTAAATGAAATAAATAATGCTTGAATGCAGCAGAAATATGGGTTAGGGGGTAAATAATAGAACTTTTACACACTCAACATAGAGCAAGTTTCGGGCACCTCTAGCTTACCTAGAGCCATTTTTGGGCACCTCTAGGACGTCTGATTTTTTTTTTCATTTTCAAGTTCTACCTAAGCTTACTAGGTGAAATACCTAAGCTTCCTACAAGTCCTAAAATCAAAACTAGTCACAAAGAGTGTTTTCTTTTAAGTTCAGACCATAGTAGGATTTTAAGTTAACCTAAAGTCATGCTAAGGTTGCCGCATAGATGGGCCATCTGTCGCGGTGGGTAAAGGATACTCAAGAATTTTTCTCAACCTTAAGAGTTCATTACGCTTGAAATAAAGGCATGTTACAATTAGAACCTAATTAAAACAGAAAGACATAAAAAACTAGAAAAACAAAGAAAAGAAAAAGAAAAGACAAAATTAGAGGATTAATCCCCCCCAAACTCAAGAGGAGCATTGTCCTCAATGCATGCCTACATACACAAAATTAATGCATAGATTAGATAAGAATAACAAAGGAGAAGAAGGGGGGATAAGCTTAAATTGGTTTGGATTCAAAGGAGCTGTCTTCGTTGCCAATGGTCACCCTCTTTTGTGCTGCCATCTTGAAGCGCTTGGTCGCCTTCGGTAGCTATTGGCGAGAAGGCAGACTGGGTTGAGCCTTCTGTGTCACCTCGCATTCACCGTAGTCTTCACTATAGGGTCAGACTTCGGTGGCAGAGTGATTTCTTTTTGCTCTTGGGGAGAAGGATGATTCCAGCTTCCTTGTAATGGTGTGCACCGAGTCCTACCATACAGAGTCGTCTGAGAGGAAGTCCTTGAGGTATCCGAAGTCAAAGGGTCCTGGTGCGTTGGCGGCTGGTTTGGATGTTTGCCCTTGTTCTATTACGGGAGTTGCCGTCGCATCTCTTTGGTTGTCAGAGCTAGAGAGGACCTCGCTGGCCGTGGAAGCTCTGGAGGCTTGAGGCTCGCTTGATATGGGAGTGGTCGAAGTTGCATAGGCTGTCGGATGTGATGCCGAGGCAGACAGTGTGACGTTTGTGTCTGGTGCTGCCAGGGCAAATATCTCGGCAGGGAACTCTGGGAAGTTTGCTGCCGGGAACTTTTCCTTGATGGTTGTGGCGGTGGAGTTGTTGAAGTTCCGGATATATTCCATGAAGGATAGCTAGCGGCGTTCCATTCGATCGAGCAGTACTACTAAGCTGGCGATGGTGGTTGCCATGACGGGTTGCTGAAAATGCTGCTGACTGCCCATCTCCGACGCCGGGGGCAAAGTTTTATGGGGTGGCGGTTGTGATCTCCAAGGTGTTAGTTGGGGCAGCTGCAACATGTGCCGTCTCGCACAACGTCGTGATGAGGCTGGGGAAGTAGAGTTGTCCCTTGGCATTCTGCCCACACTCGTAAATTTCGTTAGTGTAAAGTGTCCATAAGTTCTATATTTCATGCACATTCCATCTCCTATTATTGTTTTTTTGAGTACCATTTAAACATAGTTAGGATCATGAATTGCATTTTACAATATTCTTTACTTTAACATGCTTTTTATAGATTATATGTTATTTGGTAAGAAAAAGGTATTGTTTTAGTTTAGTTTTAGTTTCAGGTGCTAGAGGCTGATAGAAGGAGAGAGATGCCGAGGATATGATGCTGAGGTAGCAGACCAAGGAGATGCACTGATGTAGTTCCAGACAGAGACAACAGTTGCCGAGTAGCTGCCGCCGCCATACATGCCACCCAAGACAACAAACTGAGGAATTGGAGATCTGGAGTGCAATCTGTAGAACAGAAAATCCTGATATTGTCGATGCTGTCCACTCATATTTCCGATGATTGTAGCAGTGGGCAGAGCCGCCGAAGGAAGAATACGAGATTACTTGGTGAGCAAGGCAACGTGAAGAAGTCCACATTCAACTCAAAGAAGTCAGAATTTAAGGTTGCATTTAATGCAAAAGCTACTTTGAAGACTTCTACTTCAAGAAGGACTAGGCCTAGCTAATGCCTATATATACCCATTGTACTTTTACTTCAAAATGAACTAGGTTTTCCCTTAGGCATAGTTTAGGTTTTCTTGCCGCCATTATGTTCTAAAATTCTCTTTGGGTTTGGGTTATGTTGTAATTAGTGTTAGAACAATTGTTTAGGTTTTTGAGTTTGTTTTTGCAATAAAGCTTCAAGGTTTTCTTATTTCATGTTCTTTATAGCTTTCAATTAAGGCGAAAGATTAGTTGATTACTATCCAATTGTTCGGTATCGAGAGATTTGAACTCACGAAAGAAGTAAGTACGGTCTTCACCTTAATCAAGTGTTAATCAATCCAGCCTAGACATAGGTTAGGGTTTAAGGTAGCTAAAAGAGACCGAACCAAACGTTGCTATCTTTGCACGATTCACGTTGCGACTGGTATTATCTGTAGTGGGCATCAACACCATTTTGACTTAGAATAAGCGGGATCACTTTTTAAGCGTTCTGCCGAACCTTGTAGTTCTACCGAGTTCGCCGCCGAGACACACATCCATTCCATTATCGGGGCAGCGAGAGCATTACAGTAGCCTACCTGCCATCCCCCGCCAAGGCAAAAAAGTCTGGCAACGCAAAGCAACTTATCCTATTCAACGCAATTTCATACTAAGCAACATCATAACCCGACCCATTCCATCAATATGAAGTCTTCCCTTATATTTACTTGCGTTTATTTTCTTTTCTTCTTAAACAATTCAACTTATTTATGCATTTAATTTTCCCTTGTGCAAGAGTTACGATTCGAGTCAAGCTGTCCAATCCCTATAGGAGATGATATCTTTTATACTATTACTTGACAGGAGTGTGCACTTGCGCTCATATTTAGAGAACACTGAAACGCTCTACAAGTTTTTGGCGATGCTAACGGGGATTGATAACAGCGAAATTCGTTTTTAATTTCTGCACCTTAATTTATTTGCCTTTAATTTTTAGATTTTATCTTTATTCGAATTTTTTTACAGTTTCCTTTTCTAGTGCATGATCAGGGCAAACCCAAAAGGCGAAATCGTTTACGCTGACGATATCGAACGAAGAGCAAGAGAACTCAAAAAGGAGATCAGAACAGCACTAGGGAAAGCTAAAGAAGAGAGAAAAGTAGAGGAACTCGTGGAAGAAATAAACGACAACCCTGCCAACAATCCTTAGAACGACAAGGATGGGCAGCAAGACCCGCCGCCCAGAGAGCAGCAGCAAGTTCCACCTAGGCAGCCGCCCCATATTCCGTCTAGGCAACCACAGTACGTTCGAACCACCAAGGATTATTTGGAGCTTGACTTCAGAGTGTTCGATCCTATAGTGATAGAACCTGAAATTGAGGCGGATCACTTTGAGCTGAAGCCCGTGATGTTTAACATGATCAACACTTTGGGGCAATTTGGAGGGACTGTCACAGAAGATGCTCGACAGCACTTAAAAGGATTCCTGTACATATGCAGAGCTTTCAAAATACATGGAGTCCACCAAGATGTGCTAAGGCTGAGGTTATTCCCTTATTCATTGAGGGATAAGGCAAAACAGTGGTTGAACAACCAGCCAACAGGATCGTTCAACACATGGACATAGCTGTGCAAGGATTTTTTGGATCGTTTCAGCCCATCTAATGCCACAGACATATTAAGAAGCGAGATCACAGCCTTCCGACAAGGGGATGATGAACCAATGTATGAAGCATGGGAGTGGTATCAACAGATGCGTAATAACTGCCCGCTTCATGGTTTTCTAGCTTGGACACAAGTGTGAATGTTCTACAACGTGTGAGCTACCCAACCAAAATGATGATCGACCCCTCTGCCAACGGGATCATCCTCGACATACCACTAGAGGAGGCACTGCAGACCCTGAACCAAGCCACCAAAATGACTATAAGTACCTAACAACCCGCTGAGGCGGCATTAGGCGACCAGCTACCGTGAACGAAGTAGAAGCCTCAAAATCGGTCAATGCCCGCCTTGACAAACTAACAGATCTGGTTATGAACATGGTTAAACCCACTGGAAAAGTCTATGAGGTCAAGGTTGTAGAACCATTCTGTGATGAGTGTGGGGGAAATCATGATTCCTCTAAATGTACTACATCTGCTAATTTCATGGGAGGATACGAGAGGAACAGCAGGCTCGCCACGAACACATACAACCCTGGATGGAGAAATCATCCAAATTTCGCCTGGAGCAATTCTAAAACTGCAGCAAATCCACAACAACAACATGGAGGTTACCAGCAGAACTAGTCCAGACAGCAAGCTCAGCAACCACAGAACAATTCACTAGAAGCAACTTTACAAGCTTTTATGTCTAGCACTAGTGAATTTATTGTTCGTACTAATAAACTCATTGATAAAACTGAGTCGTTTATGGACAGGACGTAGATGAGGATGAACAACCAATAAGCTGCGATATAAAACCTAGAGATATAATTTGGGCAATTCACTACGATCTAAAGCGGCATGACAATAGGTGCAACATCCAGTAGTACAGAGGCAGCAACTAAACCTACATATGAGCAGTGCAAAGCCATATCATCCACAACATCATGAAGAACCGACCAATCAATGTTGGGGAGATCATATGCAAGGGGATCCACAACTTCTTCCGCAAGAAAAATGGTAGGCTGTACTTCCCGTCTCTCATCACCGGCCTTTGTGCGAACTTCAACGTCCCAACCGAGCCCGAAGTTAAGATGACAACTTCCAAGGAGGGGTGGACTAGGAAAGTCCGCCTGCAGATGATGCAGGCCCATGAGATAGAGCCCATCACCCCCAGCCAGCCCTCTAGCGCCCAACCAGCCACACTAGCCGCCCTCGATAGTATAGAAGATGCCCCGACCAATGAAGTCCTCACTCTGCTGTGCACCTTCATTGAAAGCAAGAAACGGATCGAGCATCAATTATCCTTCATGAAGTATGTGGGGGAGGTCCAAGAGGCTTTTGTGGCCTATCTCCTCCAAAAGTTCCCAAATGATGCTCCAGCCTTGCCACCCTACCCCGCAGATCTAGCCACCGCAGCTGCCCGCCATGCCGCCTTCCGCCACCAAATGTCGTCTCCAACGCACTACCCATCGTATTCCGCCACCTCCGTTTCCAACACGGTGCCAGACTCCCCAGAGCGACATCAACAACATCATTCCCCAGTCTACACAGTGACAATGGTGGCCAACACCTCCTCCTCCGATGAGGTAGAGCAGTCGCCAGCAGCAGAAGAAGCGACAACCCCAATGGCGATGGACCCTCCGGTAGCACCAACAACGGAAGTAACAAGGAAGAGGAAGCGACACATCATAGCTGTCGAGCCAGTGGACGAGGAGATAGAATTCGAGGAGAGCGAAGCCCCTCTAGAAGAAACTCATGAAGAGCCTCGCCCTCCACCTAAGAGTGTCCGACCGCCATAGATAGCAAAGGTCTCACCAGCCAAGTCTGCCGCTCGGGCATCTGTCGGCCGCCGCTTTGTCATCCAGTCCTCCTCTACTGCCAAAACCCAAGCTTCCTCTCAACCATCTGCCAACTTCTAGTAATTTTTTTCTTCGTTATTTTATTTTTCTATTTTTATATCAATTGTATTTATTTTTCTGTTTTATTTTTCTATTTTTTTATTTTTTGCATTGAGGGCAATGCCCGTCTCGAGTTTGGGGGGGGGGGGTTAGCACTCATTATTTTTGTTTAGGAAAAATTAGTGCATATTAGGTTGCATTATGTACTTGCCTTAGAAAATTAATTGAAAATATTTTTTTTAAAAAACTTGTGCATATGATAGGATAACATATTTAAATTTTCGCACCAAGTTAAAATGAACTTAATTTTGGGAGAAAAACATGAAGTAAACTTAGGATTTTTCTATAGTTGCCAAAAATTTAAAACACTATTATTACTTGTTGAATATGTTTGAGTTTTTGCTAAACATTGCCTGTTGAATTATTTGTAAAATTCTAGGATGGTTGAAGGAAGTTGTCGCGACAGGAAACAAACCTGAAAAACAAAAGCACTGCCAAGGCATGAAGAAGAAATTTTTTATGTTGTCTATCCCTAGAGGTGCCTGAAACAGGCTCTAGGATGAATCATGTGCAAGGACACTCCGCTACTATCAAAGTCCATGAATTTGAAAATCTTGAAGTGACAGACAAATTAGCATGAGTAAATGAAAGTCTTCACGGGATGACTCTACTCTATGGGTTCGGGGTTTTATAGTTTGCTCCTATCTTAATTTCAAACCTAGAAGAGTAACTGTGATGAGCTGAAGCCCTTATTGCCATGATTATTTAATTGTTCTTAATTATGTTGTCTCGACAGCAACCTTGTATATCATGACAACATCTCTGTTTACTTAGAATATTCATCAAATTCAGCCTGTACACAGTTCTGTACACACTTCACTCGCATATTATAGTTTAATTCTGAGGTAATTCATGTTATTCCCCTCCCACTAAACTAATGACAGGTGCCACATCCTTGAGGTGTTAAATCAAGTTTAAAACAATTTTTTTTCTTTTTGATTAGTTTAAAAGGCAAGTATGTTTAGGTTACATTGCTTGAGGACAAGCAATAGTTTGAGTTTGGGGGTGTGTAAAATGTCTATAAGTTCTATATTTCATGCACATTCCATCTCCTATTATTTATGTTTTTGAGTACCTTTGAGGCATAATTAGGATCATTCATTGTATTTTACAGTATTATTTACTTTGCCATGCTTTTTATAGATTATTTGTTATTTGGTAAGGAAAAGGTATTGTTTTAATTTAGTTTTAGTTTCAGGCGCTAGAGGCTGATAGAAGGAGAGAAGCCGAGGACATAATGTTGAGGCAGCAGACCAAGGAGCTGTACTGATGCAGTTCCAGACAAAGAAAATAGTTGCCCAGTAGCTGCCGCCGCCATACCTGCCGCCCAAGACAACAAACTGAGGAATTGGAGAACTGGAGTGCGATCTGTAGAGCAAAAAATCCTGATCTTGGTAATGCTATCTACTCAATTTTCCGATGACTGTAGCAGCGGACAGAGCCGTCGAAGGAGGAATGCGAGATTACTTGGGAAGTAAGGCAATGAAGAAATCCACATTCAACTCAAAGAATTCTGAATTTAAGGTTGCATTTAATGCAAAAGCTACTTTGAAGACTTCTACTTCAAGAAGGACTAGACATAGCTAATGCCTATATATACCCATTGTACATTTACTTCAAAACAACTTAGGTTTTCCCTTAGGCATAGTTTAGGTTTTCTTGCCGCCATTATGTTCTAAAATTCTCTTTGGGTTTGGGTTATGTTGTAATTAGCGCGAGAACGATTGTTTAGGTTTTTAAGTTTGTTTTTGCAATAAAGCTTCAAGGTTTGCTTATTCAATGTTCTTCATAGTTTCCAATTAAGGTGAAAGATTAGTTGATTACTATCCATTTGTTTGGTATTGGAAGAGTCGAACTCATGAAAGGATTAAGTACGGTCTTCACCTTAATCAAGTGTTGATCAATCAGCTTCAAGAGCAATCAAGAGAAACTACTCGAGAGCCAATGTTTGACAATTCTTACAATCTATGTGAGGGAAATCATGTGTTTGAAAATTGCCCCTTACTTTTCGAAGACATGGATGACCCAACATTGGACCAAGAGCAGATGCCGCATCCACAACAAAAAGGACTGCAGAATCTATTGCCGCAACATAATTTCTCATGGTACAATCAACAACCTCAAATTTTTTTTACTATAATAATTTTGTCGCTGCAGCAGTACACAAGCCCTTGCTATGCAGTCCTCCTCATAAACAATCAAATTCCTTAGAAGACACGTTTCAAACTTTCTCGCGCTCACTCAAGACGTGTCAACCTTTATGTAGGCAAAACTCGCCAGGATGGATGCACTTTTGAACAACTCTGTCCCAATAAATGTTGCAGATGAACATAAAACCCCTATCGCGGAACCCATAAATCACTATCAATTGAGACCTGGGGATATTGTTATCTCGAGGGAAGATGATGCAAGGGACTACCCCACACATGATGAACCCATGCAAGAAATTGACCAAGTAGGAATTGCGGAACTTGAACAGAGCAAGGCTATGAAAACAACTAGTGAGGCCGACATAGAAATTGATAATGTCACGACAATATCAGAAGCCTCAGAAATTTCGCCCGCCTCGGCAGCAATCACAGTAACCATGCCTGCCTCGGCAGAAACCTCGGAAACCATGAACTACATATATCAGGAGGAGCAATTGCTGGCAGATCTAAAGCCATCACAATCTCTACTGATGGAGATGTTCGAGGGACCTGAAAGACACAATGTTATGGATGATGAAGCCCTTCGATGTGCCGAGTTTCTCCTTGACCTGAACCACATTATGACAGACTACTACCCCGACAGTTGGCCGCATGAACAACTGCCTTGGCTGCAAAAGCCATCCTCCACCATAACAAATCATGACAAAGATAAGGTAAGTGCATGGTTTGATAATGGTACAATTTTTACTAATCACATGTTCATGCCTTCAGAAAAAGAAACAAGGTAGAGGATTCACATGGATTACAAGGGGACGAGGAAGAAAGACTTCCCCATAAGAATAGTCACTCGATGGAGGGTGTGGGTGGACTATAAGAAGTATCGAAAACGAACTCGCTGTAACATAATTTTAGTTTTTCCACATCTTTACCGTTTTATTTAGGAATAGATCTTAATAAGTTTAGGATTAGATTTATTTTCAGTTAAGTTATTTTTATTTCCCGTCTCACAACTGCACATCTAGAATCAGCCCTAACATACAGAATACAACAAAGAGCATCACGAGCAAGCCTGCCGCAACCAAAGCAGCAAAAGGCGGCCCTCAGAACAAATCCTCTCTACACTCTGTAGCTACTCAACATAAGTTCTTCTTTCCATTTTTTATTTTTTTATTTCTTTTATTTATTTTTATGTTTTTCTTTGTTTTTATTTTTTTTCTCTAAGGCATTGAGGGCAATGCCCACCTTGAGTTTGGGGTGTTAGTCCTCATTTATTTAGTGTAAGCATGTAGCTACATATAGTTGCATTGTAAATCATGCCTAGTACTTAATGAAAATTGGAAATCTGGGTTAAATAACTTGTTCCTATGATAGTTAGCCGATTCTATTTTTGCACCAAACTTAAAATTGAACTTAATCTTGGGAAGAAGCATGAAAAACACCTTAGAAATTTTTTAGTTGCCAAACTTTTATTACACTTCTGTTAACTGTTTAATATTGTTTGAGATCTAAGTGTACATTGCCTGCTTAAACTTAATGAAAATTCTTATATTGGATGCAGGTATGCCGCCGGGGCAGCACAGGGCAGCAAACTAATATAAAAAGCAATGCTGCCACGACCGCAAAACAAATAAAAGGTTGAATGCCATAGAGTTGCCCGAAATAGGCTCTAGGAAGGATCATGAGCAAGGACACTCTACTGCTATCAAAGTCCATGTATTTGAAATTCTTTGAAGTGACAGACAAATTAGCATGAGTGAATGAAAGCCTTCACGGGATGACTCTACTTAAAGGGTTTGGAGTTTCGTAGTATGCTCCTATCTTAGCTTCAGACCTAGAGAGTAGTTGTGATGAGCTGAAGCCCTTAAAAGCCATGATCAGAAAAAGGAAAAAAGAAGTGCTTAATTGTGCTGCCAAGGCAGCAATCTTATATTCTTTTTCTCTAACTTTTATAGCATTCTTTGTTTACTTAGTATACTTAGCATATTCAGCATGTACACAAACCTGCACACACACAATCTAGGCCAACTTCGACGAATTGGTCAATGCATTGGCACTAGAATTAAAATTCTAAGTTATTTCATTTTATTCCCTCTCACTAAACTAATATAGGTGCCACGACCTTGAGGTATGAAACCAAGTTAAAAACTAGGTTTTCTTTTTTATTTATTTACAAGGGTAGGTTTACTAGTTAGGTTGCATTGCTTGAGGACATGCTTAGTTAGGCATAATTAGCTGCATGTCATGCATTATAACAATATTTCTTCGTTTACCATGCTTTTATTGAATATCATATATTTGGTGGAGAAAAGGTATTGTTTTAGTTACTTTTCGATTTCAGGTGCTGGTTGCTTATCAGAGGAAGATAGGACATGAAAGCATGGAGCAGAAGGAGCTGTACTGAAGCAGTTCCAGTTGCCACCAAAGACGCCGCCGCTGTAGAATGCTCCCGCCAAGGGCGCTACCGCCGTAGAATGAT
The DNA here is from genome assembly GCA_958450335.1 of Hibiscus tridactylites. Classification (NCBI taxonomy): domain Eukaryota; kingdom Viridiplantae; phylum Streptophyta; class Magnoliopsida; order Malvales; family Malvaceae; genus Hibiscus; species Hibiscus tridactylites. The sequence continues at coordinate 44,141,569 of OY288281.1, forward strand.
GCCCAGGCGGCAATACGCCAACATAGTCAAGATGGGTCTCGTTTGATAGAGGACATTTTTCTAAGTCCATAGAGCCCAATCTTGCATTTTTCTGAGGCCTGGAGCGGAACATAGAACTGATCAAGGATCGATAATTAAAGTAACTTATCTTTACTTGCTGAACAAGGATTTCTACTCCAAGAAGGATTTCTGCTCCAAGAATGATTTCTACTCCAAGAAAGACTTCTACTCCAAGAAGTAATTAAGACTAGATCTTTGCCTATATAAGCCTCATGCATTTAGCAAATCAAGCACAAAGACAACGATAGAGAGAGATAGAGAGAGGGAGTCGGCTATGTTCTAAATTCCTTAGGGTTTAGGTTTTTGATTGTAAAGTAGTTGTGAGAAACGATTGTATTAGGTTAAGTTGTTTTGCAATAATTATTCCAAGTTTACTTAATCCAGTGTTCTTCATTCTTTCAATCTTTCTACACTAGTCATTTGAGAGAATCCATTTGTCAGGCACGAAAGTGCAAGGCTCGCGAAAGGGTTAAGTACGGTCACAACGGGAGGCGTGACTAACTTGGTTTCACATTAGTCCACAAGTTTCAGGGGGTAAAAGGGATCACTAACCGAGTTGACTGACTTGGTTCAACACTAGTCCTCAAGTTAGCAATCCTGAGCACCCTAACCTAGAAATAGGAGGGATCAATGTCGATTATCCTGCCGAACTTGGAGTATCTGCCAGACTTGCTGCCAGGATGTCTTTCCATTCCACCTGCCGAGACAATACACACCTCTGCAGTGGCAGTGACCTGCTGCGTCTGTTAGATAGGGTCGTAGTTTGTCACCCACTGAGGCAACATATCGTGGCAGCGCAATCCAACCTTAACCTATGCAATGCAGTCTACACACTACTGAGTATCAATTACCTAGCCCATTCTGTCACTATCATCTCCCCTACTTTAATTAACTGTGTTTTTAGTTTTATTCCTTTAACTAAACTTAAAATTAATTGTGCATTTAAATTTCTTGTGGAGATAAACACTCGAAGAAACTATTCCAATCATCGTGGGATTCGACATCTTACATACTATAACTTGACAGGAGTGTGCACTTGCGCTCTTACAAAAAGGGAACACCTACACGCCCTACAGTGAGCAAGAAGTTTACTGACTGTGAAGCAAGGTATACTCCAATTGAAAAGGCGTGTTGCGCTTTGGTATGGGGCAATAAAAGGCTTAGGAAATATTTGTTGTATCACACCACATGGTTGATTACATGCCTAGATCCCTCGAAGTTTATGATGGAAGCTCTAGTCTTATCGGGAAGAATAGCGCGGTGGCAAATGTTGCTTTCAGAATACGACATTCAGTATGTGAATCAGAAAGCGGTAAAGGGAAGCACTATAGAGGATTTTCTTACAAGTCGTGCATAAGACGATAATGAGGCGTTAGATTTTAGTTTCCCCGATGAGGACTTGATGTGTATTACATAAGATGAAGAGTCACCAACAGAATCCTGGGTTATGCATTTCGATTGTGCTGTAAATGCTTTAGGACGAGGTATTGGGGCAGTTTTGGATTCGCCAGAAGGAGATCATTATCCTTTCACTTTCCGTTTGAAATTATTTTGGACTAATAATATAGCAGAATACGAGGCATGCATATTGGGCCTAAGGGAAGCCATCGACATGAAAATCCAAAAGTTGAGAGTCTACGGGGACTCAGCTTCGATCATCTACCAAACACGAGGTGAATGGGAAACAAAAGATGTAAAATTGATTGAATATCACAATTTAGTCCTCGAGTTAGCTAAAGAGTTCTAGGTGATTACTTTTAAGCATCTCCCAAGAGAAGATAACGAGATGGCTGACGCGTTAGCTATTTTGGCTGCCACGTTTAAAGAAAGTGAAGGTTCGGAGATGATACCCATTAAGTTACAAATAATGGAGTCCCCATCATATTGTTATAATGTAGAAGAAGAAGAAGATTTCTTACCGTGGTTTCATGACATCTTACAGTACTTAAAGCTGCAACAATACCCAACACATGCTTAAGAAAATGAAAAGAAAATGATCAGGAAAATGGCATCAGGATACATCCTTGATGGGGAGATCCTCTACAAACGAAGTCGAGACCAGGTATTATTAAGATGTGTGGATGCAAAAGAAGCGCAATCGATTTTGGAAGAAGTCCATGAGGGAATTTGTGGAACCCATCCTAGTGGTTTCGCTATGGCAAGAATAATTATACGTTTCAGGTATTACTGATCAACAATGGAAGGGGATTGCATTAATTATTCCCGCAAAGTGTTAAGTTTATACTAACAAGGTTCATGCGCCTCCTCAGTCTCTTCATGTCATGTCGTCTCCATGGTCGTTCTCTATGTGGAGCATAGATTTTATTAGGCAAATTCATCCGAAAGCGTCAAATGGTCATCGCTTTATCTTGGTAGCTAATGACTACTTCACAAAGTGGGCGGAAGCGGCTTCATATGTGTGAAACCGATATTTTAATTTTGATATAACTAAAGAATCTAAGGACTAAGTTGAAAATGTGAAAATGAATTTTTAAGTCCTCAAACCTCTCTATATGTTTTAAACAATATGCCAAAGATAAAAATTGAATTTCTCAAATATTTTCTAAGGGGTCTTAAAGCCAAAACATTGATTTTCGAGCCACCGTTTCGGAACGGCCTAAGGCGTTACGAAACAGTTTTGAAACTGTGAGTTCATGTTTCGGAACGGGTATCAAAACGATTTCAACACTGCCAACCCGTGTTTCGAAACGGCTTAAGAACCTCGAGATACCGTATCGAAACTACATCAAATGTTTCGAAACGGTACTCAATCAGATTTAAAAATATGACCATTGAATGTTTTTCACTGATTTTAAACAAGTCATTAAGGCGTATCGAAACGATCTCATCCCGTTTTGATACGGTACTTGACAATGGCAAAATTGTTTTGAAACGGGTTTCGAAACAGCTCTTAGCGTATCGAAACATTTCTAACTGTTTCGATACGGGCTCTTTAATGCACCACAACGACTCTTTCTATTTTGGTCTATTTCAGAACATGGTCGGGCGTTTCGAAACGGTTGGTTGCAGACTGCGTTTATGGAGGGAAGATAACACCCCCAACGGCTCTATTGATGAATGCAACAACCACAACGGCTAGAATTCAATGAGAAGGTATAAAAGAGACCTCTAAAAGCTTCAGCAACAACTATTGATCCTAAAGCAAACATCCAAACATCCAATCCAAGTATTTGTGCTTAAATCCCACTATTGTCTTGTAACCCTAATTGTATTTTTCAATCTTATCATTTTAATTGGGTCGAGTGCTTGTAATTGGGCTATATTGTGTATTGAGAGATACTTATTTTAGCCAACAACTTCTTTTTTTCAATTGTGTGAGGATTGGGTCAAACTTTGGGTAGAAAATTTGACCGAAAATTGTAAGGGTTACCTCCTTAGCCTAGAAAAAGGGAAGAGGAATTATTGGAATTGTTGCAAATCCTTAGTGAAGCTAAGGTAGTGGATGTAGAGTTCAATTGGAACTTGAACCACTCTAAAATTCATTGTCTACCATTTTTATTTGCAAATTCCACCACCAAGAACTTTAAAAATTCAATTCACCCCCCATCTTGGTTTATTTCGATCATTCGATCCACTCAACAATTGGTATCAGAGCATACTTCTTTGAAGGATTAACAACCACAAGAGGAGTTCCTAGGACGAGTGTGATCATCCAAAAATCAAGATATGGCATCTACCTCCGGTTCGAGCATGTATGAGTCTCAATCCACTATAAAACCACATTTCTTCAATGGTGACAACTATTCGTTTTGGTAGAATCGGATGCGCCTCTTCATCAAGTCGAACGATTACTTGGTTTGGGATGTCATTGAAGATGGCCCTTACATTCCATTGAAGCAAGATAGTGAAGGGGAGATGGTTTTGAAGAAGAAGATGGAGATGAGTGAAGAAGAGAGGAAGAAGATCCAAATAAATGACAAAGCTCTTCACATGCTCTTTTGCTCTTTCGGTCCGGACATCTACTTCAAAGTCTCATCCATTGAGAGTGCCAAAGAAGTGTGGGATACTCTTGAGACCACCTATGAGGGAACCAACGATGTCAAGGAAACCAAGATTGGAATTCTCAATGTTAGTTATGAGAATTTCAAGATGGAGCCCGATGAGACGGTGTCCAAGATGTTTGATCGCTTCTCAACCATAGTCAATGGGCTTAAAGGATTTGGAGAGACTATACCGGAAGACAAGCTTGTCCGGAAGCTACTCTACTCACTTCTCGAATCTTGGGATGGGAAGAGAACCGCCATCATAGAAGCCAAAAACTTGAATACTTTAAAACTTGATGAGCTAGTGGATTCTCTCCTTACTCATGAGATTATGAAGCAAGGAAGGGAAGAGGAGGAGAAGAAGAAAGAGAAAAGAGTAGAAAAGCTAGAGATGGAAAAGAAGAAGAAGATGGGAATAGCTCTCAAAGCTTCACTACTTGAGGAGAGCTCTTCTAGTGAGAAGGATGAGCTAGAAGAATTGGCTATGATAGCCAAACGATTCTCACGTTTCATGAGATCCAACCGGGGAAGAAAAATTCAAAGAAAGATGGACTTCAAAGGTAAAAACAAAGAAGAAGCAAGGGATCAAATCATTTGCTTCGAGTGCAATAAACCCGACCATATACGTTCGGAGTGCCCTCAACTCTAGAAGAAGGGCTTTGAGAAGAAGAAGAAGCTCAAAGCCAAGCTTGCTACTTGGAGTGATGAGGAGTCATTCGAGGATGACGAACAAGAAGTGGCCAACCTTTGCCTCATGGCACTTGAGGAAGATTCCTCCATGGTAACCTATAACTCATCATCTTTAGATTTTACATATGATGAATTAAATGATGCATATGATGAGTTGCAAGAGGTCTATGATGAATTAGTTGAGAAATACAAGGAGTCGGTCATTAGGAATAAGAAAATTATTTCGGAATTAAATGATAAAAATGACTCACATTCTCAAGCTAATTTAAAATTTGAGAAAAACATTTTAGGGTTGAAAGATGAACTAAAATTCTTCCAAGATGAAAATGTTGACCTTAATAATCTTCTTTCTCAATGTAATAGTGAACACCAAAAGGTGTTAGATGAGCTTAACAAGCTCAAAGAGTCCTTGAAAATGTTGGTAGTGTGAAGCATGAAATAGGTGAATCTTCAAAAACAAACTAACCTAGGAAAAAGACGAATAACTACAAACAAAGTAGCTTTCCTAGACATAGTATAACTAAAAGGATTAGAAGTGTATGGGTTCCTAAGGAACTTGTAAAATCTAATAACATTGTTGCTATGTCATCTTGGATTCCTAAGGGAACCAAGTTATTGGGAGCTAACACCCCTGGACCCAAAATAATTTGGGTACCAAAACAAAAGTTTAATATCTTTGTTTGTAGGGGGAGCATTGCTACAAGGCCAAAGCACAAAGTCAAAACTCATGGTACCTTGATAGTCGATGCTCGAGGCATATGACCGGAGACAAGAGTAGATTCATGGATCTAAAGCCAAAAAGTGGAGGAGTGGTGACATTTGGTGACAACTCCAAAGGCCACATTAAAGGTATTGGCTCCATAGGTAATCACTCTACTATTCTTATTGAAAATGTCTTTTATGTCGGTGGTCTTAAACATAACTTGTTGAGCATAAGTCAATTGTGTGATAAAGGATTTAATGTTTTATTTGATAAAAATGGGTGCAAAATTGTTGACATTAAATCTAATAATATTATGCTCATAGGTCATCGCATAGGTAACACATACATGGTGCATCTAGATGACATACATACATCTCATGCATGTTTGGTAGCTCAAAATGAAAATGATGTATGGTTGTGGCATAGGAAACTAGGACATGCTAGCATTAGTGTTTTAGAAAAATTAGTTTCCCTTTATCTAGTTAGAGGTTTACCCAAGATTAAGTTCTCAAACGATAAAATTTGTGATGCATGCTCTAAGGGTAAACAACATAAGTCTTCCTTTAAATCCATTAATGATGTTTCTACAAGTAGGTGTTTACAACTTATCCATATGGATTTATTTGGGCCAATTAGGACTATGAGCTTGGGTGGTAAATCCTATGCATTTGTTCTCGTTGATGATTTTTTCTAGATTTACTTGGGTTGTATTTTTAAGTACTAAAGATGAGGCTTTAGAAAAATTCATCACATTTTCAAAACTAACCCAAAATGATCTTGAACTTAAAATTTCTCATATTAGAAGTGATCATGGAACCGAGTTTCAAAATTTAGGGTTTGAAGAGTTTTTGGATGAAAATGGTATTAGCCACAATTTTCCGCTCCTCGAACTCCTCAACAAAATGGGGTATTTGAGAGGAAAAATAGAACTTTACAAGAAATGGCTAGAACCATGCTTTGTGAAAACAATTTACCTAAATATTTTTGGGCGGAAGACACAAACACCGCTTGCTACATTGTAAACCGAGTAATGATTAGGCCAATTTTAAAGAAAACACCTTATGAGATTTTAAAATCTAAAAAACCTAACATTAGCTATTTTCATCCTTTTGGTTGCAAGTGTTTTGTTTTGAATAATGGAAAAGACGACTTAGGTAAATTAGATGCAAAAAGTGATGAAGCTATTTTCATAGGATATTCTTTAACCTCTAAAACCTATCGTGTATTTAACAAGAGAACTTTAGTAGTAGAAGAATCTATACATGTTGTATTCGATGATAACCTCCTTCCAAGGAAGGATTCTTGTGATGATGATGATGTAGGAATCATAAATGCCTTTGATGGAGGACAAACTTCAAAGGAGGATGAGATTCCAACAAAAGAAGAGGACACACAAGATCCACCTCTTGAAGCCTTGAAGGACTTGGCTCTTGAGGAAAAGGAAGTGAGCTATCCAAGGGAGTTCAACTATGTCAAAGATGGTGAAATCTTGGGTGATCTATCCAAGGGGGTAACCACTCGATCTTCTCTTAGACTAATGAATCATGTTGCATTTATCTCATGCATAGAGCCTAAGAATATAAAAGAAGCATTGAAAGATGATTTTTGGATTATAGCTATGCAAGAAGAGTTAAATCAATTTGAGAGAAGTAGCGTTTGGACATTAGTTGATAGGCTTAGTAATCAATCTACCATAGGAACTAAATGGGTCTTTAGGAACAAACTAGATGAAAGTGATAACATTGTGAGAAATAAAGCTAGACTAGTAGCACAAGGTTACACTCAAGAAGAGAGAATAGATTTTGATGAAACCTATGCACCCGTAGCTAGAATGGAAGCCATTAGGATGTTGCTTGCATATGCATGTTATCATGATTTTCAGCTTTTTCAAATGGATGTTAAAAGCGCGTTTTGAAATGGCTTTATAAATGAGGACGTGTATGTGGAACAACCACCGGGTTTTGAAGACTCAAAATTTCCAAATCATGTTTTCAAACTCACTAAAGATCTTTATGGTTTAAAACAAGCTCCTAGAGCTTGGTATGAAAGATTTTCAAACTTTTTAATTGAAAAAGGTTTTGAAAAAGGCAAGGTGGACACTACACTTTTTATAAAAAGCTATAAAACTGACATCTTAGTAGTACAAATTTATGTTGATGATATTATTTTTGGTTCTACTAACGAATGTCATTGCAAAGAGTTTGCTAAGCTAATGCAAGGTGAATTCGAGATGAGCATGATGGGGAGCTCTCATTCTTTTTGGGACTCCAAATCAAGCAAAGGAAGGATGGCTCTTTCATCAATCAAACAAAGTACATAAAGGATATGCTTAAGAAGTTTGGCTTGGAGAATGCAAAGCCTCAATCCACACCTATGAGCTCATCTACAAAGCTTGACAAAGATGAAGGAGGTAAGTGTGTCGACTCTAAGCTTCACCGTTCTATGATTGGATCATTGCTTTACCTTACCGTAAGTAGACCAGATATCTTGTTTAGTGTTTGCTTGTGTGCTAGGTTTCAAGCTAGTCCTAGAGAGTCTCACCTTATAGTCGTTAAGAGAATCTTTAGGTACCTTAGAGATACTCCTTGTCTAGGTCTTTGGTACCCTAGAGACTCCACCTTCAACCTTCATGCTTATTCGGATGCGGAATATGGGGATGTAAAATCGATAGGAAGAGTACTTCGGGAACTTGTCAATTCCTAGGTAGTATGCTCATATCTTGGTTCTCTATGAAACAAAATAGTGTAGCCTTATCTACCACCGAAGTCGAGTACATATCCTTAGGGAGTTGTTGTGCTCAAGTCCTTTGGATGAAGCAACAACTCTTAGATTATAGTATTAAAGTTGAAACCATACCCCTTAAATGTGATAACACTAGTGCCATATGTTTGACAAAAAATCCCATCCAACACTCTAGAACCAAACACATAGAAATAAGGCATCATTTCATTAGAGATCATGTCCTTAAAGAAGATGTTGTTATAGAGTATGTTGACACCTTAAATCAATTAGCGGACATATTTACAAAACCTTTAGACAAAGAGCATTTTTGGTCCCTTAGGAGAGAGTTAGGTCTAACTAGCCTATCTTGACCTTTTAGGACCTATTTTGTGCTTAAAATTGCTTGATCTTGTGAAATGCCATGTTTTGTGTTTTTACTCCTAATTTCATCCATGCCTATAGCTAGGGGGAGTATGTTTGTGTTTGTACATGTTATTCTTGCTCATTCATGTCATTCATGCAAGTTAGGCCTTCAAAGATTTCATTTTTCTGCACTTTTAGAGCCTCATCTGCACTTCTAGGCCCAGATGTATCGAAACGAGTCCACCTGTTTCGATACGGATGCTTTAAAATTCCATCTGAGAGAAGGGTCTTTCAAAACGCCTTCCAAGGGTTTCGAAACGTTTTTTCTACTGCCAATGGGTGTATCGAAATTTGTTTCGATACGAGTCAACGGAGATTCGATACGGTCAAAGCCGTATCGAAATAGTCAGCTGGAGTTCAAAAATCGGTCAAACCTCGGTGCCCGCGTTTCGAAACGATCGACACCATTCTGAAACGGGTTAGCGGACAACTTTATAGAGGGCTTTTAATGTTAAAGTTCTACTTTAATTAAATCTCTCCTCAAACCCTAAAAACCCTAAAACGATTTTCCCTATAAAAACCCTCTAAACCTCTTTGTTTTTCATCAAATTTTGAGGGCTTTTACTCTTAAACACAAGTCTAAGCAAGCATCAACAACTTTGTGCAAGGATTTTCATCTATTCATCCAAAATCCCAATTTAAGGTATTTTTTATCCTTTTCTTTTTCCTTCAAGTTGTATTAGAATCTTAGGTTATAAAATTTTAGTTTTGTATAGTTTATGTATTTTGATACTTGGGTTTTTCAAAACTTGTAAATTTTTTTCAAAATCTTCAATTTTTTGATTCGAATATATATGTTTTCATTCGTATTTTCTTTTTTTTTAAATTGTGTTTCTCTTAATTTTTTTTGTTTTGTTTCTTTGTTTTTAAAACTTGTTTTTAAACCTAAGTGGGATTTACCATTGGATTGAATTAAGAAATTTCATGCATACACTTAAACTTGTTTTTAAATTGCTTGCTTTATGTTTTTAGGATGTCTGTGGAGAACGTTAACAAAAAGCGTAAGACGGGTCAAACAAGTGATTTGAGTATCCGTCCTAATCTCACCCAGCTGTTTCTTAAAAGTCTTTGGACTCTAGAGATGAGGGAGCGTTTCAATTATGTCAAGGAGTTTGACTTTCGTCATGAGCGTGTTGTTGACCTCTCGTTTCTTGACTCCGAGCGCTTTCTCTTTCGTTACCTCCCCCGTTTAAGAGAATGGGGATTCCTTGGTTTCTTGAGTATCCCGGATATTTACTACAAGCACATAGTTCTTCTCTTTTACTCAAATGCCCAATTTATTAATAGTGAAGACAACTTCGAAGTTGTTGTCCTTGAGTCTTCTATCTTGGGAAAGAGGATTGTCATTGACATCCCTTACTTAGAGACTACTTTTGGTCTTAAAAAGGAAGGAATCGAGAATGAGAGTCACTTTGGTTCTCACACCAGTTCGGTGCTTGCCTTGGATGCTCACGATAGGTTCCTCCACTTCATAGTCTCGTGGTTTCTTCACCCCTCCAAAGGTAAATTTTCTCACGTTCGTCAAGTAGATTATTTTTGGCTTGAATGTTTTCGTCGTGGTGAGCGCTCTAATCTTGTTAAGATCATGTTTTCCGAGATAGTAAATAATGTTAAGCTTCGTGACACCGATGCACTAAAACTTTTCACTTATGGGACTGTATTAAGTCACATCTTTGGAAAGCTTAATCTTGATTGCACCTATGACTCACCGGAACCGCGCAAGTAAAAACTTGGTGAATCTTCTCTCCGCAGGTCCGGATTTCAATATATCAACAATGGCCAATGGGAACGTGTTGATAGGGAAGCACCTCCACCTCAAGTTGAACCTCAACCACAAGCTCCAGTTGCAAACAATGAAGCTCTCACAGCTTTTCTTACCGAGCGGTTCAACACTTTGGACACTAACATGTCTAGAGGTTTTGGTGCTATCAATACACGCTTGCAATCCGTAGAGGATCATCTCCTTGCAAATGAGAATCAACTCACATCCTTTGAGAATTAACACACATCTATGAACATGTCCTTCTCCACCTTTTATGGCCAATGGATGAATTTTCGTCGCTCTCAAGCCAAGGACGATGATGATTCCATGGATGATGATGGTGACGACGACGAGGCTTAGGATTCTCATGTCATCTCATATTAGCTATGCATATTAGGATTAAGTTTGCATCTTTATTCCTTATGTTTTATGAACCTATGCTTTGATTTTATTTGGGATTATGCTTTGAACTTATTGTTTACGATTTATGTTTTGGATATTTGAATTTTATGAATTAATATTATGTTGTTTATTGCTTATTGATTATTTCTTTTAACCTTATCTCTTCTCTTTGAGCCTTGTTTCTTATTTTTTATCTAACAAAAAGGGGGAGAAGTAATCTAAGAGCCTAAATTCGTTTTAAGTGTTTTTAAGTTTTTTTTAACTTAGATCTAAATCTTTTTAAAACTTAAAAACCCATCTTAAATTGAGGGGGAGTTAGAATGTTAGAATGTATTCAAAATTTTCAAAACTCTTAAAAATTCTAACTTTGGTTTTGTTATATCAAAAAGGGGGAGATTGTGAAACCAATATTTTAATTTTGATATAACAAAAGAATCTAAGGACTAAGTTGAAAATGTGAAAACAAATTTTTAAGTCCTCAAACCTCTCTATATGTTTTAAACCATATGCCTAAGTTAAAAAATGAATTTATCAAATATTTTCTAAGTGTTCCTAAAGCAAAAACAATGATTTTCGAGTCACCGTTTCGAAACGTCCTAAGGCGTTTCGAAACAGTTTTGAAACTGTGAGTTCATGTATCGAAACGGGTATCGAAACGATTTCAACATTGCCAACCCGTGTTTCGAAACAAGTTTCGAAACGGCTTAAGAACCTCGAGATACCGTATCGAAACGACATCAAATGTTTCGAAACGGTACTCAATCAGATTTGAAAAATATGACCGTTGAATGTTTTTCACTGATTTTAAACAAGTCGTTAAGGCGTATCGAAACGATCTCATCCCGTTTTGATACAGTCCTTGAAAGTGGCAAAATTGTTTCGAAACGGGTTTCGAAACGGCTCTTAGCGTATCGAAACATTTCTAATCGTTTCGATACGGGCTCTTTAATGCACCCCAATGACTCTTTCTATTTTGGTCTGTTTCGAGACAGGGTCGGGCGTTTCGAAACGGTTGGTTGCAGACTGCATTTATTGAGGGAAGATAACACCCCCAATGGCTCTATTGATGAATGCAACAACCACAATGGCTAGAACTCAACGAGAAGGTATAAAAGGGACCTCTAAAAGCTTCAGCAACAACTATTGATCCTAAAGCAAACATCCAAACATCCAATCCAAGCATTTGTGCCTAAATCCCATTATTGTCTTGTAACCCCAATTGTATTTTTCATTCTTATCATTTCAATTGGGTTGAGTGCTTGTAATTGGGCTATATTGTGTATTGAGAGATACTTGTTTTAGCCAACAACTTCTTAGTTTCAATTATGTGAGGATTGGGTCAAATTTTGGGTAGAAAATTTGACTGAAAATTGTAAGGGTTACCTCCTTAGCCTAGAAAAGGGGAAGAGCAATTAGTGGATTTGTTGCAAATCCTTAGTGAAGCTAAGGTAGTGGATGTAGAGTTCAATTGGAACTTGAACCACTCTAAAATTCCTTGTCTACCATTTTTATTTGCAAATTCCACCACCAAGAACTTTAAAAATGCAATTCACCCCCTTCTTGGTTTATTTCGATCATTCGATCCACTCAACAATATGCAAATGTAACTCGGTCCACTGTTTACAATTTCTTAAAGAAGGAGATCATTTGTCGATATAGTCTACCAGAAAGTATAATCACTGACAATGCCTCTAATCTGAAAAACTGAATGATTGCTAGGGTCTATGAGCAGTTCAACATCAAGCATCGTAACTCAGTAGTATACCACCCAAAGATGAATGGAGCAGTAGAAGCAACCAATAAGAATATTAAGAAGATAGTCGCGAAGATGACTAATATATATAAAGATTGGCATGAAATGTTACCATTTGCTCTGTATGCATATCGAACAACGATACAAACATCTACTAGGGAAACTTCATTCTCATTAGTATATGGAGTTGAAGCTGTGCTACCAATCGAGGTGGAGATACCATCGTTGTGAGTCTTGATGGAAGCCAAGTTAGATGAGGCAGAATGGGTTCAAGCAAGGTATGACCAATTGAACTTAATTGAGGAAAAGAGGTTGAAAGTTGTATGTCATGGTCAAATGTACCAAAGAAGGATGATTAGGGCTTATGAAAAGAAGGTTCGCCCTAGAGAATTCCAAGAAGGGGATATGATCTTAAAAAAGAAATTGCGAATTCAATGTGATCCCCAAGGAAAATGGGCGCCTAGTTGGGAAGGACCGCACATTGCGACCAAGGTTCTTTCAGGTGGAGCGTTGATCTTAGCTGAGATAGATGGAAACGAGTTCCAAAACCCGGTAAACTCTGATACTGTCAAGAAGTACTCTTCTTGAAGAAGAAAAAAGAAAAAAAAGAAAAAAAAGAAAAGAAAAGAAGGAAGAAAAAAAAAGAAAGAAATAGAAAAAGAAAAGGAGGGTTCAAAATGAAAACCTGTAAAAGGGCGTTTTGAAACCAAAGGAGGATCTGAGTTGAAAACCCGAAAAGGGCGGCTCAGGTGATATAATAGATTCTGGGGCTTCACAAATCATGCACTGTACTCAAGGCTTCTTCGACACTGGTGGCATTCAGGATTACTTCTGGCATTTTAAAGGAGAAGTTTGGACTATTGATATTTGAATACTTGTTTCCCTACCTTTTCATAAACCTTCTTGTGTTTGCCACATCATTAATAAATTTGATTCATGAAATTTTCTTACTTTCTTGTTTCTTTCCCTATCCTTGTTAGCATCTTGCGTTGAAATAAAGATTAATGTATTTGACAATCATTTATATAAGCAAAAGATTTTTGAGCATTACTTTGAGAATGTTTTGAAAAGTTCAGGGACTATGAAGTGTTCCATAATTATTATTTGGGGCATATGGTGTTAAAATGTTTAAAGAAGAAAAAGTAAAGCCTTGTTTCGAATCTTTTTTTAAAAAGGAAGAAATCCATATGAATGATTGGGCTCTTAAACATCATTTCTTAACCACCAATTTTCCTTATATGACGATAGGAGCAGCCTTACAAGGTTGAAACTTGACTTAGGGTGTGCATCCCTGAATGCAAAAATGTCGATTGAGAATATAGATAAGGATTAAATGTTTCCAATGAAGTAAGAATGGGATTGAACCAGTCAGCAGAAGATCAGAAAATGAAGAAGAGTCAGAGTAGTTCATAACTCATGAGTGATTTCCAAAGCAAAGGAAATGACCTTATCTCAGAGAATGGTGAATTCAAAGCCAAAAAGCCAAGAAGGGTTGAAAGAAGAGTGAAGCAAATTGTTTTGACCTACACAAGTTTAGGAGAGAGAGTTCATGATTAATTGGGACTTCATCAAAATTAAGAAAACGGTCTAAGCAAAAAGAGTTTTTAAAAGGAAAACCTATCATGCATTCATGTTTTAGACATCCCTAGGGGCATGCACATCATAATTGCATCGAATATTGCATTTGGAGAATGGAACTCACTTATTCATCTAAGCGTAAGGTGGATGAAACACATTTTGGAACCTGCTTATTTATTTGAGCATGAGGAGGATGGTACCCTTTTTTAGAGCCCGCTTATTCATCCAAGTGTAAGGTGAATGAAACGCATTTTGGAACCTACTTATTCATCCAAGCATGAAGAGGGTGAAATTTTTTAGAAGCACGCTTATCCGTTCAAGCGTAAGGAGAATTGAGTTCGCTTATTAATCCAAGCAAAAGGAGGATGAAATTTTTTTAGAAGACCCACTTATTCATCCAAGCATAAGGAGGATGGAATTTTTCAGAAGTTTGCTTATTCATCCAAGCATAAGAAGGATGAATTTTTTTCCAGAAGATTCGCTTATTCGTTCAGGCGTAAGGAGAATGGAGTTCGCTTATTCATTAAGCATAAGGAGGATGAAAATTTTTCAGAAGATTCACCTATTTGGTCGGGAGTAAAGATAATGTTTGCTTATTCATCAAAGCATGGGGAAGATGAAATCTTTTGAAGAGTGTTTGCTTATTCATCCAAGAATAAGGAGGATGAAATTTTTCGAAGTCTGTTTGCTTATTCATCCAAGCATAAGGAGGATGAAGTGCTTAAGAAGATTCACATATCCGTTCAAGCAAAAGAAGAATGGAGCCTACTTATTCATCCAATCATAAGGAGGATGAAAATTTTTAGAAGACTTGGCATAATTGACCATTTGGGAGGAAAAAACGCAACTCAGTTGCTTAGGCATTTTGGGAGAATAGAACCCAACTAACCTATTCGAGCATAAGAAGAATAGAACCCAGCTCAACTATTCGAGCATAAGGAGAATAGAACTAGCCTATCCATTCGGGGATATGGAGAATGGAACCCAGCTCAACTATTCGAGCATAAGGAGAATAGAACCAACCTATTCGTTCGGGCGTTTAGAGAATGGGACCCAACTCATCTATTCGAGCATAAGGAGAATAGAACCAACCTATATGTTCGGGCATTTAGAGAATGGAACCCAGCTCAGCTATTCGAGAATAAGGAGAATGGAGCACGCCTATCAGTTTGGGCATTCGGAGAATGGAGCCAATCAGTAAATTAGGTGAAAATTTGTGTCTTTGCTTTATCTTTGTTTCACAGAGATAAGCAAAGAGGGGCAGCTGTTGTCACTAAATTTTCACCCTAGCTTTAATAATAAAAAAATAGAAAATGAAAGAAGTCAAAAAAATATTAAATATATAAAATTATAAAAATCCTTTTAAACCCCACCTTTTAAAATAAAAACCCATTTTCAAATAAAGACCCATCTTTAAAAAAGAAAAAGCCCATTTTTTGCCCACTTTTAAACAAAGAGAACAAGGCCCACATTTATTTTTGAAGCCCATTTTAAGGTAAAAAAGAGAAAGAAAAAGAAAAGTAGAAAAAAAGTAAAATATAATTATCGTATAAAAATAAATGTAATAAAAATAGCAAAAAGGGGGGGGGGGGGAAAGGCCCATGCACTCGAGCTAATAGCCCCAAAACAAGCTAAACCCTCTGTCGCGACACTGGGGGTCCGTCTGCCGTCTACCAATCACACCCGACGACGATGTCGTTACTGGCCAGTCCGCCTCGCCGTCGCCGTCACGTGGCCACCAACCCCGATTGCCGCCGCCGCCTGTGCTCTCCAGAATCTGGATAAAACCGAAACTAAATAATAAACCCTAGATTCAAATTAAAGGGGAAATTATATCCCGAATTTGGATCAAAATGGATGACTTCTTGGGGTTTTACTGGGTATCAAGTTGTTTGTCTAATTTAGGCTTCAATTTGGGGATTAAATTCAGATATTAACTTGATTTTGAAGCTCAAAGTTTAGTATAACTACCCCTCCCTTTTACTTGTTCATCACACACAATTTGAGAGAAAAATCAATAGAAAAGGTTCAAGAAAAATCTGAAAAAAAATTCTGAATTTTTTTGATTTGGCTGGAAATTTTTGGGAGTGGAAGTTCGAGTTTGGAGCAATTTTCCGGAAGTGGTTTGGAGCATTTTGAGAAACTTGAATTTGAGTTCGCCGTTCGTCGATTTCTCGGTAAAATTTCTAACTTTTCTTTGTTTATTTTTTATGTTAATTACATGTTTGTTCTTGGTTGAATTTTGGTGGTTTTGCTTGTGTTGTTTGTGATTTTTAGGTTGCTTTCTCGAGGTCGAAAAATCATTCACGATTCCGGTAACCTTTTTCTAATAGAATTTCGTTTTAATTCTAGTTTGATCTTAAAATGTTTGCATGTTTTAAAAAATATTGTTAGGGTTGTTTTAATCTTTAGTAATGTAGAAAATAATGTAGGAGATGTTTAGATTTAAAATGCAAGAATAAAAATGAATAAATGTGGTAAAATTAAAAAAACTTGAAATTAGGAATGTAATTAGAAGAAATAATAATGTGAGGTGTTAGATAATAAAGAGCTTGATTTTAAAAAAATTAAAAAAAGAGATTTTTAGGATTTAATAATTGATGGGCTAAATGATTTTAAAAATAATAACAAAGACATTTTTTTAAAAAAAAGGAAAAAGAAATAAGTTTTCAAGAAGAAAAAATAAAATGTTTTAAATGAAAGTTTAGGGTCTAGGATTTAAATAAATTTTTGAAAAGGAAAGAAACATTAAAAAAAAATTCTTAGGAAGAAATGAAGTTTATTTTTTAAAATAGGTTGTTTTAAAAGAAAAAACTTAAAAATGGAAAATGAAAATGAATTTTAAAAGAAAAATAGGTGAAAATGCTTTTGAAAAAAAGGGAAAACATAAATTGGTAGAAAAAACATAAAAAATGCATTTAGTAAAGACGCAAAAAACACAAAAAGTAAAAAACGTAAAATGAGGCTTTGGCTTAGAAGATAATTAAAGAAATAAAAAGTAAAAATAATGGCTTTTAAAAGGATTAATAAAAAGAGTAAAAATCAAAAGAATAAAAGTTTGCTTGCTTGTTTTAGAAATATGTGAAAACTTAGGATTATGGACTAAAGCTTAGATAGAGACTTGTTTTGTTGAAAAATGTTCTTCACAAAAAAAAAATACGCTTAAGCAAACCTAAACTCTTAATTAGAAATAAAAGACTAGACTTTTTAGGGCTTTTTAAATAATTGAACCTAGAATTAAATAAAAATGCTCAACACACCTAAGTCTCTTTGTTGTTTGAAAAGTGAAAACCTAATCAATGATGTGTCTTATCAAACGGGAATGACGGGTTAGCGCCAGAAATGTTGGCGGTGATTAAAGTTCATCTCCCGGGCGATAAGTCCGTTAAAATTGACTAATATTCATTAAACGGAAAAATAAAGTCGAACCTTTTTGAACTTGTAAATTCCAGTTTTGAAAACGATTTTAAAACCAATTTTGGGCGTCGCGGAGTGCTAACCTTTCCCCACGCGTAACCGACCCCCGAACCTATTTTCTGATTTTCGCAGACCAAAACCGTTGGTTTATTAAAACTAAAAAATATTTTATTAAAATAACCCTATTTTTTTAAAATGATCAAATTCCACTTTTTTCAAAAAAGATTGGTGGCGACTCCGTTGATTTTTAAAAGTGTTTTCCAAAATAGTCGAAGCCTCCTCAAAAAAGGCGGTTGCGATAAAATGTTATTTTAAATCACACAAAATTGGGTCAGTTACAAGGCGTGCCATCATACTTCCTATGGTTTACGAAGTGGCACTTAAGTTTCGCAACATTTGCAAATTGGTCAGTAAAATCCCAAAAAATTTCAATTTAGTCACTAAAATTCAATTATGTTTTCAATTAAAATATCCCAATTATTAGGGTTTTAAAATAGGGAAAATTTTGGGGTGTTACAACTCTCCCCCTATAAAAAAAATTTGGCCTCGAAATTTACTTGGAGCAAAAAGATGTGGATACTAAGCTCTGACGACAGCCTTCGGCTCCCATGTAGCCTCATCATGACTACTACCACGCCACAAGACTTTGACCATCTTAATGGACTTTCTTCTGATAACCTTCGTGTCCTAAGCAAGAATATCAATAGGATCCTCCTGAAAACGCAAATGAGGACGAATCTCAATCTCCTCCATAGGCATAATATGATACGAGTCAGCATGGTAACGTCTCAACATATAGACATGGAAGACATCATGAATGCCCTAAAGCTCTGGTTGTATTTCAAGCTGATAGGCAACTGGTCCAACTCGAAGAATAATCCAATAAGGTCCAACGTAACGAGGACTCGGCTTGCCTTTCCGACCAAAATGAAGTACCTTCCTCCACGGAGATACTTTCAAGAAAATCTCATCTCCCACATCATACTCAATATCTCGACATCTCAAATCAGCACAAGACTTCTGTCTATCAAAAGCATCCTTAAGTCGATCCCGAATCAATCTGACAGTCTGTTCGGCCTCTTGAACAATTTAGGGTCCCAACAATCTATGCTCATTAAGCTCAGTCCAGCCAATAGGTGTACGACACTTACGCCCTTACAGAGCCTCATACGGTGCCATCTTGATACTGGTCGGATAACTGTTATTGTAGGCAAACTCTACAAGCAATAAGAAATCCTCCCAACAGCCTCTATAATTAAGAATACAACCTCTCAACATATCCTAAAAAATCTGAATCATGCGCTCGGACTGACCATCAATCTGCAGGTGATAAGTTGAACTGAAGTTCAACCGAGTACCCAAAGCATTATGTAGAGAATTCTAAAATTTTGTTGTAAACCTTAGATCTTTGTCAGAAATAATGGACAACGGTACCCCATGAAGTTGAACAATATCAGAAATTTAAAGCCGAGACAACCTGTTCAACGAATAATTAACTCGAACAGGAATAAAGTGCGCGGACTTAGTCAGACGATCAACAATAACCCAGATGGAGTCCTTCTTTAAAGGAGTCAAAAGAAATCCACTAACAAAGTCCATAGTAACATGCTCTCATTTTTGCTGAGGAATCTCAATATGTTGAAGTAATCCAGATGGACGTTGATGCTCTACCTTGATTTTCTGACAAGTCAAACACTTTGATACCAATCCGACGACATCACGCTTGGAACCTTTCCACCAGTACCTCTCACGAAGATTTTTATACATCTTGTCCCCACCAAGATGCATAGAATAAGGATTGTCATGGGCCTCATGGAGAATAACCTATTTCAACCTAGTTTTCCTTGGAATGCAATACTGACCTTTGAAACATAGAACACCATCCTGATCAATAGAAAAATCCTGAGATGTACCATCTTCAACCTCTCTCAAACGGTGCATCAAAAACACATCACTAGGTTGTTCAACTCAAATATCCGAAATCAAAGTAGGAATAACCTGAAGTTCTGCCAAAAGACTACCATCATCATACAAACTCATCTGGGCAAACAAAGCTCTCAAATATGTAATGGCGTTACGAATTAAGGCATCGACAACAACATTAGCTCTGCTTAGATGATACTCAATTTCGCAGTTATAATCCTTGAGAAGTTCTACCCAAGGACGTTGTATCAGATTAAGATCCTTCTGGGTGAGGATATATTTCAGACATTTATGATCTATGTATATATAACACTTCCCTCCGTAGAGATAGTGTCTCCAGATTTTAAAAGCAAAGATCACGACAGCAAGCTCATGATCATGGGTAGGATAGTTACACTCATGTGATTTCAAATGTCGAGATGCATAAGCCACTACCTTCCCATCTTGCATCAGAACACATCTCAATCCGGTGTAAGAAGCATCACTATAAACGGTATAAGCCTTACCAGGCTCACGCTGAATCAAAATTGGTGCTTCAGTCAACACGGTCTTAAGCTTTTCAAAACTAAACTACTGGGCCTCAATCTAGACAAAGGGAACATCCTTCCTGAGAAGCTTAGTCAACGAAGCTGCAATAGAAGAGAAACTCTCAACAAACCTCCGATAATAGCTGGTTAAACCCAAAAAGCTTCGAACCTCAGGAACATTCTTGGGCTGTTTCTAGCTCATAATAGCTTCAACTTTCTTCGGATCAACCTGAATACCCACAACAAAAACTATATGCCCCAAAAACATAACCTCAGAAAACTAGAATTCACACTTGTTGAATTTTTCATGCAACTTTTTCTCCCGCAGAGTCTGTAACACAATCCGGAGATGCTTCTCTAGTTCAGCCTCAGATTTAGAATATACCAGAATATATCATTAATAAATACCACAACAAACTGGTCGAGATAGGGTTGAAACACCATGTTCATCATATTCATAAAAGCGGCAAGGGCGTTAGTCAATCCGAAAGGCATCACAAAGAACTCATAGTGACCATATCTTTTCTGGTAAGCTGTTTTGAACACATCAGAATCCTTAACCTTGAGTTGGTAATAACTAGATCTCGGGTCTATCTTAGAGAATGTTGTAGCTCCCCAAAACTAATCAAAGAGGTCATCAATGCGAGGAAGGGAATACTTGTTCTTGATCGTCAACTTGTTTAGTTTCCGATAATCAATACAAAGTCAAAGTGTCTCGTCCTTCTTCTTAGCAAACAGAACAGGAGATCCCCAAGGTGAAACACTGGGTCAAATGAAACCACGATCTAGCAATTCTTGCAACTGATTTTTCAACTCTTTAAGTTCTTTTGGTGCCATCCGATAAGAAGCCATAGACACAGGAACTGTACCCGGATAAACCTCGATGCCAAACTCAACCTTATCACGTTTCGGTGGTACCCCTAGTAATTCTTCCAGAAAGACATCTAGAAAGTCTCTCATAACATAGATCTTATCCAACCCAGAATCAAATTGTCTTGGATCAAGAATGTAAGCAAGATAAGCAATGGACCCTTTCCTGATCATTTTCTCGGCTTTGAGAGCCAAAATGACAGTAGACAGAAAACCTTTGTACTTCCCAATCAGAATCACCTCACGATCATCAGAAGTTCTCAGAGTTGCCCTTTTCTTTTCACAGTCTAGAGTGACTCGGTGAGAAGATAACTAGTCCATACCGAGAATAAAATCAAACTCCTCAAAGGGTAACTCCATCAAATTAGCTGGAAAGATCTCCCTTGAATCTCAATTGGACAATTCTTGTAAACATTAGTGACCTCAACAGAATTACCCATTGGATTGTGTATGGTAAGAACACCAACAATATCCTCGACAGAAATTTCAAGTCCCCCAGATACAGAACTCGCAACATACAAATGGGTAAAGCCATTATCAAGCAGTGTAAAATAGGGGATAGAATGAATAGAGAAAGTACCAACAATAACATCTGGCTCATCACGATCCTCATGCCTCCTGGTAGAGTAAACTAACCCTGGTTGTCTCGCTCCTGATCCAGCTGATCCTTTACTCTGAGCAGGCCTACCCCTATTAGCAGAACCCGATATAGTAGATCTACATTGTCCTCTTCCCCTGGAGGGAGTCTGTACAGATGCCTGAGACTGACTCGGACCATAAGCTGAAGGAGGTGAAATCAGACAATCTCTAAAAAGATGCTCAAATGAACCACATCTGAAACAAGCCCGGTCCGTATCCTACACTCGTCTGGATGCCATTTCTTGTAAAAGGTACACTGTGGCACCCCACGAGTACCAGTCGAACCCCCAACACTAGCAGTCAGAACAACAGAAGTCACCGGTCTAACTCTGGCTCTCTTCCTAGATTGATTCCCCTGACTGTGATGAACTATCACTGACGCTGGCCTCTTACCTCGATCAGAACCCTGAGACTCAAGTTGTTTCAACTCTGCCTCATTTTGCTCAACAGTCCTAGCTCGTCGTGTAATCTCCTTATACTTCTTGTCCATATGTAGTGCAACATCGACTTTAATAGTAGGACGCAACCCTTTTAGAATCCAAGAACATTTGTCCTTTTTAGTGGTCACTAACCCGGGAACATACTAAGTCAACCTCATAAACTCAATCTCGAAATCATTCACAGACATGTCATTCTGCTTCAAATTCATGAAGTCATCCCGATACTTTGCTATATACTCAGCCCCAACATAACGATCACAGAATGCCTATCAGAAATGGTCATATGTGATCTGACTGGCTAAAATAACATGCTCATCAGCCTCCCACCAATTATGGGATTCACCATGCAACAGTGATACAACAACTCTAAGCTTTCGGTCGGTAAGATAATTCATCTCAACAAACAACATCTGAAGCTTCTTCAACCATTACTCTACATCAGTCGGATTCATACTCGTCATTTCATCAAACATAGTCAGACTGGCATATAAGAACTCGGTAGATATGGGTCTTCAGACACCCTCAGGCTGACGAAGATAGCGCAGTAACTATCTGTGTACTGTAACAACATCCATACCCACAATCTCACTATCCCCTGAATCATGTGAACCACCACTCTGAGCAGGCTGAACATGTGGGTCCCCACCACCAGTGTGATAAGCTCTAGTATGCCGAGATCTAGTCTATTGAGCTTCTTTCTTGTCCACAAATTGTTCTTCCATATTCGCACCATGGACATCACCCTGATTTTGTATCAAACCCTCAGGAGGCGGGACGTCACTCTCTGCAGCCACGGTATGACCATGACAACGACCTCGACTGGCCGCTACTCTAGAACTTCTCCGAAGTGGCATAGTGGTATATCTACAAAAGAAAGGAATCCTAAAATTAGAGTCGGTACTTGGAGTTCCTACTTAAAATACATATATTATTCATTTAAGATAATCAATTTTCTGAAATTCCCGTTTTTACCCAAAAACATTTAATAATGCATGCAAAAATCTACTTTCGGTTTAAAATTGTTTTGAGCCACTCAGTCCAAGGGTTGGACCTGGCTCTAATACCACTAAATGTAACCCCCTAAATCTGACCCGG
The DNA here is from genome assembly GCA_958450335.1 of Hibiscus tridactylites. Classification (NCBI taxonomy): domain Eukaryota; kingdom Viridiplantae; phylum Streptophyta; class Magnoliopsida; order Malvales; family Malvaceae; genus Hibiscus; species Hibiscus tridactylites. Next base: position 44,164,576 of record OY288281.1, read on the forward strand.
AAGAATTGGGTTGAAGGTAGGAAGTCAGGTTTGAAACTTGACCCTCAAGTAAAGTAAATAGGTTAAAAACATTACATTCGTATTAAATAGTAATATCACATAAAACATAATCATATAGTTATATCCTTAAAAGTGATAAAATATCTAGAAATAATAATGCGTGATAAAACATGTAAACTCCCAAATAAAATGCCCGAGTCTATAATCATACATAATCCGATAATAATAAATAAAACCCAAAAGTCAAAGTAGTCCATACTACTAAGATAAAATATGTCCGATAAACAAGGTCCTCCAAGTACCGTAGCCTAAGTCTGAGTATATGAAATAGAAACTAAGGGGAGTCAGCTATAACGCTCAGTGTGTCTCTAAAGTGTTAACAGAGTCAAACAAAGTCAACCAGAGTCAAACAACATAATATATGAATGACATTCTCAACCAAATAGTCAATTCAGTAAACATATATGAATGTATGTAATGTGTGAGTCAACGTGGTATGCACCCCAACTACATTACCGTCCGAAGAGTAAGGTTCCCTAGAACCACTCTCTACATCATCACCATTCGAAGTGGAACTCAGCCCGAAGGGTAGAACCACTGATCCAAAGCATGCTTCAACCCGAAGAAAGAAACTGCTAAACTTCCCCGTACAAAATCCCAAGCCAATGAGATGACATAGATATCTGATTTTCTAAATCCGAATGCATTCTTATTTATTAATGAAAATTCTTATTCACATAGTCCGATATTAAACAATATGATTCTGATACATGTTGCATAATATACCAACATAGTAGACATGTCAAACACAGCATATCAACAGAACATATCATAACCATACAACAAACAAACCATGTCATAATCCAAAATCAATCCATCAGTCATGTATGCATACATAGCACTGTAAATCAGATAGCACAGTAGAGAACACACCTCAGACAACTAAAACACAACATCGATGATGACATCTCACATGCTCAGCTCTAGTACTAGGTTAGACAGATTCAACACGTACGATAATAAATATTACATCATATACACTATTACTATGCCATGTCACTAATAATAATAATATCGAACAATATTAATTAAATTTACGAATAGATCCTGAATATTGAGCAACAGGAGGTCGTTCAAGTGGAGGAGAAGGAAAAATCTTAGTGTCCGAGTCAACTGTTGAGTGTGTAAAAGTTCTATTATTTACACCCTATTTAACCCATATTTCTGCTGCATTCAAGCATTATTCATTGCATTTAGGTTAGTTTACAGCAAAACATCACAAATATATTAAAAGGCACAGTTTCTATTAAGAATGGGTGTTTTTGCAGGTTGCTGCCGTAGCAGATGGAAAGGGCAGGCACTGGGCAGTGAAGAAGAAGAGCTGGAACTGGACAAGCAGTCAAGGAGGACAATGCTGCCATGGTTGCCGCCGTGACAGCAAAGGACGATAGCAGTTTTGAGGAGAAGAAGCAAAGTGGACCTCGACAGATAGAGAAAATTCAGCCCGTCTGTCGTGTGAAAACCTCATATTTTTCCAAGCCCCAGATCAACAGGAATGTCAAGCCCAAAGTTCAAGGAGAGAAAATCCCAAGCAAGAAAGATGACGGCTGGAAAGTAGATTCCTTGAAGATTTAGTCTTTATTAGAATCATACTTTTATTTAAAGTTGTATTCTTGATATTTTAGATAACTTGAGCCCAAAGCTTATATAAGGGCATATATTTTGACCTAGGAGGCATAACCGATTACCCTAGCTTCCTCCCCAAAACTCTAGTCGTTTTCCTTCCCACAACATGTTCTAAATTTCCCCTAGGGCCACGGGTTGATTTGTAAAGTAGTTGCAATAGTTGTTTTGTTTTAGGAATTTTCCGTTCAATAAAATAAACTTCAAGTTCTCTTATTTTGGTTATTAATATCTTGCAAGAGCATCGGGAGAGCATTGTGAGGTTATCTATTTACTTAGCATCGGGAGAGTTAAGTATACGAAAGAAATAAGAGCAAGTTCTCTAGCTTATAGTTGAACTATCTCGGACCTAGGGATAGGACGAGGTTAAGTGGCTAAAGAAGAATTCATCGACATCGGTGTTCATCCTTCGATTCACACCGGGAGGTATCATCAAAGACGTGATCATCGACAGACTTGGACCTAGGGATAGGCCAAGGCACATCTGGGATTCTGTCCAAACTTGAAGTACTGAGTTGATTGTTCGCTGCCGCGACAAGAAACGGACTGCTGCCGCGACAGGTGCTGCCGCGACGGGAGCGACGATAGAACTAGATTTCCTAAACTCTGCAATACCTGCAGTACTGAGCAATTCAATACCAGTCCATTCTCTCTATCTTGATATTTCTACTATTTTATTTCCGTTTACTTTATTATTTTCGTGACAACTTCTCAATTATTTTCTTTACTTCGTGCAGTGAATTAAGGTGAAGCTATTAGCCCAATCCCTGTGGAGACGATATCCGATACTTCGTATCACTTTACTACTTGTGTTGTGTATACTTGCACTACCATTGCGATAGACTATTTTACACGCAACAAGTTTTTGGCGCCGTTGCCAGGGATTGGCAACATAACTCTACCTTTTCTTTTACTTCACTTTTCATTTTTGTTTTTTTTTTATTTTTTTGTTTTTTTTTTTGGTGCATTCAACTCTTGCTTTTCACAAGGTTTCTTGTTTATGCACAGATCGAAACGAGGTAAAGATCCTGAGTATCCATTAGATCCAGAAATCGAACGATCATTCAATCTCAAGAAACAACTTCGTCACTTACTAGCCAGGAACGAGTACCTTGAGGAACAGTTAGAGACGATGGCACACCGAGGAGATGACCCTCCTGTTGGAGATGGAGAGGGTAGACAGCCTGTCATCAATGCTGCTGCCGCTGCCGGACGACGGTCCTGTCGTGACTACATGTTGAACGATCATGTAGAACTGGAAACCACGCTGCCAGACATTGATGTTGACAACTTCGACCTGAAACCTGTCATGTTTAGCATGATCAACAATGCCGGTCAATTCAGTGATGTTGTTACAGAGGATGCTAGGGAGAGTCTAAAAACGTTCCAGGAGATCTGTGGTTCGTTTAGACTGCCGGGAGTTAATCCGAAGATACTGAGGCTTCGGTTATTTCCCCATTCATTGAGGGACAGAGCAAAAACTTTGTGGAATAAACTTACGTCGGGTTCAATTAGAACTTGGGCAGATTTGTCTCGTTAATTTTTATCTCGTTTTAATCCTTCACATTTATCTGAGCGATTACGTAATGAAATTGCTACTTTTCAACAGGAAGATGACGAGCCGATGCACGAGGCCTGAGACAGATTTACTACTCTTCTACGGAACTTCCCAATGCATGGATTCCCCGTTTGGAATAAGGTAACTAAGTTTTATAATGCTGCCAACTTACAAACTCGTATTCGAATTGATTCAGCAGCAAACAGACTATTGTTTGGTAAAGACCCGGACGAGGCAATGCTAGTACTGAAAAATCTGGCTAAGAATGAAGAGCAGTTTCCGACAGCAAGAAGAGGGGGTAAACTGGTACTAGCTGTTAAGAATTATGAGGCCGACAGCACAATGAAATCACAGGTGGCATACCTTACTAAGGTAATGAAAAAGCTTTTGAATGATGATGCCCAACATGGATTTGCTATTGAGGAGGTATGTGAAATCTGTGAGGGAAATCATAGTTCGGATGAGTGTCCTATACAGTTAGAAGAGGGAAAGTATGTTGGAAACTACAAGCCGAATTACAACTCCAACAACTATAATCCCAACTGGAGAAAGGATCCCAAGTTTTCTTTGAGTAATCCTAATAATGCCCTGAATCCTCAAGCACACAATAATCAGAATCAGGGAGGACCTAGATTGTTGACTCGACAGCAACTGCAGCCGCAACAACAGCAACAACAGCCACTAGCTGCCACAAACAGTATACTGGAACAGACTCTGGCCACTTTTATGTCTCAGACAGGTACTTATATTGAGAATATGAATCAGTTTGCAAGAAAACAAAGACTTTCATGGATAAAACAGAGATGTGGATGACGAATCATGAAGCTACTCTAAAATCTTTGGAGGCACAAATGGGCCAGGTTTCCCAACAAATCAAGCCAAGGCAGACTGGAGGATTCCCTAGTAATACTGAAAATGCTAGGCAGACCACACATGAGCAGTGTAAGGCCATTACTACTAGGAGTGGGAAGAAACTACCAGGGCCAGAAAAGGAAGTTGAAACAGTAAAGAAACCAGCCTTGGACAGACCTGCCGAGGAAGCTGCCCCGACATGAAATAAACAGACTGTTGCCGATAAACCTGTTACGACAGCAGAAGCGATAGAGCAGGAAAATGATGAACCCAAACCTCCTCAGATTCGTATGTAGTGGGAAGGACGTATTGCTGACTATCGTCCCCCACCACCTTTTCCTCAACGGTTACAGCAAGCAAAGCAAGAATCTAAGCTCAAAAAGATTTATGATATTTTAGGCAGGTTCATATTAACATTTCGCTGTTAGATGTCGTTAGGGAGATGCCCGGTTACGCCAAATTTCTCAAAGAAATCTAAACTTGGGGAGTTTGAAACGGTAAAGATGACATAAGGTTGCAAGAGTGTTCTTCATAGGCAGCCACCCCAGAAAAAGAAGGATCCGGGGAGCTTCATCATACCTTGTGTAATCGGAGAAAAATATGTGGGTAAGGCACTTTGTGATCTTGGTGCTAGTATTAATTTAATGCCAAAATCTGTTTTTCAGAAATTAGGTATTCGAAAGGCGCGGCCCACGACAGTAATTCTGCAGCTGGCAGACCGCTCTTACGTTCATCCGGAAGGAAAAATCAAAGATATTCTGGTAGGAGTGGATAAATTTATATTTCCTGCTGACTTTCTTGTTTTAGGTTGTGAAGCAGACGAAAACGCACCAATCATCCTTGGGCGACCCTTCTTAGCCACGGGAAGATCACTGATTGATGTGGAAAAAGGAGAACTCACCATGAGAGTGAACGACCAAGAGATTAAGTTGAATGTTCTCCAAGCTATGAAGCATGCTGATGCAGACGAGGAATGCAAGGCTATCACTGAAGTTACCCTTGATCAACCCTGCATCAGGTCAGGCTGTCACGACATAAAAATTGGTCACTGCCTCGGCCGCCACCTACAGGACTGTCATGACAGCACTGACGACAGCAACTCCTCTGAATCTGATACATCTGATATTGAAGACCAGGAGGAGGTAAATTGGATAGGCGATCGTCCAGGTAAGTTACTCGAACCTTTAAATTATACTTCGGATAACCATGCAATCCAAAAGACATCTACTGTTGAGCCCCCTGTTTTAGAACTAAAGCCCCTGACAGGGCAGCTAAAATATGCTTTTCTTGGTTCAAATGATACGTTGCCCATAATCATCTCTTCTAAGTTGATGCAAGAACATGAACTGCAGTTAATAGGGATGTTGCAGTAGCACAAAAAGGCAATTGGATGGACGATAGCCGATATTTAAGGCATTAGTCCGGCGTTATGCATGCATAAAATCCTTTTAGAGGATGATCATAAGTCGACTATAGATGCTCAAAGGCGGCTAAACCATGCGATGAAAGAGGTGGTGCGTAAAGAGATAATCAAATGGTTAGATGCTGGTATAATTTACGCCATCTCCGACAGCAAATGGGTGAGCCCGGTGCAATGTGTTCCCAAGAAAGGTAGAATGACCGTAGTGACCAACGAAAACAATGAATTAATCCCAACCAGGACTGTGACCGGTTGGAGGGTTTGTATGGACTATCGGAAGCTTAACAAAGCTACCCAAAAGGACCACTTTCCTTTACCCTTTATTGATCAAATGCTTGATAGATTAGCGGGTAAACCTTACTATTGTTTTCTTGATGGTTATCCAGGTTATAATCAAATAGCTATCGCATCAGAAGATCAAGAAAAGACGACCTTCACATGCCCCTACGGAAGTTATGCTTTTAGGAGGATGTCGTTTGGATTATGCAATGCACCCGCCACCTTCCAAATGTGCATGATGGCCATATTCTCCGATATGGTGGAGGACTTTCTAGAAATTTTTATGGATGATTTTTCAGTCTTTGAAGACGATTTTGAGAGCTGCCTAGGCAATCTACAAAAGGTACTTGAAAGATGTGAAAAAGCAAACATGGTCTTAAATTGGGAAAAATGCCACTTTATGGTGGATGAAGGGATAGTCCTTGGCCATAAGATTAGCTGCCGTGGCATAGAAGTCGACAGGGCCAAGATAGAAGTGATCGAAAAGCTGCCGCCACCGACCACAGTCAAGGGTATTAGAAGTTTCTTGGGACATGCTGGTTTTTATCGGAGATTCATTGCAAATTTCTCAAAAATCACCAAGCCCCTGTGCCATCTTTTGGAGCAGAACTGACCCTTTGACTTTAATGATGAATGTACTGAAGCATTCAAGGTTCTGAAGGAAAAACTGGTAACAGCCCCAATAGCACAGCCACAAGACTGGACACAACCATTTGAGATTATGTGTGATGCTAGTGACTATGTTGTCGGGGCAGCACTTGGGCAGCGGAGAGACAAGTTATTTCATGTCATATATTATGCCAGCAAAACATTGAATGACGCCCAAGTGAACTACACCACCACAGAAAAGGAGTTATTAACTGTGGTGTTCTCCATTGACAAGTTTCGTTCTTACATACTTGGAACAGAGGTTATAGTGCACACAGACCATTCTGCCTTGAAGTATCTGTTTGCGAAAAGGGATGCAAAACCTCGATTGATACGGTGGATCTGCTATTGCAAGAATTCGACCTTGAAATCAAGGACAAAAAAGGGACAGAAAATCAGGTGGCAGATCACTTGTCAAGGTTGGAGAAGGGACAGAGTCTACCAACAGATGAGACAAACATATTGGAGATCTTCCCAAACGAGCAGCTCTTTGCTGCCGCAATCACTGCCGCGACAGCCATGGCGGCAGGTAAGTCTTCTGAACTCCCCTGGTATGCTGATTTCGTTAATTTCTTAGTTAGCGAAATAATTCCTTCTGATCTTAATTATCAAGCCAGGAAGAGGTTCCAAAATGATGTTAAGCATTATTATTGGGACGAACCTCTTCTTTTCAAAACCACAAGAAGAGCAGGAAGACATACTTAATCACTGCCATGCTTCACAGTATGGAGGTCACTTAGGAGGCAACAAAACTGCTGCCAAGGTGCTGCAGTCAGGATTTTATTGGTCGTCATTGTACAAAGATGCGCAAATCCTCTACAAGAGCTGTGACAGGTGCCAAAGGACAGGAAACATCTGAAGGAGAAACGAGATGCCACTGCAGAACATTCTAGAAGTCGAAATCTTCAACGTTTGGGGGATTGATTTTATGAGACCATTCCCATCTTCATGTGGGAATCTATACATCCTCCTGGAAGTAGATTATGTCTCTAAGTGGGTTGAAGCTATCGCCACTCAAAAGAATGATGCCAAAACAGTCCAAAGGTTTTTACACAAAAATATATTTTCTAGGTTTGGCATCCCTAAGGCGATTATCAGTGAAGAAGGGAGACATTTCGACAACAGGGTTATTGCTGCTGCCTTGAAGAAATATGGTGTTAAGCATCGGAACGCGACAGCATATCACCCACAGACCAATGGACAAGCTGAAATATCCAATAGGGAAGTTAAGAACATTCTTGAGAAGATGGTTAAACCAACTAGGAGAGACTGGTCTTTACTCCTCAATGATGCGTTATGGGCATATAGGACAACTTTTAAGACTCCATTGGGCATGTCTCCATACCGATTGATTTATGGGAAAACATGTCATCTACCTGTCAAGATAGAGCACAGAGCATACTGGGCAATCAAGGCAGTGAATATGGACTTGGACAGGGCAGGGCAGAAAAGGCTGCTAGATCTGAATGAAATTGAAGAAATCCGGACTATGGCCTACGACAATGCAAGAATCTACAAGGATAAAACGAAGAAGTGGCATGACAAAAAGTTGCTGCCACGACAGTTCTGCCCAGGGCAGCTTGTATTGTTGTTCAATTATAGACTGAAACTTTTCCCAGGGAAACTGAAATCTAGATGGTCTGGCCCGTTCCAAGTTGTAAAGGTTTTTCCCCATGGTGCCATCACAATCCGATCATTAAAAGACGAGCACCAATTCAAAGTCAACGGACAACGCCTCATGCATTATCAAGGGACTGAAGCCCCAGGAATGCAAGAAGTGGTTACCTTAGGAGATGCCCCACTTGGCATCCCTAATTTAACCTAAATTTTAATTATTTATTTTATTATTATTATTTATTATTTATTAGGAAATAAGGTTTATTTTATTTGAATACTATTTTTATGTTTATTGTTTTTAGGAAATAAAGGAGTCAAAAAGAACAGGAGAAGTGAACTCAGCCCACCATCCATCCATCAGCCCAACAAAGCCCAATTTTTGAAGCATGTCGTTACAGCTGCCGCGACATACACGAAAAATACAGGCTGTCATCACGCTGTCGCGACAGACGCGGAAACACGTCACAGACGCGGAAATGTGTGTCAGACGCGTCAGACACGCTAAGATACAACAGCTGGCCCCGTTATTCGCGTCTGCCGTTACAGCTTCAACGGGCAGCAAATTTTCTCTATATAACCCCGTTTCATTTCCATTTTCACTCACTTCTACCGTTCTTATTTGCTCTCTCTCTCTCTCTTTAGTTTTAATTTGCTTTCAGTTTACTTTCTTTTACAACCCTTTCACAAATATGTCTTCTAGGAAAGCCCGACGAAATGCTGCCTCCAGTTCCTCACCAACAGAAACTCCCCCACGTTCCTTTGACACCAGAGATATGTGGGAGGAGAGAGGCTTTATCTATACACCGAAGGTGAAAAATCTGGGCATCAAGCCATTCATAGCACGGAAGGTTAGAGCCTTATTGTGGCAAACATTTGCGGAGCAGCCGGAGGAAACGAACGTGGCGCTGGTAAGAGAATTTTATGCTGCCATCAGCAGCAGGACCGCGACGGCTGTAACCCCCTCGTCCCGGTCTGGCCGGATGACCGGTCCGAGCGAGCTACACGGGGAAAACCGAGAGAAAACCCCTAAGGATTCCCCCTCAGTTAGCAACCCTATTTTTTTTCATTTTAAAATCTTGTCTAAATGGATATTAAACCCTAAGTGATCATACAGCGAAATAACATATGCGAAACAAATCAAACGAACTCAAACAATCATGTTACGGCCAAATTTTAAACTTTACTGCAGGTGGTATCGATACACCTAAGGGGTGTACCGATACCCCTTGACCAGGTCAACTGGTCAAAGTCAACCCGTGGAGACCGTATCGATACACCTAGGAGTGTATCGATACCCTCCCCAATTGTTGACTTCCCACGGTCAACGCTAAGGGGACCGTATCGATACGCATGAAGGCCCGTACCGATACGGAACTGGACAGTAGCTCCAGTAGCAAAAATAGTATCGGTACGCCCCCTCGCGTATCGAAACACGGGGCCTGAACCGTGAAGGTCGTATCGATACGAGACCAACCGTATCGATACCCCTGCTACGAAAACACAGGTTTGAGCTGATTTAAGGCACAAAGAGGCCCTTAAATCCCTCTCAAACCTCAACCAACACACTAACATGTATCCTATGTCAAACCAAGAGTATAGGCATGCTTAAACTTGAACTAAAGACACATTTCAATACAAGGTGAGGATTCAATCATACAAGCAACTTGGCATATAAACATGGAACTAGGCAAGCATACTTGACATTCCAACAATGGCAATTAGGCATACAAGTCATACATGGAACTCAAGGCCCTAAAAGGCACAAGGAAAGCATATGAGGTTTGGCCCTTTCTAACAAGGCAACCAAAACACCAATAGACATGCCAACACACACAACATCCCTCATAGCATATCAAGCATTACGAACCATAATCAAACCAAAACATCAACATAAGGCATTAACAACATGTGGCCAATACAAAGGAGTCTAGATACAAGCTCCTAAAACACGTAGCACTTCCCATTGCTAGACTATTACATTATTTAATTAAACCATACTTGAGCAACCCACCACACGCTTGGACGCCCTTATCTTGCTCCTTGCTAACTCCAAGCTAAAGATCTGCATTGTCGAAAAAAGGAGAGCGTAAGCATAAAGCTTAGTGAGCGGAGCTCTAAAACATAACTACGACAATGCATGGTTCAAAGCTTTCTTTAAAATAAAGGTCAACGCATACAAATCATCCAACTACCTAATCCTTCTACTAGCATACGAGTTCAACCAAGGGTCAACAATATAGGCATTTATCATAGCATTACACTTCATAGCATGCATAAGGACATAGTCTTAGATTAAAGCAAAACAATATAAAGGAATGATATAGTGAGATACAACATGAGCAACACCTGGCATGCACAAGCATAACCAAAACATACACGGTGGGACTACACATCACCATTTCGACTAGTAGTTTTCCAATGGGACTACACATCAAAGTACTCTTCTACTAGTCACTACCGGTGGGACTACACATCACCGGAGTCTTATACCACTCGCTACCGGTGGGACTACACATCACCGGAGCAACGACAACCATCACGTGAGGTTCGACACCAACCATGCAACACAATATACACTCACTATCATGCGACATGTACTCACTATACCATGCACAACCAAAACAAGTTGCAAACAATATCCACAATTAGGCATCACTTACTTCTTACAATCTTACCAATCACAAAATGGTCTTACTCACCATTTTTGTGCACAACCTGCACCAACTTACACACATCTTACAAGATATAACAACGTCATCATTATTACAATCATACATCATTAACGATATAGCAATAAGCAACATGCTTCTACTCAAGTATTTAAATTTCATGCTTAACAACCATCATTTCAAGCAATGAAAAACAAATGGTAAAAGGGGAAATTAAAGAGGCAATTCACAACAACTTACTCTTGAGTTTAATTCGACTTTTCAAGCCCAATCTAAATTCTTTCAAAACCATCTTTGAACCAAAACATTACTTGAAAACATTTTCACATCCACATGCTTGAACCAACCTTTGAAATCAATTTAAAACATTAACCACTCACCTCATTTCCTTAAGCAAAACAAGCAAAGCCGACTCAAGCCTCCTCACTTCCGGATTCGATCCCAAAGCTTTACCAACGCAAATCCTTGCTTCTAATAGCCTCAACACAAGTAAATTAACCTCAAATCAGTCCACAACACAATGTAGCAAACCCGGACTGAAATTCAAACATCAAACACTTGTTTTTCGAACCAAGAACAACCCCCAAAAAGCCATTCCCGAGCAGCCCCTTTGCACAGCCGAAAACAATTGATTCCAACTCTTTTAACACACCTAATAGCTTCCAAAACAACCCCTAACTATCATACAACCATCAGCCCTCATTTTCCAACCTAAAACAGCCCTAAAACTCACTTCTAAACCCTCCTAAAACCCCTCCAAAACCCAAATACGAATTTCTTAATAAAACCAATTAAAAATGATATATGTTGGACCATTCAGGCTACAAACAACACATATAATAATAAGAATTCGAAAGCTTCAACATTGGACAACAAAGTTAGGATTTTTAACTTAAAAGTTCAAAAACTCAAAACATGAAATAATGGGTTTTATGAAAAACTAAATACATGGAGAGAAAGAGGAAGGTGAGGACAGCTCAAAAGTACCATTACCTTTTAAAAATCATCAAGGAAGAAGGATGGAGGAGATGAAATAGAAGCTTCAATGGTGGGAGGAGGTTTCACGTTGGATTGTGTTTGGGAGGTAGAAGATGACACAAATTTTGGGTGTTTGAAATTAAAAGGGTTTTTATTTTTACAAGACCACATATTTACGAAACTGCCATTAATGAAATGGCTATTGGGCTTGGGTTTAAAAATTGGATCCAACACTTTTATTTTATTTTTAAACAAAACCTGAACCATTTTTTAATTTATTAAAATTATAAAACCGAACCTGAATAACATTAAAACATTATTTTCACCCGACCCCAAAACCCGGGTGTTACAACTCTCCCCTACTTAAGGAAATTTCGTCCTCGAAATTTATCGAACAGGAAGAGTCACTGAAACATGCTCCTCCACACTTTCTTTCTCACCCCAACATACTCACCAACTCGGTAGACTCACCACACAACAATAGATATCTGATGCCAAGATCTCAACTGATTCTTCGTTGCGCACAATTTCAACTCAACTCAATCTGATACATGCATGGGAGGGCTAAAGCAATGCATATTGGACAAGAAGCTGAATCTGTTTGTGAAGTTTGGAAAGTCAACCAACTTGCGACGACTTTTCGGATGGGATCCAGGTATTCCTGGGAAGAGTTGTCTTCTAACATATTGACCTTCATTCAGTTATCTTTCCAACGCACCTTGAAACACATCAATCGGACATCGGGAACTCAAGATACGTCCATTTTACTGAAGACTGCGCATGCAGAAAACTGGATACGGGATTATTACGGGATTTTGTAAAATTCAGCCCAAAAGCTATTATATAAGGCTTTTGGACGAATTAGACTTAGCCCAACTTAATTATTAACATTTAAATTATGTTTTTAGGGTTTTATATTGTAACCCCCTTAACCCGGCCTAGACGGTTGACCCGAATTAAGAAAGTCACATGGGGAAAACCAAAGTCAACCCGAAAGTCAACCTTGATTAACGACCCTTTTTTTTCTTTTTAATCTTATCTAGATGCACATTAACCCTAATTGTGATCACACAAACAACATACTCAAAGATCACAAACATCAGAGATCAAACAGGGACCCAATTGAACAAATTACAACTTTAGGGACCAAATTGTAATTTCTGATAAATATAAGGACTTAGTCCAAATTAAAGTTACCATTTTGAAATTAGTCAGGTTTCATGCTTCTCTGTGAAATTTCAGCTCAAAAAGACTTCTCAAACTCATTCAATTGAACAAACAAGATTCAGGACCAAAACGTAAACAAAACAAAACATATAAAGATACTTTCAACCGAATTAACGGTCTGGTATCGATACGCCAGGTGTCGTATCGATACGCGGGGAAGGCAGTAACCAAACTCCAGCGACGGTATCGATACGAGGTCCCGCGTTTCGATACGGCCTTCATACGGTATCGATACCCACTAAACCGTACCGATACGCCTGGGCAGAAATGTGCATATTTGGCTCAGGCGTATCGATACGCAAGCCCGAGTACCGATACCCCTGCCTGATTTCGACTCAAAATCATCATCATACATGCAGCAAACTTCAAATTATCAACACCAAATCATACCACATAACCAACCAACATGCGAGGACCATAAATGCATCATCAATTCAACACATAACCATCACATATGAAAAGCCCCAATTTAAATGGCATGCTTCCTACTTAAGCTAACCATTTATGCATAAACCTTCATAGCCAAGCAAGTAAGGATTCAATCCAAAAACCAGCAATTTAGATCAACATTTAACATACTTAGGGAGTCTCAAACACCTCCCAAAACATACACATTGGTCCCCCATTGCCAAATCAACCAAAAGCTAAAAGTACTTATAAAACCTTCATACATTGAGCTTTACTTGAACTTGTTTGCTTGCCCTTTCTTGCTGCCCTCAAGGTACTCTATTGCTCTGCATTATTGAATTAAGAAAACGAGAGAGCGTAAGCAAAAGCTTAGTGAGGCATGCTCTTTAAAAACAATTCAATAATGCAATTAAAACCATTTACAAAACATGCTTATAATCAACCATTGTACATGCTCAAAAGCATACTTTAAGACAAGCAATTCCATGCTTCAAAATACATTTAATCAAGCATCTCATGCTTCAACATAATCATTAAAACAAGCATCTCATGCTTCACAATATACTTTACATGTCATATTGGCTCAAGTGATACATTTCATTTCATAAAACAAGTTCCATAACTTTCCCCGAGGACTTTTAAACACCTTGGCCCCAAGGACTTTTAAACACCTTGGCCATGGACTTTTAAACACCTTGGCCATGGACTTTTAAACACCATGAATGAGGACCACACAAGGACTTTTAACCACATTTGTGTCCAATACTTGAATCACCCCAAGGACTTTTAAACACCTTGGCCCCAAGGACTTTTAAACACCTTGGCCCCATGGACTTTTAAACACCATGGAAAGGAGCACCTAAGGACTTTTAACCACCTTAGTGTGCGCAACAAGATTCATCCAAGGACTTTTAACCACCTTGATGATCTTAAGTAACAAGGCTCACTCAAGGACTTTTAACCACCTTAGTGACCTTCACTTTTACAAAACATCACTTGCCAATATACATATTTTACATCATATAATCCACTGTTTAAAGCATTAAGCCAAGCCATTTTCATCATGCATTTCAAAGCATTAAACCACATCATTACAATGTATAAAATCAAGGAACTCCTACCTAGAGTTACCTTCAACACATGGCTTAAAACATCAGCAATTATCATGCTAAAACATGCTTTCAAAACAGTAATTAAAACATGCAATCATCATTTTGCATCACATCCAAGTCATGGCCACCACTAGAGAGTAAATCCGAAAACTTACACTTGAGCTTAGCAAAGTTGTTTAGACTTAAACTAAGCTCCCAAAACCTTCAACCCTTGGTTTTAAAGCTGAATATCCATTTTCACAAAATGCACTCACCGATTTCCACTTTGCTTCAAGCCAAAGCACCAAATCAAGCCTCCGGATCAACAATTCTTGGATCCAAGGATGCCTCCCCTGTTTCAACACATTAAAGCAGAGGATTAATGCATCATCATGAATTAATTGCTTCAATGAAAGCACCTAAACTCGCTGCTCTCATTCAACCTCCATTTTCGGCCACCAAACACAACCGAAAATGCATCCATAACACTTCTAAACAAAGCCCAGCCATAAACCAGCAATTCCACACTTCCATTAACATCATTAAACATCTAAAAACAATCTAATAACAACCTTATACCTCCAGCAACATCAGATCACCAAGATCACCTCAAAAACTACCTTAAAACACAAGCTAAACTTAGGAAACCCAACCTATCCGGGATTGCATCAATCAAAACTCATTTCCTTATCAATTTAGAGATCATTTAACATCAAAAACACCTCTCAAATCACAGATCTAACAGATCTAACGAAAATCATGTGAAATCATCAAAATCTTGCATAATTAGCCAAGATCCATAAATCAACTTAAAAACCTTTAATTAAACATCAATTTAGTATTGAAAACTTAGGAATTTCAGTAAAGAACTTGAAGTTCAGAGGAGAAGGACGTTCTTACCTCCAAACTTGAGTTTCTCCTCTTTTTGGAATGAAAAACCTTGATGAAACTTGTAGCAATTGAAGAGGTTTCGAAGATATGTTGATTTGGAATCAAATGAGAGTTGAAAGGAGGATTTTAGGTGAGAAAATCAGAAACAAAACTCTGGAAATGGAGTGTTTGGGTTGAGAGAAAATGAGAGAAAGAAAATGAGAAATTAGTTGAGAAAATAACAAAATGAGCTTTTCCCTCCTTTATGAAATCTTTAAAATCAGAATTATAACTCAAAATATCTTAGAAAAATCTGGAGAAACTCCCTTTGGGTAAATAGCTCCTTAAAGATTCAAAGTTTCAACCCTTTATAAAACAGCCACCAAACTTTCAAAAATTACATTTTGGTCACTAGCCAAAATGTCACACTTCCAAAACTCATTTTCCAAAATTGATTTCACAGTTCACTTAATTATATTAAAAGATGATTTTAGAACATTTTTCCATATTTTTAATGCAACCCGAACTAGGCTTTCCTAATTTAACCTCTTACGATTCGAACATCACTTTGACCGACCGGTCAACGCCCAAGACTTCCAAGCCCAAAACCGGGGTGTTACATATATACTTTAGGAACCAGCCACCCTTCTCCCAAGCAACTCTTATCAACTTATCACCTGCACTTATCAGCTTATCACTTGCAGCCCAAGCACAAGGAGTTTAAAGGCTGTTTTTCTTTTATTTTTTAATTAAATTAGGGTTTCCTTGTTTTAGTAGAAGTTAGATTACTTTGGCTATCCTTCACCTATAAAAGGATGAAGCCTCCACCATTGTAATGGAGATTATTCAGATTTTCTTGGATTAATGAAATATTTAGTGAGTTTGTTTTTACAAGTGCTGATTACTTGTGCCTTAGAAGTCTTCTTCAACATAAGTTCGACGAGTTCTTGTGAGGGAGATCATCTTCACACTCCTGCTTGCCTAGGTAATCACGTCTAGGAGGGTGGGTTAGAGCCGCTTGAGGTTGCTTGCTTAGGTAATTGCGTCTAAGAGGGTGCCAAGGACAAAACCATCACAAATCCATCAAGCCATCTCCATCTTCAACTTCATGCCATCTCCATAGCCATAAACAAAGCTGAATTTTCAGATTTGTTTTATCTACCTCTCTTTCAATCTTTTTCAATCTTTTTATTTTAATTCTTATTATTTATTCCTTAATCTTCTTTCTTATCTTTGTTTCTTTAATTTTC
Organism: Hibiscus tridactylites; assembly: GCA_958450335.1. NCBI lineage: Eukaryota > Viridiplantae > Streptophyta > Magnoliopsida > Malvales > Malvaceae > Hibiscus > Hibiscus tridactylites. The sequence continues at coordinate 44,181,126 of OY288281.1, forward strand.
CCACCTTGAATCTGAAATTTTCAAGAAAAGCCCTTCTCTTTTCTCTTGAATTTTCAGATCTGCCCATAGCTTTCTTGATTGAGTCTAGAGCTCTTTGTTCTTGCAACAACTTGATTGAAGGCTTCCAAATCCACAATTGCGCTACTCTATCATTTGGTATCAGATTTGGGACGATTCTTGGCAAGAATTTTGGCGTTTTGGGTGAAAAATTCGAACAAAAGAGGAAAATTCGCAAAAATCAAACGAACGAATTTTGAGCTGAAACTTTCCAGATCAGATCTACACTATTGTAGGAGTCACCACAAAAAATTTCAGAATTTTTTGACTTTGGGAACATCTCGAACAAAGTGGATCAAGTTGCTGCAAATTTTAGGGTTTTTTCGGGTTTTCTGATCTTCTTTTATTCTTAACAACTTGTTTTTCATTTGTTTTACCTTTTTATTGTCATCTATAAATTATCTAACACTTTCTTTCTTCTTGTGTTAGTAGGAAATTAAAAGTTGCATATCTTTCTTTCTCCTTGCAACTAGAATTCAATTGCTGTCATACCTTTTATTGGACTCCTAGTACAAATAGGACTCATTGTTAGGATTAAACTCCAATTATAACTTGTTGACTTGTGGTAGGAAGGTCTTTAAAGAGTACAAGATCGGCTTACTTGCCTCGCTAAGTATTTCTTTCTTGGAGTGTTTAGTGAGATTTCTAGTTTTCTTTCTTTTGTTTTCCACCTTTGTAAATTTAAGTGTTCCAGGATGTTTCACAGAGACAAGACTCGTGCAAAACAACATGATACTTTGGGTTCTACTTATCGAAGAAAGCCTTCATTGACCAAGCCGAGGCAATCGTTCAATTTTTGTGAAGAAAGGTGAACTGAACCAAGGCGATCCGCACACACTTTGGCCATCCCAAAATTCAGAATACCTTCTTTTCAAGGAAGGTATGATCCTGATGGTTATTGTGATTGGGAAAAGAGGGTTGATTTCTTGTTTGGTTGTTACGGATATCCCGAGGAAGATCAAGCTTCATTAGTGGCCCTAAAGTTCGAGGAATATGCAGTACTATGGTGGCGTTTATTACAACGAGATAGACGTCTCAATGGTGAAGCCAAAATAAGAACATGGGATGAACTTAAAAAGGTCATGAGAGAGCGATTCATTCCCAAACATTACCAACAACAAGAATCCAAGACTTGTCGAAAGAAATACTCCTCTTTTGATAAAGGTACATCTCAACCTTCATCTTTTCACAGCCCTACTAATGCACTATTCGACTCTAGTAGTATGACGCCGAAGGAAGAAGAATCATCGCTATTCCAAAAGGATAATGAACAACCGTCGGTGAGTCATGTCGAAGAAGACCGAGGAAAGCAAGATGTCGAAGAAATTTGTTATCCTCGAGAACATGGGGAAGATGTCACTACTGAGAGTTTAACCATACCCAATAATGAGCAAATACTTTCAGAAGATGACGTTTCGGTAGAAGAAACACTTGAACCCATAAATCAAGACAATCTTTCATGCTTAGTAGTGAGTTCTCTTGATTCATCAACAACCTCCCAAGAAAGTAAGTGTGATTCTAACCCTTTATTTGATTCTCATCCTATCATTATGTTAGAAACACTTCATCCTCTACAGAAATTGTATTTCGATGATATTATTTGTGAGAGGAATTGGGTACGTGAGTTATCTTATTTGAAAAAGACCGAGAGTCAAGAGGCCGAGAGCAATAAAAGTCAAATTAATGGCCCAATTTTGGTGAGTGAAAAGAAACATGAGGTAAAAGTCGAACAATTTCCAAATGAAAAAGGCGAGAAAAAGATAAAGAGAGATTTTTTTCGACCTAACCATAACATCGTTGTTCCGAGTGGCTTTGAGTTCTTTTTTCAGGATTTTGTTGAACCATTGAGAGGAGCTCAATTGGATCACTCCACCTACGACAAAGATTCCTCTTTGCTTGCCATTGTTAAACGTCCTTCTTTTGATGTTTTTGATTCGAGGACGAATCCTTTTGAGGAGAGGGGGAATGATACATGCATGGGAGGGCTAAAGCAATGCATATTGGACAAGAAGCTGAATCTGTTTGTGAAGTTTGGAAAGTCAACCAATTTGCGACGACTTTTCGGATGGGTTCCAGGTATTTTTGGGAAGAGTTGTCTTCTAACATATTGACCGTCATTCAGTTATCTTTCCAACGCACCTTGAAACACATCAATCGGACATCGGGAACTCAAGATACATCCATTTTACTAAAGACTGCGCATGCAGAAAACTGGATACGGGATTATTACGGGATTTTGTAAAATTCAGCCCAAAAGCTATTATATAAGGCTTTTGGACGAATTAGACTTAGCCCAACTTAATTATTAACATTTAAATTATGTTTTTAGGGTTTTATATACTTTAGGAACCAGCCACCCTTCTCCCAAGCAACTCTTATCAACTTATCACCTGCACTTATCAGCTTATCACTTGCAGCCCAAGCACAAGGAGTTTAAAGGCTGTTTTTCTTTTATTTTTTAATTAAATTAGGGTTTCCTTGTTTTAGTAGAAGTTAGATTACTTTGGCTATCCTTCACCTATAAAAGGATGAAGCCTCCACCATTGTAATGGAGATTATTCAGATTTTCTTGGATTAATGAAATATTTAGTGAGTTTTTTTTTACAAGTGCTGATTACTTGTGCCTTAGAAGTCTTCTTCAACATAAGTTCGACGAGTTCTTGTGAGGGAGATCATCTTCACACTCCTGCTTGCCTAGGTAATCACGTCTAGGAGGGTGGGTTAGAGCCGCTTGAGGTTGCTTGCTTAGGTAATTGCGTCTAAGAGGGTGCCAAGGACAAAACCATCACAAATCCATCAAGCCATCTCCATCTTCAACTTCATGCCATCTCCATAGCCATAAACAAAGCTGAATTTTCAGATTTGTTTTATCTACCTCTCTTTCAATCTTTTTCAATCTTTTTATTTTAATTCTTATTATTTATTCCTTAATCTTCTTTCTTATCTTTGTTTCTTTAATTTTCCAACCTTGAATCTGAAATTTTCAAGAAAAGCCCTTCTCTTTTCTCTTGAATTTTCAGATCTGCCCATAGCTTTCTTGATTGAGTCTAGGGCTCTTAGTTCTTGCAACAACTTGATTGAAGGCTTCCAAATCCACAATTGCGCTACTCTATCACAATCTCTTCGACAAACATAGCACGGCACAGATCTGACTCACATTCCCGAATCATAGATACACAAAACACATCACGGATCCCCTCCCTAATTCTGGTGGTAATTGCAACAAATAAACAACAGAACTAGCCTGATTCACTATCTCTTACAACACCGTTTGAATACTTGACCGATAACTTTCTCTGACTGATTATCTGACTTCAACAGGTAACCCAAACACTATGCAAACGTCTTCAGAAATCTAGTTGAAACTCGAATCTCTATCGGCCACTATCGATCTCGAGACACTGTACAACTCACACTCTTGCTAAGGCACAACTCCGCCATCTTTCCCTAAGTACAAGTAACGTGAACATGTATAAAGGACCACATACAGCGCAACTAACATTGATTACTCAACTAAGTTCTCACTGAGGAAATCGGACGCGAATCAGACACAAGATCTCCCGAATCTATTACCCACTTTCATTATGAATCTCCCACAGATGTAACAAACTAGAAGAAAACTGATGTTCGGTCTTAACACGCTGGCAATTTACACACTTTCTCTTATACTGAACCACGTTATTCATCAACTCAATCAAGAAGTACTCATCTTCAACCCACAATACGTCTTCATACAACTCAGATGCATTGCAAATGAACTGCCATATGCTTCGGCCAACACAATACGTCTCAAAACACTATGTCAATCGGTACAACAATTCTGTCTCTAACAATACCAATTCCATCATCTCTGAACTATACTCTGAAGGTTCTCTTTTTGATATGCCTTGCACGTGAGGTGCCAAGAATCTGTCTTGCAACTGTTTCTCTTCAAGCACTTCTAACACTTATGCTGTTCAAGTTTCAACCCTTCCTAAGTTGTCTAACAATTCAAGTTCTGATAATATGTACGTACACATTGTGCATTTCTTACTATACAAGCTTTGTCTCTAAGTCTTCGAAGCAAATACAACTGTAATTAACTCTATGTCTCATATCGGATAAATCTTCTCACAGTCTTCCAACTATCTTGATGAACAAGTCAGAATCTTCTGTTTTGCATAAGCACACAACCTAACTCTACATGTGACACATCACTATGGTTCGCAAACTCTTTCTCTGATATAAGCTGATTCAAGGTCGAAGCTCTCTTCAAAATTTCTTTCGGTTTCTCAAGGGCTCATTGTCTCCCATCTAACCACACAAACTGAACATTCTTCTGTAACAATCTGTCAAGGAGCAGCCATCTTCAAATGATCATTTACAAACCTTCGATAGTAACAATGCTAGACCTAGGAACTATAGATACCTCTCACAGTCTTCAATTCCTTCCAACTCACATCTTCTTCTGACTACTTGGGATTTACTCTAATACGCTCGGCTAATCTACATGTCCTAGGATAACATCCTTATTAACTCGAAGTTCACATTGCACAACTTGGTATACAATTAATTCTCTAATAGAATCTGCCACACTAACTTCAAAGCTTGTCATGATCTTCCTCGGTACTTGAATATACTCACGTGACATCCAGAAGAGCTACTACAACTGATCAAGAAACTCAGGAAAATATTCTGCTCAACATTTCTATGAAGGTAACTAATACACTAGTCAAACAAAACGACATATCTCAGAGCTCAAGGTGATCACATGTTGCCCCTAAAGCTGTCTTCGATACTTCAACTTTTCTCACTTTCAACTGGTAGTAATCAGATCTCAAATTAATCTTCGAAAAGACTGAAGCACACACTAACTGATCAACAAACCATTGATGCTCGGAAAAAGGACACTAATTTTTTTTCACTGCCACTTGTTTCAACTGTCTGAATTCTAAACACATTCTTGTACTGTCACTCTTCCTTCTTCACAAATTATACGGCCATACTCTAAGATGATGTACTAGGCCTAATGAATCTAAGGTCTAACAAGTCTCGAAGTTAATTCTTCAACATTCTCAATTCTTCCGGAATTCATAAGTTACAGAGCAGCAAAACAGAAGCAACCTCGGAGACGGTCTCAATAACGAACTCTTCTTCTCTATCAAGAGACAAACTGGGTGAATCTTCCAAACACCTCTAGGTAAACACAAACTAATTTAGTATTCTGTGGTCTAATCTTCATTCAAAATCAAATCCATCACACTTGCTAAGCAAACCTGCCAACTAAACTCAATAAATCTTCGACCTCCAAGCTGGATCAATCATTCAATAAGAAGTTCACATACTCACCTACTACTAAAGTCACACAGAAATCTGCAATTTCAAGGCAACTCTCCCTTTGTCTCAACGTATACACTAACTCTATGTTCTACAAGCTATCCCATACATAGTTTCACATCAAAACTGTAAAAAGCAATTCCATCGCATCAACTGAAAACACGTGCCACTGAACCATCAACGGACACCCCTTGTACATCTTTCTGACCACGACTGTATCCCCGAAGGAGCTAGCAACACCAACACCTACCTCTAGTACCTCACAAGGTAGATTCAACAACTTCGCATGCTCACTCAAAATACTCGGACTCGTAGATCCAGAATCAATCAGAAAAACAAGCTCAATGACTGTATCGAGGAATTACTTGCTACAACATCGACATCATTCCGAAGCCAACTCTTAAGTCTTCACTTCGATTACCATCTCATATCAAGATTGGTCACATTGTTCTCCCTCAACAGAAACCAGCTCACAGGAACGCTGACCCAAACAAGCAAATTGTACCTCCAACTCTGGTACTGTCATACTGCCCTGAACTAAAGCGATGAACTCTCTCATCATTCACATCCTCTAAAACCTCAGATTCATGATTACCAACTCCAGGCCCACACCTCAGCCTCCAACTCACCAAAGACAACCATACAACAATAAACAAAACACACAAGAAAGAATATTTAGGGTTAGCAAGAGCAAGGGTCCAAGGTGCTCAAGTATATTCCTTTACAAAAATCTTTTTAAATAAGTAATAGTAGCAATGGGAACTCGACACTACGCTTCAACACAAGCATCATGCTAACACATGCTTTCAAACACCGTACTAACAAGCAAACATTAAGCATACATGACAAAACATTCACCGAGACATAACAACAACATAACACATCAAACTTACCTCACTTACCTACCCGAGGTCTCGGAAACCTCAGGCTCTGATACCAATAAATGTAACCCCCTCGTCCCGGTCTGGCCGGATGACCGGTCCGAGTGAGCTACACGGGGAAAACCGAGAGAAAACCCCTAAGGATTCCCCCTCAGTTAGCAACCCTATTTTTTTTCATTTTAAAATCTTGTCTAAATGGATATTAAACCCTAAGTGATCATACAGCGGAATAACATATGCGAAACAAATCAAACGAACTCAAACAATCATGTTATGGCCAAATTTTAAACTTTACTGCAGGTGGTATCGATACACCTAAGGGGTGTATCGATACCCCTTGACCAGGTCAACTGGTCAAAGTCAACCCGTGGAGACCGTATCGATACACCTAGGAGTGTATCGATACCCTCCCCAATTGTTGACTTCCCACGGTCAACGCTAAGGGGACCGTATCGATACGCATGAAGGCCCGTACCGATACGGAACTGGACAGTAGCTCCAGTAGCAAAAATAGTATCGGTACGCCCCCTCGCGTATCGAAACACGGGGCCTGAACCATGAAGGCCGTATGGATACGGGACCAACCGTATCGATACCCCTGCTACGAAAACACAGGTTTGAGCTGATTTAAGGCACAAAGAGGCCCTTAAATCCCTCTCAAACCTCAACCAACACACTAACATGTATCCTATGTCAAACCAAGAGTATAGGCATGCTTAAACTTGAACTAAAGACACATTTCAATACAAGGTGAGGATTCAATCATACAAGCAACTTGGCATATAAACATGGAACAAGGCAAGCATACTTGACATTCCAACAATGGCAATTAGGCATACAAGTCATACATAGAACTCAAGGCCATAAAAGGCACAAGGAAAGCATATGAGGTTTGGCCCTTTCTAACAAGGCAACCAAAACACCAATAGACATGCCAACACACACAACATCCCTCATAGCATATCAAGCATTACGAGCCATAATCAAACCAAAACATCAACATAAGGCATTAACAACATGTGGCCAATACAAAGGAGTCTAGATACAAGCTCCTAAAACACGTAGCACTTCCCATTGCTAGACTATTACATTATTTAATTAAACCATACTTGAGCAACCCACCACACGCTTGGACGCCCTTATCTTGCTCCTTGCTAACTCCAAGCTAAAGATCTGCATTGTCGGAAAAAGGAGAGCGTAAGCATAAAGCTTAGTGAGCGGAGCTCTAAAACATAACTACGACAATGCAGGGTTCAAAGCTTTCTTTAAAATAAAGGTCAACGCATACAAATCATCCAACTACCTAATCCTTCTACTAGCATACGAGTTCAACCAAGGGTCAACAATATAGGCATTTATCATAGCATTACACTTCATAGCATGCATAAGGACATAGTCTTAGATTAAAGCAAAACAATATAAAGGAATGATATAGTGAGATACAACATGAGCAACACCTGGCATGCACAAGCATAACCAAAACATACACGGTGGGACTACACATCACCGTTTCAACTAGTAGTTTTCCAATGGGACTACACATCAAAGTACTCTTCTACTAGTCACTACTGGTGGGACTACACATCACCAGAGTCTTATACCACTCGCTACCGGTGGGACTACACATCACCGGAGCAACGAAAACCATCACGTGAGGTTCGACACCAACCATGCAACACAATATACACTCACTATCATGCGACATGTACTCACTATATCATGCACAACCAAAACAAGTTGCAAACAATATCCACAATTAGGCATCACTTACTTCTTACAATCTTACCAATCACAAAATGGTCTTACTCACCATTTTCGTGCACAACCTGCACCAACTTACACACATCTTACAAGATATAACAACGGCATCATTATTACCATCATACATCATTAACGATATAGCAATAAGCAACATGCTTCTACTCAAGTATTTAAATTTCATGCTTAACAACCATCATTTCAAGCAATGAAAGACAAATGGTAAAAGGGGAAATTAAAGAGGCAATTCACAACAACTTACTCTTGAGTTTAATTCGACTTTTCAAGCCCAATCTAAATTCTTTCAAAACCATCTTTGAACCAAAACATTACTTGAAAACATTTTCACATCCACATGCTTGAACCAACCTTTGAAATCAATTTAAAACATTAACCACTCACCTCATTTCCTTAAGCAAAACAAGCAAAGCCGACACAAGCCTCCTCACTTCCGGATTCGATCCCAAAGCTTTACCAACGCAAATCCTTGCTTCTAATCGCCTCAACACAAGTAAATTAACCTCAAATCAGTCCACAACACAATGTAGCAAACCCGGACTGAAATTCAAACATCAAACACTTGTTTTTCGAACCAAGAACAACCCCCAAAAAGCCATTCCCGAGCTGCCCCTTTGCACAGCCGAAAACCATTGATTCCAACTCTTTTAACACACCTAATAGCTTCCAAAACAACCCCTAACTATCATACAACCATCATCCCTCATTTTCCAACATAAAACAGCCCTAAAACTCACTTCTAAACCCTCCTAAAACCCCTCCAAAACCCAAATACGAATTTCTTAATAAAACCAATTAAAAATGATATAGGTTGGACCATTCGGGCTACAAACAACACATATAATAATAAGAATTCGAAAGCTTCAACATTGGACAACAAAGTTAGGATTTTTAACTTAAAAGTTCAAAAACTCAAACATGAAACAATGGGTTTTATGAAAAACTAAATACATGGAGAGAAAGAGGAAGGTGAGGACAGCTCAAAAGTACCATTACCTTTTAAAAATCATCAAGGAAGAAGGATGGAGGAGATGAAATAGAAGCTTCAATGGTGGGAGGGGGTTTCACGTTGGATTGTGTTTGGGAGGTAGAAGATGACACAAATTTTGGGTGTTTGAACTAAAAGGGCTTTTATTTTTACAAGACCACATATTTACGAAACTGCCATTAATGAAATGGCTATTGGGCTTGGGTTTAAAAATTGGATCCAACACTTTTATTTTATTTGTAAACAAAACCTGAACCATTATTTAATTTATTTAAATTATAAAACCGAACCCGAATAATATTAAAACATTATTTTCACCCGACCCCAAAACCCGTGTGTTACAACGACAGTGAGTGTTCGAGGAAAAGAAGTGATGTTTAAAGCAGAGTACATCAACTCCTTATATGGCCTTTACATCAGCCACAATGATGATTAACACCAGCAGTTCCTCAACACATTAGACACTGTTGCCTATGACGTTGTCATGGCAGAACTGACCGATGAGGGATCCCAATGGAATACCAGCAGGAAAAATCCATAGACGGTGAAGCGGACCCAGCTGCTGCCGAAGGCAAAGTTATGGAATGCCTTCATAAAAAAAAGGATCATGCCGTCATCCCACCATACCACCGTCGACTAGCAATGGTTAGCATTGATACACTCTATTTTACATGAACGGTCCATTAATGTGGGCAGTTATATTCGAGAGAGCATTTTGGAATGTGCACATAGACCGATGGGCCTCCTTTTCCTTCCATACCTCATCACTTCACTCTGTCGCGGCCATAACGTGCCGGAAGTACGCACTGATTTAGTAGTCAAAGGACGAGGTTGGACTGAAAAGAATATCATCAGCCATTATGGAGCTGACCGTTGCCACCCCTATGTTGTCATTCGACCCTGCTGCCACCACAGCCGATACGACAGGACAGCCACACACCGAACCAGCTGCCGCAGCAACTGCTCCGACAGATCCCTCCGCCCAGATATTAACTGCTATTCAGAAGCTGGAAGAGAGACAGTTGGGCCTAATGACTTTTATCAGGGACTTTGCTACTTCTACGGTAACTTTTATTCAAAATACTTTAAATTTCCCTGATGCTGCTTTCCCTACTTTTCATGCCCATTACTTTACTGTCACTACCCCTTCCCACACTCCTACACCTGCTGCTACCCCACAAACACCATCTGCCACCTCCACACCATCGCCTGCCCTGACAGCAGCAGGCAGCACCCATGTTGAACCATCTGCCCGAGGCACAAAACGTCATATGGCATCGGAGGATCTTGCTGCCTTTGTTGCTGGGTTCTCCTCCTCTTCTGTTTGGGCAGCCAGTGATGGTGAACCCTCTATTAAGAGGAATCTGTCAAAGGAGCTCTCACCGGTAAAGAGGCAGAAGCGGATGGCAGATAAAAACAAATTGACAAAGGCCAGCAGCAGCTCTGATGTTCAGGTTGTGGAGCAACCACCCCACATCACCCCAACCCGAGTCCAGCCACCACGAGAGGTCAAGGCCAAAAACACTTCTGCCTCCCCCGTGCCCCAGCCCGCCCCGAAAGCTAGAGCCCGCCATCAGATCAGACTCAGCAGCAGCAGCGAAGACAACGATTAAAATTTAAGTTTCTTATCTAATTATTGTTGTCTACTATATATTTTGTGATGTACTGCTTTTATCTGTTTTTATTTCTATTTTGTCATTTTCATTGAGGGCAATGCAACCCTCGAGTTTGGGGGTGACATCTCTGTCATGGCAGTGACTTTAGGATAGTTTTTAAGAGAAGTTTAGAGTCTTTCTATAGTTCTGAAAACTTAAACACCATTGTGACTGTTATATTGCTTAGACTTCTTTTAGCCAAACTAGAATAGGAAGCTTAGCACTTGAATAGCCCCTAGAGGTGCCTAATACTAGCTCTAGGAAAGAAGTTTAGCAAAATAGACTCAACAGCCCTAGAGGTGCCCGAAACTGGCTCTAGGAAGTTAACTAGAGGTGCCCAAAACTGGCTCTAGTGAAACTTTAGCTAAAAAATAGAGAAATCGAGTCAAAACAAAAAAAAAATCAAAGGAGCATGAAAGAGTGCCTTCAAAAAAATAAACTTTGGCATAAAAATTCGAGTTAAGAGCTGAAATATTCTAGTGAAACTAAGAGAGTCTTGGCATATAACTGTTCACAAGCATGCACACACTGCACGAGGACTATAGTGAGACTCTGGACAGATTCTAAATTATCCGACAGGTTGTTGTCGTCACAAGGAACGAACGACGGGTAAGGGAAAGTTCACTGTTTGAAAGCCAAAACAAAAATATTTCATTTTTCTTTTGAGTCTTAGTTGCTTGAGGGCAAGCAAAAACATGAGTTTGGGGGTGTGTTGAGTGTGTAAAAGTTCTATTATTTACACCTTATTTAACCCATATTTCTGCTGCATTCAAGCATTATTCATTGCATTTAGGTTAATTTACAGCAAAACATCACAAATATATTAAAAGGCACAGTTTCTACTGAGAATGGTTGTTTTTGCAGGTTGCTGTCATAGCAGATGGAAAGGGCAGGCGCTGGGCAGTGAAGCAGAAGAGCTGGAACTGGACAAGCAGTCAAGGAGGACGATGTTGCCATGGTTGCCGCCGTGACAGCAAAGGACGACAACAGTTTTGAGGAGAAGAAGCAAAATGGACCTTGACAGATAGAGAAAATTAAGCCCGTCTGTCGTGTGAAAACCTCATATTTTTCCAAGCCCCAGATCAAAAGGAATGTCAAGCCCAAAGTTCAAGGAGAGAAAATCCCAAGCAAGAAAGATGACTGCTGGAAAGTAGATTCCTTGAAGATTTAGTCTTTATTAGAATCATACTTTTATTTAAAGTTGTATTCTTGCTATTTTAGATAACTTGAGCCCAAAGCTTATATAAGGGCATATATTTTGACCTAGGAGGCATAACCGATTACCCTAGCTTCCTTCCCAAAACTCTAGTCGTTTTCCTTCCCACAACATGTTCTAAATTTCCCCTAGGGCAACGGGTTGATTTGTAAAGTAGTTGCAAGGGTTGTTTTGTTTTAGGAATTTTCCGTTCAATAAAATAAACTTCAAGTTCTCTTATTTTGGTTATTAATATCTTGCAAGAACATCGGGAGAGCATTGTGAGGTTATCTATTTACTTAGCATCGGGAGAGTTAAGTATACGAAAGAAATAAGAGCAAGTTCTTTAGCTTATAGTTGAACTATCTCGGACCTAGGGATAGGACGAGGTTAAGTGGCTAAAGAAGAATTCATCGACATCGGTGTTCATCCTTCGATTCACGCCGGGAGGTATCATCAAAGACGCGATCATCGAAAGACTTGGACCTAGAGATAGGCCAAGGCACATCTGGGATTCTTGCCAAACTTGAAGTACTGAGTTGATTGTTCGCTGCCGCGATAGGTGCTGCCGCGACGGGAGTGACGACAGAACTAGATTTCCTAAACTCTGCAATACCTGCACTACTGAGCAATTCAATACCAGCCCATTCTCTCTATCTTGATATTTCTACTCTTTTATTTACGTTTACTTTATTATTTTCGTGACAACTTCTCAATTATTTTCTTTACTTCGTGCAATGAATTAAGGTGAAGCTATTAGCCCAATCCCTGTGGAGACGATATCCGATACTTCGTATCACTTTACTACTTGCGTCGTGTATACTTGCACTACCATTGTGATAGACTATTTTACACGCAACATCAACGTTGCCCGTACACAAGAATAACTTGAATTAATTCTCGATATTCAAAATTCTCAAAATACTAAGTATAAGTGAAGAAAATTGGTCAAAATGGTCTTTCAGGTTCGAATTTGGAAAAACGGGCAGCGGATTTGGAATCACAACGTCGAAAAACCTAAAGTTGACTTTGACTGAAAAAGTCAACAGCCAACACTGATGTTATTGATGACGTCAGCACAAAATTCAACCCTTGCATCAATGCTGACATCAGAGGCTGACGTCATCGCACACGTCATTCGGTTCAGTTCTATAAAAGGGTTCGATTTGTTTGGTTCGGTCGGTTCAGCTTGGTCCACCATTTTGGACCGATTCGGTCTAGGTCACTCTTTTTCCCTCTTTTCAACCGAAATTGAAATTATGGTTAATACCCCTAATCGTTGCGACACCAGAATCACACGCCGGTGACCCCAAACACCCAAATCCGGACAAATCACACAACAAACACACACCCACACACATGAATTAACCCCAAATTCGCTTAATCCCTTACCCCAAACACCAAAAACGGCGAGGAAAATTCTGAAACAAAATCGAAAATGGTTCGAATGGATTCCGAGCGATGGGCTGCGACAAGGTGACGATGAAGGCTGAGCTTTGGTCACATGGCCATAGGGAGTCCATTGTCGGCCTTGGGTTGAAGAATGGCCACCGTAGGCCCTTGGCTGAACGAAAAAATAGAACGAGGAATGGGGTTTCTTTTTGAGTTATCGACAAGAAGAGAGAGAGGATGGAGTGGTTGAAATAAAGGGAAACTGAAAAGTCGGTTCTAAGGATGGAAATGTGATTTTAAATCACACAAAAATGGGTAAATTACAAGGTGTGCCATCGTACTTCCTAGGTTTTACGAAATGGCACTTAATTTTTGCAACATTTTCAAATTGGTCACTAAAATTCTCAATTTAGTCACTAAAATTCAATTACGTTTTCAATTAAAATTTCGCAATTATTAGGGTTTTAAATTAGGGCAAATTTTGGGGTGTTACATGTATTGTCTTTTTAAATTGTTCTACACTACATATTAAAACAACATTTTATTGCATATCAATTCAACAAACTGCACTGCACTGCATATTAATTATACAACCTACATGGATTTCAATTATTCAATAGACTGCACATACCGTATTTCATTAATTACTACACTACATATAATTTGTGAGCTTATTAAATAAAACTCTACCACTTCTCAGATAAACTACACATAACAACATTAGCTTCAATCTTTCAAGTTATTGGAGACTAAAAACTCAACAACCACTCGCAGTCATTTTGTACAAGTTCATCAAAACTTGCTTTGTTTTAATGAATAAACTTTTTTCCACTCTCTCAAGATCACTTAAGAATGTAATCTTTGCTTTTATTCAATTCCATTATGGTTATACATATATCTAACCCCATTACCAACTAAAACTGAAAAGAGCATATAGAAACATGTAAATATTGAGTGTCATCCATTTTCTGCAAAAATAGAACTTTTATTAGAACATCAGTGTGTGCAAACTAAACTAATTTGGCCACTTTCTACATGATCTTTGTTGCTGGTTAAACTACATATTTCAAAGAAAATTTCTTTACTTTTTGCTCAGAGTTAAAACACTAAAAATACAAGTTAATTAAATGTAAATCATAATTTCATTGGAGGAAAATTTTGACAAAGTTTCAGGATGCACGTTCCTCTGAAACACAAACATATGTGCAAATAAAGGTGAATAAATGCAAACTCTCTTTAACTCTGTAACCCCCTTAACCCGGTCTAGACGGTTGACCCGAATTAAGAAAGTTACACGGGGAAAACCAAAGTCAACCCGAAAGTCAACCTTGATTAACGACCCTTTTTTTTTCTTTTTAATCCTGTCTAGATGCATATTAACCTTAAGTGTGATCATACAAACCACATAACAAAAGATCACAAACATCAGAGATCAAACAGGGACCCAATTGAACAAATTACAACTTTAGGGACCAAAATGTAAATTCTGATAAATTAAGGGATTTAACCCAAATTAAAGTTACCATCTTGAAATTAGTCAGGTTTCATGCATCTCTGCCAAATTTCAGCTCAAACGGACATCCCAAGCTCATACAATTGAACAACATGATTCAGGACTAAAACGTAAACAAAGCAAAACATATAAAGATACTTTTAACTGAATTTAACGGTCAGGTATCGATACACCTGATGTCGTATCGATACGCGGGGAAGGCAGTAACCAAACTCGAGCAACGGTATCGATACGATATCCCCTGTACCGATACGACATTCAAACTTTACCCAGATGAGTATCGATACCCCCACAACCGTACCGATACGCCTGGGCAGAAAAGAGCATATTTGGCTCAGGCGTATCGATACGCGAGCCCGAGTACCGATACCCCTGTCTGAAATCGACTTGAAATTCATACCATTCATGCTTCAAACCTCAGATTAACATCACCAAATCATACCACATAGATATACAACATGCAGGGATCATAAATGCATCAACAATTCAACTCATAACCATCACACATGAAAAGCCCCAATTTAAATGACATGCTTCCTACTTAAGCTACCTTTCATGCATAAACCTTCATAGCCAAGCATATAAGAGATCAATCCAAAAACCAACAACCACAGCAACATTTAACATGCTTAGGGAGTCTTAAACACCTCCCAAAACAAATACATTGGTCCCCCATTGCCAAATCGACCAAAAGCTAAAATGTTTAACAAAACCTTCCATACATTGAGCTTTTCTTGTACTTGTTTGCTTGCCTCCTCTTGCTGCCCTCAATGCACTCTAATGCTCTGCATTATTGAATCAAGAAAACGAGAGAGCGTAAGCCAAAGCTTAGTGAGGAGTGCTCTTTAAAACATTCAATAATGCATTTAAAACCATTTGTAATTCATGCTTGTAAACAACCTTTACACATGCTCAAAGCATACTTTAAATCAAGCAATAACATGCTTCCACATTTCATCTAAACTAGCATCTCATGCTTCAACATAAACGTCAAATCATGCATCTCATGCATCTCATGTACAAAACATGTCATATTGGCTCAAGTGATACATTTCATTTATGAAATCAAGTTCAACAACTTTCCCCAAGGACTTTTAAACACCTTGGACCCCAAGGACTTTTAAACACCTTGGCCATGGACTTTTAAACACCATGAATGGACCACACAAGGACTTTTAACCACCTTTGTGTCCGTAACTTGAAATACCCCAAGGACTTTTAAACACCTTGGCCCCAAGGACTTTTAAACACCTTGGCCCCATGGACTTTTAACCACCATGGAAAGGAGCACCTAAGGACTTTTAACCACCTTAGTGTCCGCAACAAGATTCATCCAAGGACTTTTAACCACCTTGATGATCTTAGATAACAAGGCTCACTCAAGGACTTTTAACCACCTTAGTGACCTTCACTTTTACAAACCATCACTTGCCAATACACACTTTATACATCATGTAATCCACTGTTTTAAAGCATTTAAATCAAGCCATTTCATCATGCATTTCAAAGCATTAAATCATCATTTAACAACGCATAAAAACAAGGCACTCTTACCTAGAGACACCTTCAACACATGGCTTAAAACATCAGCATAAATCATGCTAAAACATCAGCAATTAACATGCTCAAACATGCTTTCCAAAACAGTAGCAAATCATGCAAAATCATCATTTCACATTTCATCAAAACATGGCCACCACTTTAGGAGAGTAATCCGAAAACTTACACTTGAGCTTAGCAAAGTTGTTTAGACTTAAACTAAGCTCCCAAAACCTTCAACCTTTGGTTTAAAAGCTGAAAATCCATTTTCACTCACCGATTACCAAACAAGCCTAGCCAACAAGCTTTCCAAGCTTCCGAAACCTTCCGAAAACACCTCCAAAACTCAAGGATCAACCTCCCCTGTTTCAAGCACATAAAAACAGAACATTAATGCATCCTTATGCATTAAAACACCAGCAACCACAACACAACTCGCTGCTCACCACAAATCTAACAATTTGGCTACCAAACACAACCGAAATCATCTCCAAACACTTCCAAAACTTAACCCAGCCAAGATCCAACACTTCTAACCATTTTTATACATCAACTAACATGCAAAAAGATCACAACCACGTCCTTATACCTCCAGGTATAACAGATCACCAAAAACACTCCAAAAACAACCAAAAACTCAAGCCAAACTTAGGAAATTCAACCTATCCGGGATTGCATTGATTAAACCTCAACTTCTAATCATTTTAGCATTCATTTAACATCATTTTAACACCTCAAAACCCTGCTTAAACAGATCACACGAAATTTTCACCAAAATCACCAAATCTTGCATTTTAGCCAAAAATCAAGATCTCAATTGAAAAGCCTTTAATAAAACATGAATCAAGGATTGAGAACTTAGGAATTTCAGTAAAGAACTGATAGTTTAGAGGAGAAGGACGTTCTTACCTCCAAACTTGAATTTCTCCCTTTTAGAGCCAAAATGCTTGATGAAACAATTTGCAAATTGAGAGGTTTTGATGATGAGATGATTAGGAATCAAATGAGAGTTGAAATGAGAGATGTAGATGTCAAAATCAGAGAAAGAAATCTGGAAAATCTTGTTTGGGTAGAGAGAAAATGAGAGAAAAGAGAATTTGAGAGAAAATAGAAAAATTAGTTAAGATTTGGTTAAAATGATTTCCCTCTCCTTTCTTAATCTTTAAAATCAGATTTTAGACTTAAAATATCTTAGAAAAATCTGGAGAAATCCTTTTTGGAATAATAGCTCCTTAAAGATTCAAAGTTTCAATCCTTTATAAAACTGTCCTGCAACTTTCAAAAAATTACATTTTGGTCACTAGCCAAAATGTCAACCTTCCGAACCTCATTTTCCAAAATTGATTTCACAGTTCACTTTTATATATTAAAAGATGATTTTAGAATATTTTTCCATATTTTTAATGCAACCCGAACTAGGTTTTCCTAAATTCCCTCTTATATACTCGATCAGCACTTTGACTAAACCGGTCAACGCCAAAACTTCTGAGCCCAAAACCGGGGCGTTACAACTCTCCCCCCCTTAAGAAATTTCGTCCTCGAAATTTACCTGAAGGAAAGAGATAATGAAACTGCTTCAGCATATCCTTCTTCCGCTCCCACGTGGCTTCCTCAACACCGCGATGCTTCCACAGCACCTTCACCAATTCAATGGTCTTGCCACGAAGAACCTTGCTATCTGAACCCAGAATCTTCACCGGTTCCTCATCATAGGTCAAATCCGGATTCAATTCCACCTCCTCCACAGGCAACACATGCGAAGGATCAGATCGATACCTCCGGAGCATAGAAACATGGAACACATCATGAATCTTCTCCAGCTCCTGAGGTAACCTCAACCGATACGCAACAGGACCAACACGCTCAACAACCTCAGCAACGTATAGCTCTGCCAGCTTATCCAAGGAAAACGTAGTATGCACAGGCAAGAAATGTGCACACTTCGTCAGGCGATCCACAATCACCCAAACAGAATTCTTCTTCGACGGAGACAAAGGCAAACCAGATACATAATCCATGGTAACCCTCTCCCACTTCCACTCAGGGATTTTCAACGGTTGCAACAAACCAGAAGGAACCTGATGTTCAGCCTTAACTCGCTGACACACCAAACACTTGCTCACGAACTCTGCCACATCCTTCTTCAAGCCCACCCAATAGTACTCATCACGAAGATCGCGATACATCTTTGTACTACCAGGATGCATAGCAAAAGGACTACTATGACCTTCAGCTAGAATAGCACGCCTCAACTCAGCATCTGCAGGCACTACTATCCGATTACCAAAACACAACACCCCATCCTCATTAAAACAGAAATCCGAAGGTCTACCCTCCGCGATATCCTGAACATGAGACACCAAGGAATCATCCAACAACTGCTTATCCTTGATCAACTGAACCAACGAAGGTTTCACCTGCAACTCAGCAACAAGACCACCATCCTGCGATATACTCAAGCTAGCAAACATAGCTCTCAGCTCAACAGCTACCTTCCTACTCAAGGCATCCGCAACAACATTGGCCTTTCCAGGATGATACTCTATCGTCAGATCATAATCCTTGAGCAACTCCAACCAACGTCGCTGCCTGAGATTCAACTCCTTCTGAGACATCAGATACCTCAAACTCTTGTGATCCGTGTACACAGTACACTTCTCACCATACAGATAATGCCTCCAGATCTTCAGAGCAAAAACCACTGCAGCCAGCTCAATATCATGCGTAGGATAATTGCGCTCATGCACCTTCAACTGTCGCGACGCATAAGCCACAACCTTACCCTCTTGCATCAGCACACACCCCAAACCAACATAGGATGCATCACTGTAGACTACAAACTCTTTCCCTGATTCAGGCTGAATCAAGATAGGAGCTTGCGTCAAAGCCAACTTCAGCTTCTCAAAAGCTTGCTGTCTCGCTTCTGTCCACTCATACTTAACATCTTTCTGCAGCAACTTCGTCAAAGGAGCAGCAATCTTGGAAAAACCATCCACAAACCTTCGGTAGTATCCTGCCAAACCAAGGAAACTACGAACCTCCTGAACAGACTTAGGAACTTTCCAGTTCATCACCGCTTCAATCTTCTGAGGATCAACACGAATCCCCTCAGCTGAGACCACATGCCCAAGAAAAACAACCTCTCTAAGCCAAAACTCACACTTGCTCAACTTAGCATAAAGCTGATTCTCCAACAAAGCTTGCAACACAACCCTCAAATGCTCTTCGTGCTCTTCCTCAGTACGCGAGTACACAAGGATATCATCAATGAACACCACAACAAACTTGTCCAGGTATTCATGAAAAACACGATTCATCATGTCCATGAAAGCAGCAGGAGCATTTGTCAAACCAAACGGCATCACAAGGAACTCATAATGCCCATACCTTGTCCTGAAAGCTGTCTTAGGCACATCCACATCCTTCACCTTCAATTGATAATACCCTGACCTCAAGTCAATCTTAGAGAACACAGCAGCTCCCCGAAATTGATCAAAGAGATCATCAATCCTCGGCAAAGGATACCGATTCTTGATAGTCAACTTGTTCAGCTGACGGTAATCAATGCACATCCTCATCGTGCCATCCTTCTTCTTCACAAACAAGACAGGAGCACCCCAAGGCGAAACACTCGGCCGGATGAAACCACGATCAAGCAACTCTTGCAACTGCGTCTTCAGCTCCTTCAGCTCCTTAGGTGCCATTCTATAGGGAGTAATGGACACAGGAGTGGTATTCTCATACAGCTCAATACCAAACTCCACCTCGCGATTAGGAGGTAAACCAGGCAACTCCTCAGGAAAAACATCAGGAAACTCCTTCACAACCCTGATATCCTGCACCCTCAGCTCCTTCGAACTGGGATTCATCACAAAAGCCAGAAAAGCTTCACAACCTTGCCTCAGCATCCTGCTCGCCCCCAAGGTAGAAACAACATTGGCAAGAAACTTCACATTCTCACCAACCACCACCACTTCATAATCATCCGCAAGCCTAAGCGAAACCCGCTTACTCTCACAATCCACAACAGCAGGATGCTCAGCAAGCCAATCCATACCAAGGATCACATCAAAACCATAAAAGGGCAACTCCATAAGATCAACAAGAAAGACATGCTCTTGAACAACCAAAGGACACCTTTTAAAAAGCTTACGAGTCACAACAGTTTCACCAAAAGAACTAGTGACTCTAACACCAACATCCAAAGACTCAACAGGCAAACCAAGCAACTCAGCATGCTCACGAAGAATGTACGAATGCGTAGATCCAGAATCAATCAAAGAAAGCAATGACAAGGATTGCAAAGTAAAGGTACCTGCAATCACATATGCATCATTCCTTCCTTCGCGCTGAGCATACACCCTCGCTTGGCCTCCACCCTCAGGTTGAATAGCCACAACATGAGCTACACCGCGCCCACCTTCCTCTCGCCTCTGAAAATTACCACGGCCGCGCCCACGACCTCTCTGCGGTGCTGCAACAGGAGCACGCTCTTGACCACCAGCCACCCTCGGACAATCACGTCTCAGATGATCAGCAGAACCACAGTTCCAGCACTCATAACCAGCTGCTATCACAGGAGCTTGCACCTCCCTCCCAGCACGAGGACAGTCACGCTTCAAGTGACCACGGGAACCACAAATCCAACAAGCACTAGGGTCAGCTCTAGCATTGCCACCCCTAGCAGATGCACCTCCACCTCTCTTAGACGAGGACTGAAACCTCTGATCACGCCCTCTCTTGTTCCGTCCACCGGAACTATACTCAGCAGCTCTCTTTCCAGAACTAGCTCCAGCACCCTTAGCAGACAAACTCAGATTCATCTCAATGTCCTTGGACCGACTAACCAGCACATCGAAATCATTGTACTCAGCAGCTAACATATAAGTCTTAACCTCCGTCACCAAACCATAACGGAACCTTTCGCACCTTTCGCGCTCATCAGGTACCAACTCAGGTGCATACTGGCTAAGACGTACAAATTGTACCTCATACTCAGCCACACTCATGTTCCCTTGGGTCAGAGACATGAATTCACGCTTCTTTTCATCCAGATATCTAACTCCCAGACATCTCCTCTTGAACGCATGCTGAAAGAACGTCCAAGTAACATCAGCATCAGCCATCCCAGAGATTGTGGTCGTCCACCACGTATAAGCATCACCTTGCAGCAGTGACACCACACATCCCAGCTTCTGCACATCAGTGCAACACATTTGTCCCAAGACACGCTTGGTACTCTCCAACCACGCTTCAGACCTCTCAGCTGACATACCCCTAAACTCAGTCCCACCAAGACTGCGCAAACGTTCCAAGGGTAATCTAGCACCAGCATCTCCCTGATGCCCAGCTCCTTGAGCTCCAGCTACTGCTGCTCGAAACGCACCCGCAATAGCTTGTACAAGCACAGACATGTCAGGTATCGCTTGCCCCTGACCAGCTTCAGGTCCTGCAGCTCCAGCACCAGCTGCCTCAGCTCCAGCTCTAGCTCTTTCCCTCTCCGCACCACCACCACCAGGTGGAGGAGGAGGTATCACAGCACTACCAGTGTGCTCATCATTCACATTCCCTTCCGGGGTCGTAGCTCTCGCGCTACTCCTTAACTCTCTACGTGGTGCCATACTTTACCATACATAACAATACAAAATAAAACAAGTCAGGACCAGCAAGGTAAGCAAATTCCAAGTATTCAAGCTCAATCTCCTTCAAAAACAACATCATCTCTTTAGCTTTTGTTTGGCAATGGGTACCCTCATCATGCATCATCACAACATGCATCACATACACATTATCATATCATATCACTAAACATGCTTTCACCCAACAAGCATACAAACCAAACCATGCTTCAATCATGCATACACACATTCCCAATTACTCGAGAACTCAGCTCTGATACCACCAAATGTAACCCCCTTAACCCGATCTAGACGGTTGACCCGAATTAAGAAAGTTACACGGGGAAAACCAAAGTCAACCCGAAAGTCAACCTTGATTAACGACCCTTTTTTTTTCTTTTTAATCCTGTCTAGATGCATATTAACCTTAAGTGTGATCATACAAACCACATAACAAAAGATCACAAACATCAGAGATCAAACAGGGACCCAATTGAACAAATTACAACTTTAGGGACCAAAATGTAAATTCTGATAAATTAAGGGATTTAACCCAAATTAAAGTTACCATCTTGAAATTAGTCAGGTTTCATGCATCTCTGCCAAATTTCAGCTCAAACGGACATCCCAAGCTCATACAATTGAACAACATGATTCAGGACTAAAACGTAAACAAAGCAAAACATATAAAGATACTTTTAACTGAATTTAACGGTCAGGTATCGATACACCTGATGTCGTATCGATACGCGGGGAAGGCAGTAACCAAACTCGAGCAACGGTATCGATACGATATCCCCTGTACCGATACGGCATTCAAACTTTACCCAGATGAGTATCGATACCCCCACAACCATACCGATACGCCTGGGCAGAAAAGAGCATATTTGGCTCAGGCGTATCGATACGCGAGCCCGAGTACCGATACCCCTGTCTAAAATCGACTTGAAATTCATACCATTCATGCTTCAAACCTCAGATTAACATCACCAAATCATACCACATAGATATACAACATGCAGGGATCATAAATGCATCAACAATTCAACTCATAACCATCACACATGAAAAGCCCCAATTTAAATGACATGCTTCCTTCTTAAGCTACCTTTCATGCATAAACCTTCATAGCCAAGCATATAAGAGATCAATCCAAAAACCAACAACCACAGCAACATTTAACATGCTTAGGGAGTCTTAAACACCTCCCAAAACAAATACATTGGTCCCCCATTGCCAAATCGACCAAAAGCTAAAATGTTTAACAAAACCTTCCATACATTGAGCTTTTCTTGTACTTGTTTGCTTGCCTCCTCTTGCTGCCCTCAATGCACTCTAATGCTCTGCATTATTGAATCAAGAAAACGAGAGAGCGTAAGCCAAAGCTTAGTGAGGAGTGCTCTTTAAAACATTCAATAATGCATTTAAAACCATTTGTAATTCATGCTTGTAAACAACCTTTACACATGCTCAAAGCATACTTTAAATCAAGCAATAACATGCTTCCACATTTCATCTAAACTAGCATCGCATGCTTCAACATAAACGTCAAATCATGCATCTCATGCATCTCATGTACAAAACATGTCATATTGGCTCAAGTGATACATTTCATTTATGAAATCAAGTTCAACAACTTTCC
The DNA here is from genome assembly GCA_958450335.1 of Hibiscus tridactylites. Lineage (NCBI taxonomy): Eukaryota > Viridiplantae > Streptophyta > Magnoliopsida > Malvales > Malvaceae > Hibiscus > Hibiscus tridactylites. The sequence continues at coordinate 44,204,698 of OY288281.1, forward strand.
CCAAGGACTTTTAAACACCTTGGACCCCAAGGACTTTTAAACACCTTGGCCATGGACTTTTAAACACCATGAATGGACCACACAAGGACTTTTAACCACCTTTGTGTCCGTAACTTGAAATACCCCAAGGACTTTTAAACACCTTGGCCCCAAGGACTTTTAAACACCTTGGCCCCATGGACTTTTAACCACCATGGAAAGGAGCACCTAAGGACTTTTAACCACCTTAGTGTCCGCAACAAGATTCATCCAAGGACTTTTAACCACCTTGATGATCTTAGATAACAAGGCTCACTCAAGGACTTTTAACCACCTTAGTGACCTTCACTTTTACAAACCATCACTTGCCAATACACACTTTATACATCATGTAATCCACTGTTTTAAAGCATTTAAATCAAGCCATTTCATCATGCATTTCAAAGCATTAAATCATCATTTAACAACGCATAAAAACAAGGCACTCTTACCTAGAGACACCTTCAACACATGGCTTAAAACATCAGCATAAATCATGCTAAAACATCAGCAATTAACATGCTCAAACATGCTTTCCAAAACAGTAGCAAATCATGCAAAATCATCATTTCACATTTCATCAAAACATGGCCACCACTTTAGGAGAGTAATCCGAAAACTTACACTTGAGCTTAGCAAAGTTTTTTAGACTTAAACTAAGCTCCCAAAACCTTCAACCTTTGGTTTAAAAGCTGAAAATCCATTTTCACTCACCGATTACCAAACAAGCCTAGCCAACAAGCTTTCCAAGCTTCCGAAACCTTCCGAAAACACCTCCAAAACTCAAGGATCAACCTCCCCTGTTTCAAGCACATAAAAACAGAACATTAATGCATCCTTATGCATTAAAACACCAGCAACCACAACACAACTCGCTGCTCACCACAAATCTAACAATTTGGCTACCAAACACAACCGAAATCATCTCCAAACACTTCCAAAACTTAACCCAGCCAAGATCCAACACTTCTAACCATTTTTATACATCAACTAACATGCAAAAAGATCACAACCACGTCCTTATACCTCCAAGTATAACAGATCACCAAAAACACTCCAAAAACAACCAAAAACTCAAGCCAAACTTAGGAAATTCAACCTATCCGGGACTGCATTGATTAAACCTCAACTTCTAATCATTTTAGCATTCATTTAACATCATTTTAACACCTCAAAACCCTGCTTAAACAGATCACACGAAATTTTCACCAAAATCACCAAATCTTGCATTTTAGCCAAAAATCAAGATCTCAATTGAAAAGCCTTTAATAAAACATGAATCAAGGATTGAGAACTTAGGAATTTCAGTAAAGAACTGATAGTTTAGAGGAGAAGGACGTTCTTACCTCCAAACTTGAATTTCTCCCTTTTAGAGCCAAAATGCTTGATGAAACAATTTGCAAATTGAGAGGTTTTGATGATGAGATGATTAGGAATCAAATGAGAGTTGAAATGAGAGATGTAGATGTCAAAATCAGAGAAAGAAATCTGGAAAATCTTGTTTGGGTAGAGAGAAAATGAGAGAAAAGAGAATTTGAGAGAAAATAGAAAAATTAGTTAAGATTTGGTTAAAATGATTTCCCTCTCCTTTCTTAATCTTTAAAATCAGATTTTAGACTTAAAATATCTTAGAAAAATCTGGAGAAATCCTTTTTGGAATAATAGCTCCTTAAAGATTCAAAGTTTCAATCCTTTATAAAACTGTCCCGCAACTTTCAAAAAATTACATTTTGGTCACTAGCCAAAATGTCAACCTTCCGAACCTCATTTTCCAAAATTGATTTCACAGTTCACTTTTATATATTAAAAGATGATTTTAGAATATTTTCCCATATTTTTAATGCAACCCGAACTAGGTTTTCCTAAATTCCCTCTTATATACTCGATCAGCACTTTGACTAAACCGGTCAACGCCAAAACTTCTGAGCCCAAAACCGGGGCGTTACAAACTCTTTGTCTTGCTCAATTGAGGCATGATCCAGAAAATAAATAAGACATGTATTTTGAACCAACATGTGGCTTCATCTATGAAAATCTAATAAATCCACTCATCCATCTAGTTAGATATCCATGCATGATATCAACATAGGCAATCATATTCAAAGACCAAAGCCCTTCTTAATACTAAATTCAATATTTCAAAAAATCTATAACTAAGTTTCCAAATGTTTAGATGGTCAAATTTCTTGAATTTTCAATCTTTCAAACCGTCCTCCTCAATGGATCTTCCATGAAAGTCTCGGGTGGTGAGAGAACAATGTAGAAAATGAGAGTTTTTTTTTCTTTTTTTTTCATATTTCCCTTATTTATTTATCAAACCCAAATGGTATACCCACACCATCCCTCATATTCCCTTTTTTAAATGAAAATTTTGTATTATTCATCACCAAATTTGTCTATTTGGAGACACATGGACTCCACTAACTTCAAATGGTGGAATAGCCATGCATTCTATGAACTTAAGCCGTCAATTCAATTTAGTCCTCAACAATGACTTCCTTTGATTTACAAGTTAATCCTTTAAGCATTCGAAGTAATCCATATTACCTCAAATAACTTTTTAACTTAATCAATTGATTTTTAACACGTCCATAAGAATTTCAATTTATAAAAATTCCAAAATTATTAAAATCTATATATAAATTCTAGCCGGGTTTTAAAGGTGTTACAAAGGAATTTACGCAACCACTTTTTCGATGTTTACGACCCGAAGAGGTCAAGTTGGTGCTACAAAAAATTCATGAGGGGGTCAGCAGACACCACCCAGGTTCGCATTCCCTACCCATAAGGTAATTAGACAAGGTTACTACTAGCCCAAAATACGAAGAGACGCTGAGGAGCTGGTAAGCAAGTGCATACCTTGCCAAGAGTTGGCCCTAATCCCGAGAAAACCTGCAACATTACTAAAATCCATCACAAGTTCTTGGTTGCTTGCGATTTGGGGCATTGACACCTTGGGCCCATTTTTGTTGGCAACATGTCAATGGAAATATCTAGTGGTTATGGTGGACTATTTCGCCAAGTCGATAGAGGAAGAGCCGCTAGCAATGATAACAAAAAGGCAAATGAAAACCTTTTTTTATGGAAATCCATAATTTGTAGATTCGACATTCCCCAAATGATAATCACAGATAATGAGACTCAATTCCATAAGAGATTCAAATAATTCTACATGGACTTCTAGATCATATTAACCTATAGTTCAGTTAAATCCCTGTAGGCAAATGGTCAAGTCGAAGTGGTCAACAAAAAAATGTTGTCTGCACTTAAAAAGAGGGTGGGTGACGTAAAATGAGCATGGACAGACGAATTGCCAGGAATTCTATGGGAACTTTGAACAACCTCCCACACCGGTACAAATAACGAGTACTTTAAAATGCATACCCACACTAATATCGATATATTATAGAATCTCTTTCTTTTTTCTTTATAAAATGCAAAGATACTTGTGTTAAACTATAGCTAACCAAAAGTAAGAGAGACACCATTCAACCTCACATATGGTATTGAGGTTGTTATACAAGCAGAGATAGAAGTCCCAACATATATAACCATGCAATATGATGCTCATGCAAACAACAAGACCCTCAGAGTACAGCTCGACAAGCTCAAAGAAGCAAGAGCTAAATCATAGATAATGGTAGAAGCAAGGAACCAAGTTGTCGCGAACTACTACAACTCGCGTGTCAATAGCACGCAATTTCGGCTAGGCGATTTAGTATTAAGAAATATAGAAGCTAGTAAACAACCGATCGAGAGGGGAAAATGTCCCCCACGTGGTAATGGACATACCAAGTACGCAGTGTGAATTGATTCGGGGCATATAAACTCGCAGATCTTAGTGGAAGAGAGGTCCCAAGAACATAGAATGTCACACACCTCAAAAAATTTTACCTTTAAAAATTCTATAGATTATTCAATGAAGGAAACATGTACAGGATGTCAGTTACATTTTATATCTAAACCTTCCAGAGCAAGCAAGCTAAATAGACAAAAGGTCGTCTAAGCGCCCGCCACTTTTAAGAAGTGTGCATGAAGGAATCAGCTCAACGATCGCCGCTTCCGAACCAAGCAAGCTAAATAAATAAAGGTTTGTCTGAGCGTCCGATGCTTTTAAGAAGTATAGAAAGATAATTAAAAGCATTTGGGTTCCAAAAGGACTCATTGCTAATAAAGAATATGATCTCTTGTCTAAGTGGATACCAAAAGGGACTAAAATTGTAGGAATTAACTCTTATGGTGTAACCCCCGTAGCCCGGTCTAGACGGTTGACCCGAACTACGAAGATTACACGGGGAAAACCAAAGTCAACCCGAAAGTCAACCTTGATTAACGACCCTTTTTTTTTCTTTTTAATCTTATCTAGATGCACATTAACCTTAAGTGTGACCATACAGACAACGTATCAAAAGATCACAAACATCAAAGATCAAACAGGGACCCAATTGAACAAATTACAACTTTAGGGACCAAAATGTAAATTCTGATAAATTAAGGGACTTAGCCCAAATTAAAGTTACCATCTTGAAATTAGTCAGGTTCCATGCACCTCTGTGAAATTTCAGCTTAAAAGGACATCCACAGCTCATGCAATTGATCACACAAGATTTAGGACCAAAACACAAACAAAGCAAAACATATAAAGATTCTTTTAACTGAATTTAACGGTCAGGTATCGATACACCTGATGTCGTATCGATACGCGGGGAAGGCAGTAACCAAACTCGAGCAACGGTATCGATACGATATCTCCTGTACCGATACGGCATTCAAACTTTACCCAGATGAGTATCGATACCCCCACAACCGTACCGATACGCCTGGGCAGAAAAGAGCATATTTGGCTCAGGCGTATCGATACGCGAGCCCGAGTACCGATACCCCTGTCTGAAATCGACTTGAAATTCATACCATTCATGCTTCAAACCTCAGATTAACATCACCAAATCATACCACATAGATATACAACATGCAGGGATCATAATTGCATCAACAATTCAACTCATAACCATCACACATGAAAAGCCCCATTTTAAATGACATGCTTCCTACTCAAGCTACCTTTCATGCATAAACCTTCATAGCCAAGCATATAAGAGATCAATCCAAAAACCAACAACCACGGCAACATTTAACATACTTAGGGAGTCTTAAACACCTCCCAAAACAAATACATTGGTCCCCCATTGCCAAATCGACCAAAAGCTAAAATGTTTAACAAAACCTTCCATACATTGAGCTTTACTTGAACTTGTGTGCTTGCCTCCTCTTGCTGCCCTCAATGCACTCTAATGCTCTGCATTATTGAATCAAGAAAAACGAGAGAGCGTAAGCCAAAGCTTAGTGAGGAGCGCTCTTTAAAAACCATTCAATAATGCATTTAAAACCATTTGTAATTCATGCTTGTAAACAACCTTTACACATGCTCAAAGCGTACTTTAAATCAAGCAATAACATGCTTCCACATTTCATTTAAACTAGCATCTCATGCTTCAACATAAACATCAAATCATGCATCTCATGCATCTCATGTACAAAACATGTCATATTGGCTCAAGTGATACATTTCATTTATGAAATCAAGTTCAACAACTTTCCCCAAGGACTTTTAAACACCTTGGACCCCAAGGACTTTTAAACACCTTGGCCATGGACTTTTAAACACCATGAATGGACCACACAAGGACTTTTAACCACCTTTGTGTCCGTAGCTTGAAATACCCCAAGGACTTTTAAACACCTTGGCCCCAAGGACTTTTAAACACCTTGGCCCCATGGACTTTTAACCACCATGGAAAGGAGCACCTAAGGACTTTTAACCACCTTAGTGTCCGCAACAAGATTCATCCAAGGACTTTTAACCACCTTGATGATCTTAGATAACAAGGCTCACTCAAGGACTTTTAACCACCTTAGTGACCTTCACTTTTACAAACCATCACTTGCCAATACACACTTTATACATCATGTAATCCACTGTTTTTAAGCATTTAAATCAAGCCATTTCATCATGCATTTCAAGCATTAAATCATCATTTAACAACGCATAAAGACAAGGCACTCTTACCTAGAGACACCTTCAACACATGGCTTAAAACATCAGCATAAATCATGCTAAAACATCAGCAATTAACATGCTCAAACATGCTTTCCAAAACAGTAGCAAATCATGCAAAATCATCATTTCACATTTCATCAAAACATGGCCACCACTTAAAGAGAGTAATCCGAAAACTTACACTTGAGCTTAGCAAAGTTGTTTAGACTTAAACTAAGCTCCCAAAACCTTCAACCTTTGGTTTAAAAGTTGAAAATCCATTTTCACTCACCGATTACCAAACAAGCCTAGCCAACAAGCTTTCCAAGCTTCCGAAACCTTCCGAAAACACCTCCAAAACTCAAGGATCAACCTCCCCTGTTTCAAGCACATAAAAACAGAACATTAATGCATCCTTATGCATTAAAACACCAGCAACCACAACACAACTCGCTGCTCACCACAAATCTAACAATTTGGCTACCAAACACAACCGAAATCATCTCCAAACACTTCCAAAACTTAACCCAGCCAAGATCCATCACTTCTAACCATTTTTATATATCAACTAACATGCAAAAAGATCACAACCACGTCCTTATACCTCCAGGTATAACAGATCACCAAAAACACTCCAAAAACAACCAAAAACTCAAGCCAAACTTAGGAAATTCAACCTATCCGGGATTGCATTGATTAAACCTCAACTTCTAATCATTTTAGCATTCATTTAACATCATTTTAACACTTCAAAACCCTGCTTAAACAGATCACACGAAATTTTCACCAAAATCACCAAATCTTGCATTTTAGCCAAAAATCAAGATCTCAATTGAAAAGCCTTTAATAAAACATGAATCAAGGATTGAGAACTTAGGAATTTCAGTAAAGAACTGATAGTTTAGAGGAGAAGGACGTTCTTACCTCCAAACTTGAATTTCTCCCTTTTAGAGCCAAAATGCTTGATGAAACAATTTGCAAATTGAGAGGTTTTGATGATGAGATGATTAAGAATCAAATGAGAGTTGAAATGAGAGATGTAGATGTCAAAATCAGAGAAAGAAATCTGAGGAAATCTTGTTTGGGTAGAGAGAAAATGAGAGAAAAGAGAATTTGAGAGAAAATAGAAAAATTAGTTAAGATTTGGTTAAAATGATTTCCCTCTCTTTTCTTAATCTTTAAAATCAGATTTTAGACTTAAAATATCTTAGAAAAATCTGGAGAAATCCTTTTTGGAATAATAGCTCCTTAAAGATTCAAAGTTTCAATCCTTTATAAAACTGTCCCGCAACTTTCAAAAATTACATTTTGGTCACTAGCCAAAATGTCAACCTTCCGAACCTCATTTTCCAAAATTGATTTCACAGTTCACTTTTATATATTAAAAGATGATTTTAGAATATTTTTCCATATTTTTAATGCAACCCGAACTAGGTTTTCCTAAATTCCCTCTTATATATTCGATCAGCACTTTGACTAAACCGGTCAACGCCAAAACTTCTGAGCCCAAAACCGGGGCGTTACAACTCTCCCCCCCTTAAGAAATTTCGTCCTCGAAATTTACCTGAAGGAAAGAGATAAGGAAACTGCTTCAGCATATCCTCCTTTCGCTCCCACGTGGCTTCCTCAACACCGCGATGCTTCCACAGCACCTTCACCAACTCAATGGTCTTGCCACGAAGAACCTTGCTATCTGAATCCAGAATCTTCACCGGTTCCTCATCAAAGGTCAAATCCGGATTCAATTCTACCTCCTCCACAGGCAACACATGCGAAGGATCAGATCGATACCTCCGGAGCATAGAAACATGGAACACATCATGAATCTTCTCCAGCTCCTGAGGTAACCTCAACTGATACGCAACAGGACCAACACGCTCAACAACCTCATACGGTCCAATGTATCTAGGGCTCAGCTTACCCTTCCGCCCAAACCTCATCACCTTCTTCCAAGGCGAAACCTTCAAGAACACGCGATCACCCACCGCAAACTCTATCTCCCTACGCTTCAAATCCGCGTAAGACTTCTGCCGATCAGAAGCAGCCTTCAACCTCTCACATATGAGCTTCACTTTCTCGGTGGTACCTTTCAACAAAGCAGGCATCGAAACCAACTTTTGACCAGTTTCAGCCCAACACAGAGGAGTCCTACACTTCCTCCCATACAGAGCCTCATAAGGTGCCATCTGTATACTTGCCTGAAAACTGTTGTTGTAAGCGAACTCAACCAAAGGCAGATGCTTCTCCCAAGAACCTTGGAACTCTATCACGCAACATCTCAACATATCCTCCAAAACCTGAATAACTCGCTCAGACTGGCCATCCGACTGGGGATGATAGGATGTACTGAAATGCAACCTTGTACCCAAAGCTTGATGCAAACACTGCCAAAAACGCGACGTGAACCTCGGATCCCTATCCGACACGATCGACTTAGGCACACCATGCAACCTCACAACCTCAGCAACGTACAGCTCTGCCAGCTTATCCAAAGAAAACGTAGTATGCACAGGCAAGAAATGTGCACACTTCGTCAGGCGATCCACAATCACCCAAACAGAATTCTTCTTCGACGGAGACAAAGGCAAACCAGATACAAAATCCATGGTAACCCTCTCCCACTTCCATTCAGGGATTTTCAACGGTTGCAACAAACCAGAAGGAACCTGATGTTCAGCCTTAACTCGCTGACACACCAAACACTTGCTCACGAACTCTGCCACATCCTTCTTCAAGCCCACCCAATAGTACTCATCACGAAGATCGCGATACATCTTTGTACTACCAGGATGCATAGCAAAAGGACTACTATGACCTTCAGCTAGAATAGCATGCCTCAACTCAGCATCTGCAGGCACTACTATCCGATTACCAAAACACAACACCCCATCCTCATTAAAACAGAAATCCGAAGGTCTACCCTCCGCGATATCCTGAACATGAGACACCAAGGAATTATCCAACAACTGCTTATCCTTGATCAACTGAACCAACGAAGGTTTCACCTGCAACTCAGCAACAAGACCACCATCCTGCGATACACTCAAGCTAGCAAACATAGCTCTCAGCTCAACAGCTACCTTCCTACTCAAGGCATCCGCAACAACATTGGCCTTTCCAGGATGATACTCTATCGTCAGATCATAATCCTTGAGCAACTCCAACCAACGTCGCTGCCTGAGATTCAACTCCTTCTGAGACATCAGATACCTCAAACTCTTGTGATCCGTGTACACCGTACACTTCTCACCATACAGATAATGCCTCCAGATCTTCAGAGCAAAAATCACTGCAGCCAGCTCAATATCATGCGTAGGATAATTGCGCTCATGCACCTTCAACTGCCGCGACGCATAAGCCACAACCTTACCCTCTTGCATCAGCACACACCCCAAACCAACATAGGATGCATCACTGTAGACTACAAACTCTTTCCCTGATTCAGGCTGAATCAAGATAGGAGCTTGCGTCAAAGCCAACTTCAGCTTCTCAAAAGCTTGCTGTCTCGCTTCTGTCCACTCATACCTAACATCTTTCTGCAGCAACTTCGTCAAAGGAGCAGCAATCTTGGAAAAACCATCCACAAACCTTCGGTAGTATCCTGCCAAACCAAGGAAACTACGAACCTCCTGAACAGACTTAGGAACTTTCCAGTTCATCACCGCTTCAATCTTCTGAGGATCAACACGAATCCCCTCAGCTGAGACCACATGCCCAAGAAAAACAACCTCTCTAAGCCAAAACTCACACTTGCTCAACTTAGCATAAAGCTGATTCTCCAACAAAGCTTGCAACACAACCCTCAAATGCTCTTCGTGCTCTTCCTCAGTACGCGAGTACACAAGGATATCATCAATGAACACCACAACAAACTTGTCCAGGTATTCATGAAAAACACGATTCATCATGTCCATGAAAGCAGCAGGAGCATTTGTCAAACCAAACGGCATCACAAGGAACTCATAATGCCCATACCTTGTCCTGAAAGCTGTCTTAGGAACATCCACATCCTTCACCTTCAATTGATAATACCCTGACCTTAAGTCAATCTTAGAGAACACAGCAGCTCCCCGAAATTGATCAAAGAGATCATCAATCCTCGGCAAAGGATACCGATTCTTGATAGTCAACTTGTTCAGCTGACGGTAATCAATGCACATCCTCATCGTGCCATCTTTCTTCTTCACAAACAAGACAGGAGCACCCCAAGGCGAAACACTCGGCCGGATGAAACCACGATCAAGTAACTCTTGCAACTGCGTCTTCAGCTCCTTCAGCTCCTTAGGTGCCATTCTATAGGGAGTAATGGACACAGGAGTGGTATTCTCATACAGCTCAATACCAAACTCCACCTCGCGATTAGGAGGTAAACCAGGCAACTCCTCAGGAAAAACATCAGGAAACTCCTTCACAACCCTGATATCCTGCACCCTCAGCTCCTTCGAACTAGGATTCATCACAAAATCCAGAAAAGCTTCACAACCTTGCCTCAGCATCCTGCTCGCCTCCAAGGTAGAAACAACATTGGCAAGAAACTTCACATTCTCACCAACCACCACCACTTCATAATCATCCGCAAGCCTAAGCGAAACCCGCTTATTCTCACAATCCACAACAGCACGATGCTCAGCAAGCCAATCCATACCAAGGATCACATCAAAACCATAAAAGGGCAACTCCATAAGATCAACAAGAAAGACATGCTCTTGAACAACCAAAGGACACCTTTTATAAAGCTTACGAGTCACAACAGTTTCACCAAAAGAACTAGTGACTCTAACACCAACATCCAAGGACTCAACAGGCAAACCAAGCAACTCAGCATGCTCACGAAGAATGTATGAATGCGTAGATCCAGAATCAATCAAAGAAAGCAATGACAAGGATTGCAAAGTAAAGGTACCTGCAATCACATCTGCATCATTCCTTCCCTCGCGCTGAGCATACACCCTCGCTTGGCCTCCACCCTCAGGTTGAATAGCCACAACATGAGCTACACCGCGCCCACCTTCCTCTCGCCTCTGAAAATTACCACGGCCGCGCCCACGACCTCTCTGCGGTGCTGCAACAGGAGCTCGCTCTTGACCACCAGCCATCCTCGGACAATCACGTCTCAGATGATCAGCAGAACCACAGTTCCAGCACTCATAACCAGCTGCTATCACAGGAGCTTGCACCTTCCTCCCAGCACGAGGACAGTCACGCCTCAAGTGACCACGGGAACCACAAATCCAACAAGCACTAGGGTCAGCTCTAGCATTGCCACCCCTAGCAGATGCACCTCCACCTCTCTTAGACGAGGACTGAAACCTCTGATCACGCCCTCTCTTGTTCCGTCCACCGGAACTATACTCAGCAGCTCTCTTTCCAGAACTAGCTCCAGCACCCTTAGCAGACAAACTCAGATTCATCTCAATGTCCTTGGACCGACTAACCAGCACATCGAAATCATTGTACTCAGCAGCTAACATATAAGTCTTAACCTCCGTCACCAAACCATAACGGAACCTTTCGCACCTTTCGCGCTCATCAGGTACCAACTCAGGTGCATACTGGCTAAGACGTACAAACTGTACCTCATACTCAGCCACACTCATGTTCCCTTGGGTCAGAGACATGAATTCACGCTTCTTTTCATCCAGATATCTAACTCCCAGATATCTCCTCTTGAACGCATGCTGAAAGAACGTCCAAGTAACATCAGCATCAGCCATCCCAGAGATTGTGGTCGTCCACCACGTATAAGCATCACCTTGCAGCAGTGACACCACACATCCCAGCTTCTGCACATCAGTGCAACTCATTTGTTCCAAGACACGCTTGGTACTCTCCAACCACGCTTCAGACCTCTCAGCTGACATACCCCTAAACTCAGTCCCACCAAGACTGCGCAAACGTTCCAAGGGTAATCTAGCACCAGCATCTCCCTGATGCCCAGCTCCTTGAGCTCCAGCTACTGCTGCTCGAAACGCACCCGCAATAGCTTGTACAAGCACAGACATGTCAGGTATCGCTTGCCCCTGACCAGCTTCAGGTCCTGCAGCTCCAGCACCAGCTGCCTCAGCTCCAGCTCTTTCCCTCTCCGCACCACCACCACCAGGTGGAGGAGGAGGTATCACAGCACTACCAGTGTGCTCATCATTCACATTCCCTTCCGGGGTCGTAGCTCTCGCGCTACTCCTTAACTCTCTACGTGGTGCCATACTTTACCATGCATAACAATACAAAATAAACAAGTCAGGACCAGCAAGGTAAGCAAATTCCAAGTATTCAAGCTCAATTTCTTTCAAAAACAACATCATCCCTTTAGCTTTTGTTTGGCAATGGGTACCCTCATCATGCATCATCACAACATGCATCACATACACATCATCATAACATATCACTAAACATGCTTTCACCCAACAAGCATACAAACCAAACCATGCTTCAATCATGCATACACACATTCCCAATTACTCGAGAACTCAGCTTTGATACCACCAAATGTAACCCCCGTAGCCCGGTCTAGACGGTTGACCCGAACTACGAAGATTACACGGGGAAAACCAAAGTCAACCCGAAAGTCAACCTTGATTAACGACCCTTTTTTTTTCTTTTTAATCTTATCTAGATGCACATTAACCTTAAGTGTGACCATACAGACAACGTATCAAAAGATCACAAACATCAGAGATCAAACAGGGACCCAATTGAACAAATTACAACTTTAGGGACCAAAATGTAAATTCTGATAAATTAAGGGACTTAGCCCAAATTAAAGTTACCATCTTGAAATTAGTCAGGTTCCATGCACCTCTGTGAAATTTCAGCTTAAAAGGACATCCACAGCTCATGCAATTGATCACACAAGATTTAGGACCAAAACACAAACAAAGCAAAACATATAAAGATTCTTTTAACTGAATTTAACGGTCAGGTATCGATACACCTGATGTCGTATCGATACGCGGGGAAGGCAGTAACCAAACTCGAGCAACGGTATCGATACGATATCTCCTGTACCGATACGGCATTCAAACTTTACCCAGATGAGTATCGATACCCCCACAACCGTACCGATACGCCTGGGCAGAAAAGAGCATATTTGGCTCAGGCGTATCGATACGCGAGCCCGAGTACCGATACCCCTGTCTGAAATCGACTTGAAATTCATACCATTCATGCTTCAAACCTCAGATTAACATCACCAAATCATACCACATAGATATACAACATGCAGGGATCATAATTGCATCAACAATTCAACTCATAACCATCACACATGAAAAGCCCCATTTTAAATGACATGCTTCCTACTCAAGCTACCTTTCATGCATAAACCTTCATAGCCAAGCATATAAGAGATCAATCCAAAAACCAACAACCACGGCAACATTTAACATACTTAGGGAGTCTTAAACACCTCCCAAAACAAATACATTGGTCCCCCATTGCCAAATCGACCAAAAGCTAAAATGTTTAACAAAACCTTCCATACATTGAGCTTTACTTGAACTTGTGTGCTTGCCTCCTCTTGCTGCCCTCAATGCACTCTAATGCTCTGCATTATTGAATCAAGAAAAACGAGAGAGCGTAAGCCAAAGCTTAGTGAGGAGCGCTCTTTAAAAACCATTCAATAATGCATTTAAAACCATTTGTAATTCATGCTTGTAAACAACCTTTACACATGCTCAAAGCGTACTTTAAATCAAGCAATAACATGCTTCCACATTTCATTTAAACTAGCATCTCATGCTTCAACATAAACATCAAATCATGCATCTCATGCATCTCATGTACAAAACATGTCATATTGGCTCAAGTGATACATTTCATTTATGAAATCAAGTTCAACAACTTTCCCCAAGGACTTTTAAACACCTTGGACCCCAAGGACTTTTAAACACCTTGGCCATGGACTTTTAAACACCATGAATGGACCACACAAGGACTTTTAACCACCTTTGTGTCCGTAGCTTGAAATACCCCAAGGACTTTTAAACACCTTGGCCCCAAGGACTTTTAAACACCTTGGCCCCATGGACTTTTAACCACCATGGAAAGGAGCACCTAAGGACTTTTAACCACCTTAGTGTCCGCAACAAGATTCATCCAAGGACTTTTAACCACCTTGATGATCTTAGATAACAAGGCTCACTCAAGGACTTTTAACCACCTTAGTGACCTTCACTTTTACAAACCATCACTTGCCAATACACACTTTATACATCATGTAATCCACTGTTTTTAAGCATTTAAATCAAGCCATTTCATCATGCATTTCAAGCATTAAATCATCATTTAACAACGCATAAAGACAAGGCACTCTTACCTAGAGACACCTTCAACACATGGCTTAAAACATCAGCATAAATCATGCTAAAACATCAGCAATTAACATGCTCAAACATGCTTTCCAAAACAGTAGCAAATCATGCAAAATCATCATTTCACATTTCATCAAAACATGGCCACCACTTAAAGAGAGTAATCCGAAAACTTACACTTGAGCTTAGCAAAGTTGTTTAGACTTAAACTAAGCTCCCAAAACCTTCAACCTTTGGTTTAAAAGCTGAAAATCCATTTTCACTCACCGATTACCAAACAAGCCTAGCCAACAAGCTTTCCAAGCTTCCGAAACCTTCCGAAAACACCTCCAAAACTCAAGGATCAACCTCCCCTGTTTCAAGCACATAAAAACAGAACATTAATGCATCCTTATGCATTAAAACACCAGCAACCACAACACAACTCGCTGCTCACCACAAATCTAACAATTTGGCTACCAAACACAACCGAAATCATCTCCAAACACTTCCAAAACTTAACCCAGCCAAGATCCATCACTTCTAACCATTTTTATACATCAACTAACATGCAAAAAGATCACAACCACGTCCTTATACCTCCAGGTATAACAGATCACCAAAAACACTCCAAAAACAACCAAAAACTCAAGCCAAACTTAGGAAATTCAACCTATCCGGGATTGCATTGATTAAACCTCAACTTCTAATCATTTTAGCATTCATTTAACATCATTTTAACACTTCAAAACCCTGCTTAAACAGATCACACGAAATTTTCACCAAAATCACCAAATCTTGCATTTTAGCCAAAAATCAAGATCTCAATTGAAAAGCCTTTAATAAAACATGAATCAAGGATTGAGAACTTAGGAATTTCAGTAAAGAACTGATAGTTTAGAGGAGAAGGACGTTCTTACCTCCAAACTTGAATTTCTCCCTTTTAGAGCCAAAATGCTTGATGAAACAATTTGCAAATTGAGAGGTTTTGATGATGAGATGATTAGGAATCAAATGAGAGTTGAAATGAGAGATGTAGATGTCAAAATCAGAGAAAGAAATCTGAGGAAATCTTGTTTGGGTAGAGAGAAAATGAGAGAAAAGAGAATTTGAGAGAAAATAGAAAAATTAGTTAAGATTTGGTTAAAATGATTTCCCTCTCTTTTCTTAATCTTTAAAATCAGATTTTAGACTTAAAATATCTTAGAAAAATCTGGAGAAATCCTTTTTGGAATAATAGCTCCTTAAAGATTCAAAGTTTCAATCCTTTATAAAACTGTCCCGCAACTTTCAAAAATTACATTTTGGTCACTAGCCAAAATGTCAACCTTCCGAACCTCATTTTCCAAAATTGATTTCACAGTTCACTTTTATATATTAAAAGATGATTTTAGAATATTTTTCCATATTTTTAATGCAACCCGAACTAGGTTTTCCTAAATTCCCTCTTATATATTCGATCAGCACTTTGACTAAACCGGTCAACGCCAAAACTTCTGAGCCCAAAACCGGGGCGTTACATATGGACCCAAAAGAGTTTGGGTACCAAAACATGCATAGTTCCTTGTTGTAGGTGTGTTGGAGAAATGGTTATCAAAATGAAGAAATTGGAAAGCTCTAGACACACTAGAAGGAAGGACACTTGAAGAGGTTATGGCCTAATCAACCTATCTTGATTCAAGTGGTAACATTTTATTTAACATGCAATCTTTATTCATTTATGTTGATTTTGTGTGTTTATATGTTTTAAAGCATGTTTGAGGGTCCCCATATGTTGTTTAAGTGTTTTTAATAAGGGGAGTCAAGATTCCATGAGTTGCACATTTATGGCCTAATATGCTCATAATTATGTTTTTAGCCTTAAACTTGCAATATTTAATTGATTTTGTGAAATCATGTTCTCTTTGCTTAATATGATATTTTATGATGATTTTTGAGAATATGATGTTGTCGTGTAGCAATTTAATCAAAAATGCATGCTTATGACCTTATAGAGCCTTTGTGTGTATGTGACTTGAAATAATCTTGATAGTGTGCTTTTAGATGACCAAAATTTGATTTATGATGTAATTTGCATATCTTGTTGTTTCAAGTTAATATTCATGCTCATAGATATCTTCTAAGGCTTTTTAAACTCACTTCATATCATACATATGCCATAGGATGCCTCCATTACAAATTAAATCTCTTCTATACGATCATTGTGCGCAAAATTCATCTTTTCCAAAGAAAAAGGATCGATCCCTTCGTTGACTGTAAGCTCTTAAAAATCGATCCTTGCATTTAACACTAAAAGGATCGATCCCTAACCCGAGGGGTCGACCCCTTTAAGCGTGCTGGCTAGACGCGTTGTTTTAAAAAGAGGTTAACACTCTATTTTTTTTTTAAAAAAAAGCCTTGTTTGACCAAAAGAAACCAAAACACCTCAAAACCGACCCCTTTCAAAAACCCTCCCAATTTTCTTCTATCCAAATCATTTTCAAGCTTGAAACACGGATTTCCTTCGTGTTTTCATCTCCAAATCGGATTTGGCCCTCGTTCTTGAATTGTGGTTCTTCAAAAATCATCCTTTGGGTAAGTTTCAAAACCCTAACTTTTTCATATGAATTTTTCTTAAAAATTGTGGTTTATTGGTTGATTTAGGTAGTGTTAGAGAACTTATATTGTTGTAAATCAATTGTTTTTTGTTGCAGGAGGTTTGCCCTTTGATTAATATCACTCAAAACCTCTTTTTTCAACACTTACACCCCAAGTGTTTGATAAAAAGCCTCAACCAATTTTTACCCTCTACCCAATTCGGCCAAAGCTTATTTTTATCATAATCTTATGCTTTTAATTCCTCAATTCTTTTTTATTATCTTCCCTAAACATATTTTTACTAATTGAAACTATGTTTTTTTTATTTGAAAAATGTCTAAGAGAAAAATTATGGCTTCCAAAGAGAAGGGAATTTCATCCAACCCTCCTCTGTCTTCAAACTCTTTAGACTCATGTTTTAGAAACTCTAGGGAAAGTGATCGTTTTCAAAAACATCTTTGCATCCGCACCGGTTAAGGAAACACACTCAATTGATTATAATTTCCTAACCAAACTAGATTTGGCCTATTTACAAAAGTTTAAGGATTTTAAGTGCATGAATTTTTTAAACTTTAAGGGGTCAACTTTTCGTACTCTTGTTCGAGTCTTTTATTCTAATGCCACCGTCTGTTCTTCAAAACCCCAGGATGGCACCATCATTTGAACAATCAAATCTTATGTTTTGGGCAAACATGTCACTCTTACCATTGATTTTCTTGCTAACGCTTTTGTTCTTCCCGATGATGGTATTGATATTGAAAAAGGGCCTTATCCTAAAAATTCCTGTGTCACTAACAACCAAGCTACTTTCTTTCCTCTTCATGATCGTCTCTTGCACCTTATTCTTTAACATGTGATTCGTCCTCGTGGGACGAAGTATTCATCGGTTCGAGAGTCCGATTATTGGTGGTTTCATTGCATCCGTAGTGGAACTCAACTCCATCTTACCTCCTTCATCCTCAATGATATGGTAAAGATTATCAAGGCTAAGGAGGTGCAAACCTTAGCAAATGGCATGTACCTTAGCCATATTTTCTCTTTGCTTGACATTGATACATCCTTCGAGCCCGACATCGATCCTCCCACCGACAACATCATTGGCTGTCATTCGATGGATCATTTGGGATACAATGAAGAACCCGAATTCTCTATGAATTGGGCGAAGAAGAGAGGCGAAGTTCAAGAATCGGAACACCATGAAGAAGAAGATGAAGAACATGAGGATGAACATATGGATGACGCTCTAGGAGCCTCCACTCTTTCTAGATCTCATGACATATCATTGAAGGAGCTTCATGATTCTCTCATTCGTCATGTGGACTCCTCCATTGGATCTCTTCGGGCTCACATAGATTCTAGACTCGACTCTCTCGAGGAACGTCATGCTTCCTTGGGTGATGCTTTTAGCGCTCTTCAACGCAAGTTTGATAGTTACCCATTCCCACCGCAACCATCTTCATCTTAGATGCATGCATACATGGACATCATATTATATTATGATTTTGTTTATGGTTGCTTTTAGACATTGCTACATGCCTTCTATGACTCTTTGTTGGATGTTGTTTTAAACATTGATGCTATGTAGCTTTGGTTTATTTTGGTTCTTATGGATACATTATGTTTTGTTTAATTTAAGTACTTATGGATGTTTATGCTTTATTGTTGTTATCTATCATTTCAATTCTAGCCTTTACTTTTTCTCCTTTGTTATATTGTGGTAACACTCTTCTTGAATTATTTTTGATATAACAAAAAGGGGGAGAAATATGAGCAAATAATGAAAAATGATTTTTAAATAAAATTGTTAAAACTAGATTTTGAAATCATTTATCAACTCAAAAATTATTTTCTTAAGGGGGAACTTTTTGTCAAAAACATTTTTTTCAAAGAGTTTTGTTATATCAAAAGGGGGAGATTGATGAACTAATATTTTGATATAACAAATTAAAAGAAAATTGTTTTTGGACTTAATCGAATATATAAATTCTTGCAAAAAATTCAAAGTCCAAAAAACTTGAAAAAATTGTTTCAAATGTTTTCCAACTTTACCGATCTTTTTCAAAACAAGTATGATCCATTTTTGCACTAAGAAAACTATTTTTCAGTCTTCAAGGTAAAAAGGATCGATCCCCAGATGCAAGGGATCCGTCCCTTGATTGACAGTTTCACTCATTTTTTATCTCAATGCAAAAGGATCGATCCCCTGGTGTATGGGATCGATCCCTTTTTGCAACGATCATATTTTTCATAAGAAAGGACCGATCCCTCATTCTTTAAATGTTGTATTTTTACGTTGGTAACGACTTTATGACATCCCCAACAGCTCCAAACGGCTAGTATTGATTGAGAGGATACAAAAACAAAGAAAAATCAACTGAGCAACAACAAGAAAGTCTACACAAACATTCAAGCTTTTAAGAGTTCATTTTGTACTTAATTTTCAATCTTTCTTGTAAAACACTAGAGTGTTCATTGTAATTCTTTTGCAAGTATTTCTTTGGGTGTGTGAGAGAGCTTAAACTTTGCAAACACATTCCTAGTGAGGATTTCCTAGTTTTCTTAGTCGTATTTGTTTTTGGGGAAATGATTCAATAGACTTTGGGGTTATAAGTCTTTTTAATTGTGTAAGGTTACTCCTTATCCTTAAAGGAAAGACAAATTAGTGAATTTTTGGAAAATCCTTAGTGTGGTCACTAAGGTAGTGGAAGTAGACTCCAATTAAGGGAGTTGAACTACTCTAAATCTCCTTGCAATTTCTACCTTTGCAATTAGTTTCCACCGTTCTTTCAAAAATCCAATTCACCCCCTTGGTTTTGTTCGATTGATTGCCACTCTCAACAAAAAGACATTATGGCAATGCTAAACAACAAAAAATATAAAACCACCTGCGACCCACAAGCCTCGCTCTCATTTTTTATTTTACCAAGGCCACACAATCATTATAAGTACATGATTCATAGAAAATCTATATACATAGAAAACAAAAATTTATCCATTAAAAAAATCAACTCACGTGTAAGTAAAATAGTACACGATAGGTAACCAGGATACCCTCAAGTTTGGAAAAAGCAAAGCGCTGCTGAATAGACAAAGATAAACAAAGTATTACAATCATAAACCCTATGTAAGAAGAAAACGGGGAACACTTAAAAATATATTTAGTCAAGCCCAATCTAGAAAAGCCTATAAATGAACAACAACTTTTCTTGTGGAGAAAGAAAAGAGGCTTCTAGTTCTGCAGCCAAAGCACGCGGAAAGGATGGATGTCTCCTCTATTTTTGTCTTTGCTCCACCAAAAAAATTCTCAGGCACGAGCACATCATTCACCAAGTTGCCGACGATACAGACACCACGAATGATGAGCAAACAACCATTTTTCATTTTATATACGTAAGTAACACGGCGAGTGCCCATCACATTCACATAATCGAAAAAATGACCTAAATTATCACGCCAAAATGTGGTTCCAAACACCAACTCGCGGTGGCGTACGGAGAGCCTCACTTTAAAAATATCCCCAACACACCACTTGATGGCATTCACCCCTTCAAATAACTGCACGTAGCTTTCAGAATGCTATTGCCAGTCGATACAAGTAACTAAGACGCTAAATAACACACCCAAGAACCCGTAAAATAAAGACTTCGCAAATTCCATATCATTACTGCTCATGATATACATGATCGCAAGACAAAAGGAAAAGGAAGAAATTCTGCATAGGAACCAAACACCACGACATCCCTTCTCCGGAATAAGCACTCAGGAGATGCGACCCCTACGTAGGGATTGCAAAATTACCGTACCCCGACCCGACCGAATGTGCGTCGACCCGACTCGATCAGTTTTTTAGCCTTGAATTTCGGAGATCTAAGCGAGGCGGGTTTTTGAAAGTGTTGAGTAAGGGCAGGGCGATTTCGGTATATGCTAAAAATTCCCCTCCCCGCCTCGGTATATATTTAAATATATATATATATATATTATACTTATGAAAAACACTTTTATGGTTGTTATGTTTTTTTTTTATTTTTGCTTATCGTAATTTTTAGGTGTTGTTCAAGTTTTAATATATGTCATTCTGACGATGAATGGTTCAAGTTTATTCTTTTAAATATATAATTTTTCATGTGGTACTTTAAAATTGATTTTATTTCATTTTATTTTTATATATGTTTAATGTCCTTTGAAACTATATTTTGTGGTCGTGATGGTAGATTAATCGAATCTAACTTTTATTATCGATGAAGATTTAATTTTTTAAAAAATTTTGGGTCGGGGTCAGGTTTAAGTGTTTTTACAATGGAGCAGGGAGCGTAATTTAATATTTTAATCTAAGGCGGGTGGGGTTTGGTCTAGAGGTTTATAGATTGGGGCGGCCAAAAATCCGCTCCGCCCTGTTGCCATCCTTACCCTTGTGGCACACAATACCTATAGCGAAAGTTGTTAACCACAAAGAGGCCTCGACATCCCAACGATTTCAACATTTCGATCCTGTCTGTGCTGCAAATGACTTCATCACTCTCCACCACAATTGAATTAGCCTTCAAAGTAAAATGCAAAATATCTCATTGTCTTCGAAAACCAATAAAGAGTGGCTGACGAGATAACCAAAATAATATATATATATATATATATATATATATATATATATATATATATATATATATATATATATATTGTAACCCCCTTAACCCGGCCTAGACGGTTGACCCGAATTAAGGAAGTCACACGGGGAAAACCAAAGTCAACCCGAAAGTCAACCTTGATTAACGACCCTTTTTTTTCTTTTTAATCTTATCTAGATGCACATTAGGCCTAATTGTGATCACACAACAACATACTCAAAGATCACAAACATCAGAGATCAAACAGGGACCCAATTGAACAAATTACAACTTTAGGGACCAAATTGTAATTTCTGATAATTAAAAGGACTTAACCCAAATTAATCTTACCAACTTGAAATTAGTCAGGTTTCATGCTTCTCTGTGAAATTTCAGCTCAAAAGGACTTCCCAAACTCATACAATTGCACAAACAAGATTCAGGACCAAAATGCAAACATTTCAAAACATTTAACCGCCAATGTCAGCCCCCAACGGTCACCCGTTCCGAAACAGGCAGAACCCGTTTCGAAACACGGGCCGTTCCGCAACAAGTACCGCAACGGGGGTCTGGCAGAGGCCAAACCGTTTCGAAACGGTGCATACCGTTTCGGACCCCTGGGTTCATTCAAGGCACCCGTTCCGAAACGGTGCACACTGTTCCGAAACGCCCTGCACAAATTTGCTCCAAATGCATTCCAAAACATGCAATTGATCATTCAAACATGCTCCAAATGCTACCAAACTTTACCAGCATGCAATTCAATATATATAGGACATACTTGCATCAACAATTCATCAAAACAACATCATATGCAAAAAGCCCCAATTCTATAGGCATGCTTCCTACACAAGCTAGCTATTCAAGCACAAACTTCCACAACAAGCATATAATGATCCAATCCAAATACCAACATTCATAGCATCATTCAACATACTTAGGGAGTTTAAAACCTCTCCCAAAACATACACCTTGGTCCCCCATTGCCAAATTGCCCAAAAGCTAAAAAGTACTTATAAAACCTTCCATACATTGAGCTTTACTTGAACTTGTATGCTTGCCCTCCTTGCTGCCTCTCAAGGTTCTCTAATGCTCTGCATTATTGAATTAAGAAAACGAAGGGAGCGTAAGCAAAAGCTTAGTGAGGAATGCTCTTAAAAACCATTCAATAATGCAATTAAAACCATTTATTAACATGCTTAAAATCAACCTTTGCACATGCTCAAAAGCATACTTTAAACAAGCAATCTCATGCTTCAACATAAACATAACATGTCATATTGGCTCAAGTGACAATTTCCATTTCTTAAAACAAGTTCATCAACTTCCTAAGGACTTTTAAACACCTTGGCCCCAAGGACTTTTAAACACATTGGCCATGGACTTTTAAACACCGTGAATGAGGACCACACAAGGACTTTTAACCACCTTTGTGTCCATAGCTTGAATCACCCCAAGGACTTTTAAACACCTTGGCCCCAAGGACTTTTAAACACCTTGGCCCCATGGACTTTTAAACACCATGGAAAGGATTACCTAAGGACTTTTAACCACCTTAGTGTCCGCAACAAGAATCATCCAAGGACTTTTAACCACCTTGATGTTCTTAAGTAACGAGGCTCACTCAAGGACTTTTAACAACCTTAGTGACCTTAACATTTTCAAAACATCACTTGCCAATATACATCTTTTTCATCATATATTCCACTGTTTTAAAGCATTAAACCAAGCCATTTTCATCATGCATTTCAAAGCATCAAACCACATTATTTCAATGTATAAAATCAAGGAACTCCTACCTAGAGTTACCTTCAACATATGGCTTACAACATCAGCAAAAACCATGCTAAAACATGCTTTCAATACAGTAATTAAAACATGCAAATAACCATTTTGCATCACAACAAAATCATGGCCACCACTAGAGAGAAATTCCGAAAACTTACACTCGAGCTTAGCAAAGTTGTTTAGACTTAGACTAAGCTCCCAAAACCTTCAAACCTCGGTTTTAAAATCTGAAAACCCAACTTCACTCACCGATTTCCACTTTGCTTCAAGCCAAAGCACCAAATCAAGCTTCCGGATCAACAACTCTTGGATCCAAAGATGCCTCCCCTGTTTCAACACATCAAAGCAGAGGATTAATGCATCATCATGCATTAATTGCTTCAATGAAAGCACCTAAACTCGCTGCTCTCATTCAACCTCCATTTTCGGCCACCAAACACAACCGAAAATGCATCCAAACCACTTCTAAACAAAGCCCAGCCATAAACCAGCAAAACCACACTTCCATAAACATCATATAACATCTAAAAACAACCTATTAACATCATTATACCTCCAGCAACATCAGATCACCAAGATCACCTCAAAAACAACCTTGAAACACAAGCTAAACTTAGGAAACTCAACCTATCCGGGATTGCATCAATCAAAACTCAATTCCTTATCAATTTAGAGTTCATTTAACATCAAAAACACATCACAAATCACAGATTAATCAGATCTAACGAAAATCATGAAAAATCATAAAATCTTGCATTATAAGCCAAGATCCATTTCACCACTTTAAAACCTTTAATTAAACATCAATTCAGGATTGAAAACTTAGGAATTTCAGTAAAGAACTGATAGTTTAGAGGAGAAGGACGTTCTTACCTCCAAACTTGAGTTTCTCCTCTTTTTGGAATCAAATCCTTGTTGAAACAAGTAGCAATTGAAGAGGTTTTGAAGATATGTTGATTAGGAATCAAATGAGAGTTGAAAGGAGGGATTTAGGTGAAGAAATCAGATCCAATTCTCTGGAAAAGAAGTGTTTGGGTTGAGAGAAAATGAGAGAAAGAAAATTAGGAAAAGTTGGTTACAAAATCCAAAAATAGCCAAAATGGCTTTCCCTCCACTTTTAATATCCTTTAAAATCAGATTTTAGACTTAAAATATCTTAGAAAAATTTGGAGAAACTCCCTTTGGGTAAATAGCTCCTTAAAGATTCAAAGTTTCAACCCTTTATAAAACAGCCACCAAACTTTCAAAAATTACATTTTGGTCACTAGCCAAAATGTCACCCTTCCGAAACTCATTTTCCAAATTGATTTCACAGTTCACTTAATTATATTAAAAGATGATTTTAGAACATTTTTCCATATTTTTAATGCAACCCGAACTAGGCTTTCCTAAATTCACCCTTTTTAGATTCGAACAGCACTTTGACTGAACCGGTCAACGCTCAAACTTCTAAGCCCAAAACCGGGGCGTTACAACTCTCCCCCCCTTAAGAAATTTCGTCCTCGAAATTTACCTGAAGGAAAGAGATAAGGAAACTGCTTCAGCATGTCTTCCTTCCGCTCCCACGTGGCTTCCTCAACACCTCGATGCTTCCACAGCACCTTCACCAACTCAATGGTCTTGCCACGAAGAACCTTGCTATCCGAATCCAGAACCTTCACCGGTTCCTCATCATAGGTCAAATCCGGATTCAAAACCACTTCCTCCACAGGCATCACATGCGAAGGATCAGATCTATACTTCCGGAGCATAGAAACATGGAACACATCATGAATCTTCTCCAACTCCTGAGGTAACCTCAACCGATACGCAACAGGACCCACACGCTCAACAACCTCATATGGTCCAATGTATCTAGGGCTCAACTTACCCTTCCGACCAAACCTCATCACCTTCTTCCAAGGCGAAACCTTCAAGAACACACGGTCACCCACCGCATACTCCATCTCCTTACGCTTCAAATCCGCGTAAGATTTCTGCCGGTCAGAAGCAGCCTTCAACCGCTCACAAATGAGCTTCACCTTCTCGGTGGTCCCTTTCAACAAAGCTGGCATCGAAACCAACTTTTGACCAGTTTCAGCCCAACAAAGAGGAGTCCTACACTTCCTCCCATACAAAGCCTCATAAGGTGCCATCTGTATACTCGCCTGATAACTATTGTTATAAGCGAACTCAACCAAAGGCAGATGCTTCTCCCAAGAACCTTGGAACTCAATCACGCAGCATCTCAACATATCCTCCAAGATCTGAATAACTCGCTCAGACTGACCATCCGACTGAGGATGATAGGATGTACTGAAATGCAACCTTGTACCCAGAGCTTGATGCAAACACTACCAGAAACGCGATGTGAACCTCGGATCCCTATCCGACACAATCGACTTAGGCACACCATGCAACCTCACAATCTCAGCAATGTACAGCTCTGCCAGCTTATCCAAAGAAAACGTAGTATGCACAGGCAAGAAATGCGCACACTTCGTCAGGCGATCCACAATCACCCAAACAGAGTTCTTCTTTGATGGAGACAAAGATAAACCAGATACAAAATCCATGGTAACCCTCTCCCACTTCCATTCAGGGATTTTCAATGGTTGCAACAACCCAGAAGGAACCTGATGTTCAGCCTTAACTCGCTGACACACCAAACACTTGCTCACAAACTCTGCAACATCCTTCTTCAAACCCACCCAATAGTACTCATCACGAAGATCACGATACATCTTAGTACTACCAGGGTGCATAGCAAAAGGACTACTATGACCTTCAGTCAGAATAGCACGCCTCAACTCAGCATCTGCAGGCACTACTATTCGACTCCCAAAACACAACACCCCATCATCATTAAAACAGAAATCCGAAGGCCTACCCTCCGCGATATCCTGAACATGAGACACCAAGGAATCATCCAGCAACTGCTTATCCTTGATCAACTGAACCAACGATGGTTTCACCTGTAACTCAGCAACAAGACCACCATCTCGCGATATGCTCAAGCTAGCAAACATAGCTCTCAGCTCAACAGCTACCTTCCTACTCAAGGCATCCGCAACAACATTAGCCTTTCCAGGATGGTACTCAATCGTCAGATCATAATCATTGAGCAACTTTAACCAACGCCGCTGCCTAAGATTCAACTCCTTCTGCGACATCAGATACCTCAAACTCTTGTGATCCGTGTACACAGTACACTTCTCGCCATACAGATAATGCCTCTAGATCTTCAGAGCAAAAACCACTGCAGCCAGCTCAATATCATGCGTAGGATAATTGCGCTCATGCACCTTCAACTGCCGCGATGCATAAGCCACAACCTTACCCTCTTGCATCAGCACACACCCCAAACCAACATAGGATGCATCACTATAGACCACAAACTCTTTCCCTGATTCAAGCTGAATCAAGATACGAGCTTGCGTCAAAGCCGCCTTCAGCTTCTCAAAAGCCTGCTGTCTCGCTTCCGTCCACTCATACTTAACATCTTTCTGCAACAGCTTCGTCAAAGGAGCAGCAATCTTGGAAAAACCATCCACAAACCTCCGGTAGTATCCCGCCAAAATAAGGAAACTACGGACCTCATGAACAGACTTAGGAACCTTCCAATTCATCACTGCCTCAATCTTTTGAGGATCAACACGAATCCCCTCAGCTGAGACCACATGCCCAAGAAACACCACCTCCTTAAGCCAGAACTCACACTTGCTCAGCTTAGCATAAAATATGATTCTCCAACAAAGCTTGCAGCACAATCCTCAAATGCTCTTCATGCTCCTCCTCAGTACGCGAGTACACGAGGATATCATCAATGAACACCACAACGAACTTGTCCAGGTATTCATGAAACACACGATTCATCATGTCCATGAAAGCAGCAGGAGCATTTGTCAAACCAAATGGCATCACAAGGAACTCATAATGCCCATACCTTGTCCTAAAAGCTGTCTTAGGCACATCCACATCCTTCACCTTCAACTGATAATACCCTGACCTCAAGTCAATCTTAGAGAACACAGCAGCTCCCTGAAATTGATCAAAGAGATCATCAATCCTCGGCAAAGGATACCGATTCTTGATAGTCAACTTGTTCAGCTGACGGTAATCAATGCACATCCTCATAGTGCCATCTTTCTTCTTCACAAACAAGACCGGTGCTCCCCAAGGTGACACACTCGGCCGGATGAAACCACGATCAAGCAGCTCTTGCAACTGCGTCTTCAGCTCCTTCAGCTCCTTAGGTGCCATTCTATAGGGAGTAATGGACACAGGAGTTGTATTCTCATACAGCTCAATTCCAAACTCCACCTCGCGATTAGGAGGTAAACCAGGCAACTCCTCAGGAAAAACACCAGGAAACTCCTTCACAACCCTGATATCTTGCACCCTCAACTCCTTAGAGCTAGGAATCATCACAAAGGCTAGATAAGCTTCACAACCTTGCCTCAGCATCCTACTCGCCTCCAAGGTAGAAACAACATTGGCAAGAAACTTCACATTCTCACCAACCACCACTACTTTATAATCATCCGCAAGCTTAAGCGAAACACGCTTATTCTCACAATCCACAACAGCACGATGCTCAGCAAGCCAATCCATACCAAGGATCACATCAAAACCATAGAAAGGCAACTCCATAAGATCAACATGAAAGACATGTTCTTGAACAACCAAGGGACACCTTCTATAAAGCTTTCGAGTCACAGCAGTTTCACCAAAAGAACTAGTGACACGAACACCAACATCCAAAGACTCAACAGGCAAACCAAGCAATTCAGCATGCTCACGCAAAATATATGAATGCGTAGATCCAGAATCAATCAAAGAAAGCAATGACAAGGATTGCAAAGTAAAGGTACCTGCAATCACATCTGCATCATTCCTTCCCTCGCGCTGAGCATACACCCTAGCTTGGCCTCCACCCTCAGGCTGAATAGCCACAACATGGGCTACTCCACGACCACCTTCCTCACGCCTCTGGAAATTACCACGGCCGCGCCCACAACCTCTCTGCGGTGCAGCAACAGCAGGAGCACGCATCTGATCACCAGCCAACCTCGGATAATCTCGCCTCAAGTGGTCAGCAGAACCACAATTCCAGCATCCAAAACCAGCTGCCACAACAGGAGCTTGCACCTCCCTCACAGCACGAGGACAGTCACGCTTCATGTGACCACGTGAACCACAGATCCAACAAGCACTAGGGTCAGCTCTAGCATTGCCACCCCTAGCAGGTGCACCTCCACCTCTCTTAGCTGAGGACTGATACCTCTGATCACGTCCCCTCTTGTTCCGTCCACCTCCAGAACTATACTCAGCA
The DNA here is from genome assembly GCA_958450335.1 of Hibiscus tridactylites. Lineage (NCBI taxonomy): Eukaryota > Viridiplantae > Streptophyta > Magnoliopsida > Malvales > Malvaceae > Hibiscus > Hibiscus tridactylites. The sequence goes on from OY288281.1 coordinate 44,233,321, forward strand.
GCTCTCTTGCCAGAACTTGCTCCAGCACTCTTCGCAGACAAACTCAAATTCATCTCTATGTCCTTGGATCGGCCCACTAATACATCAAAATCATCATATTCAGTGGCCAGCACATACATCTTCACTTCCGTTATAAGACCATAACGAAACCTCTCGCACCTCTCCCGTTCATCAGGAATCAGCTCCGGTGCATACTGACTGAGTCGCACAAACTGCACCTCATACTCAGCCACACTCATGCTCCCTTGGGTAAGAGTCATGAATTCACGATTTTTCTCATCCAGATATCTCACTCCCAGATATCTCCTCTTGAACGCATTCTGAAAGAATGTCCAAGTGATGTCAGCTTCAGCCATTCTAGAGATTGTGGTCGTCCACCACGTATAAGCATCGTCCTGCAGCAAGGACACAACACATCCCAACTTTTGCACATCAGTGCAGCTCATCTGTCCCAAGATACGCTTGGTACTCTCTAGCCAAGCTTCCGAACTCTCAGCAGACATACCCCTAAACTCAGTCCCACCAAGACTGCGCAGACGCTCTAAGGGTAGTCTAACACCAGCATCTCCCTGATGCCCAGCTCCTTGAGCTCCAGCTACTGCTGCACTAAAAGCACCCGCAATAGCTTGTACCAGCATCGTCATATCAGGCATAGCTTGCCCCTGACCAACCTCAGGTCCTGCAGCTCTAGCACCAGCTGCTTCAGCTCCAGCTCTTTCCCTCTCCGCACCACCACCACAAGGTGGAGGAGGAGGTAACACAGCACTACCCGCATTTTCTTCGTTCTCATTCCCATCCGGGGTCGTAGCTCTCACGCTACTCCTTAACTCTCTACGTGGTGCCATACTTTTACCATGCATAACAATACAAATAAAGCAAAGTCAGGCCCAGCAAGGTAAGCAATCCAAGTATTCAAGCTCAATTTCTTTCAAAATCAACATCATTTCATTAGCTTTTGTTTGGCAATGGGTACCCTCAACATGCAACATCACAGCATACATCTCAAATGCATCAACATCTCAAGCCACTAAACATGCTTTCATACAACAAGCATACAAGCCAAACATACTTCAATCATGCATACAAACATTCCCAATTACTCGAGAACTCAGCTCTGATACCACCAAATGTAACCCCCTTAACCCGGCCTAGACGGTTGACCCGAATTAAGGAAGTCACACGGGGAAAACCAAAGTCAACCCGAAAGTCAACCTTGATTAACGACCCTTTTTTTTCTTTTTAATCTTATCTAGATGCACATTATGCCTAATTGTGATCACACAACAACATACTCAAAGATCACAAACATCAGAGATCAAACAGGGACCCAATTGAACAAATTACAACTTTAGGGACCAAATTGTAATTTCTGATAATTAAAAGGACTTAACCCAAATTAATCTTACCAACTTGAAATTAGTCAGGTTTCATGCTTCTCTGTGAAATTTCAGCTCAAAAGGACTTCCCAAACTCATACAATTGCACAAACAAGATTCAGGACCAAAATGCAAACATTTCAAAACATTTAACCGCCAATGTCAGCCCCCAACGGTCACCCGTTCCGAAACAGGCAGAACCCGTTTCGAAACACGGGCCGTTCCGCAACAAGTACCGCAACGGGGGTCTGGCAGAGGCCAAACCGTTTCGAAAAGGTGCATACCGTTTCGGACCCCTGGGTTCATTCAAGGCACCCGTTCCGAAACGGTGCACACTGTTCCGAAACGCCCTGCACAAATTTGCTCCAAATGCATTCCAAAACATGCAATTGATCATTCAAACATGCTCCAAATGCTACCAAACTTTACCAGCATGCAATTCAACATATATAGGACATACTTGCATCAACAATTCATCAAAACAACATCATATGCAAAAAGCCCCAATTCTATAGGCATGCTTCCTACACAAGCTAGCTATTCAAGCACAAACTTCCACAACAAGCATATAATGATCCAATCCAAATACCAACATTCATAGCATCATTCAACATACTTAGGGAGTTTAAAACCTCTCCCAAAACATACACCTTGGTCCCCCATTGCCAAATTACCCAAAAGCTAAAAAGTACTTATAAAACCTTCCATACATTGAGCTTTACTTGAACTGGTATGCTTGCCCTCCTTGCTGCCCCTCAAGGTTCTCTAATGCTCTGCATTATTGAATTAAGAAAACGAATGGAGCGTAAGCAAAAGCTTAGTGAGGAATGCTCTTAAAAACCATTCAATAATGCAATTAAAACCATTTATTAACATGCTTAAAATCAACCTTTGCACATGCTCAAAAGCGTACTTTAAACAAGCAATCTCATGCTTCAACATAAACATAACATGTCATATTGGCTCAAGTGACAATTTCCATTTCTTAAAACAAGTTCATCAACTTCCCAAGGACTTTTAAACACCTTGGCCCCAAGGACTTTTAAACACCTTGGCCATGGACTTTTAAACACCATGAATGAGGACCACACAAGGACTTTTAACCACCTTTGTGTCCATAGCTTGAATCACCCCAAGGACTTTTAAACACCTTGGCCCCAAGGACTTTTAAACACCTTGGCCCCATGGACTTTTAAACACCATGGAAAGGATCACCTAAGGACTTTTAACCACCTTAGTGTCCGCAACAAGAATCATCCAAGGACTTTTAACCACCTTGATGTTCTTAAGTAACGAGGCTCACTCAAGGACTTTTAACCACCTTAGTGACCTTAACATTTTCAAAACATCACTTGCCAATATACATCTTTTTCATCATATATTCCACTGTTTTAAAGCATTAAACCAAGCCATTTTCATCATGCATTTCAAAGCATCAAACCACATTATTTCAATGTATAAAATCAAGGAACTCCTACCTAGAGTTACCTTCAACATATGGCTTACAACATCAGCAAAAACCATGCTAAAACATGCTTTCAAAACAGTAATTAAAACATGCAAATAACCATTTTGCATCACAACAAAATCATGGCCACCACTAGAGAGAAATTCCGAAAACTTACACTCGAGCTTAGCAAAGTTGTTTAGACTTAGACTAAGCTCCCTAAACCTTCAAACCTTGGTTTTAAAATCTGAAAACCCAACTTCACTCACCGATTTCCACTTTGCTTCAAGCCAAAGCACCAAATCAAGCTTCCGGATCAACAACTCTTGGATCCAAATATGCCTCCCCTGTTTCAACACATCAAAGCAGAGGATTAATGCATCATCATGCATTAATTGCTTCAATGAAAGCACCTAAACTCGCTGCTCTCATTCAACCTCCATTTTCGGCCACCAAACACAACCGAAAATGCATCCAAACCACTTCTAAACAAAGCCCAGCCATAAACCAGCAAAACCACACTTCCATAAACATCATATAACATCTAAAAACAACCTATTAACATCCTTATACCTCCAACAACATCAGATCGCCAAGATCACCTCAAAAACAACCTTGAAACACAAGCTAAACTTAGGAAACTCAACCTATCTGGGATTGCATCAATCAAAACTCAATTCCTTATCAATTTAGAGTTCATTTAACATCAAAAACACATCTCAAATCATAGATTAATCAGATCTAACGAAAATCATGAAAAATCATCAAATCTTGCATTATAAGCCAAGATCCATTTCACCACTTTAAAACCTTTAATTAAACATCAATTTAGGATTGAAAACTTAGGAATTTCAGTAAAGAACTGATAGTTTAGAGGAGAAGGACGTTCTTACCTCCAAACTTGAGTTTCTCCTCTTTTTGGAATCAAATCCTTGTTGAAACAAGTAGCAATTGAAGAGGTTTTGAAGATATGTTGATTAGGAATCAAATGAGAGTTGAAAGGAGGTATTTAGGTGAAGAAATCAGATCCAATTCTCTGGAAAAGAAGTGTTTGGGTTGAGAGAAAATGAGAGAAAGAAAATTAGGAAAAGTTGGTTACAAAATCCAAAAATAGCCAAAATGGCTTTCCCTCCACTTTTAATATCCTTTAAAATCAGATTTTAGACTTAAAATATCTTAGAAAAATCTGGAAAAACTCCCTTTGGGTAAATAGCTCCTTAAAGATTCAAAGTTTCAACCCTTTATAAAACAGCCACCAAACTTTCAAAAATTACATTTTGGTCACTAGCCAAAATGTCACCCTTCCGAAACTCATTTTCCAAAATTGATTTCACAGTTCACTTAATTATATTAAAAGATGATTTTAGAACATTTTTCCATATTTTTAATGCAACCCGAACTAGGCTTTCCTAAATTCACCCTTTTTAGATTCGAACAGCACTTTGACCGAACCGGTCAACGCTCAAACTTCTAAGCCCAAAACCGGGGCGTTACATATATATATATATAATAAAGTCTATTTATAGCTAAGAGTCGTGTCGTCTCCAACACACCCTCTAAAAACAAGGTTTATTGTGTAACGTTTCATTTTAGTGGTTTATCCCCTAAGGAAAACCGGTCGGTTCATCACAAACTATTATCACAGACCCACTATATATATCCCTTAAAACCCCCGCACAGCGATCTGCCCTTATAATTTTTCAAGGTTGGTTCACCATAAAAATAAAAATCAAGCAAATACGAAATCCTCTCCTAAAATCTCATAGGTTCGTCAAGGTCACTTTATAACCTTCCCTCACTTGGGGGCAATTGTTAGCACCTATAAAAACCCGCCCCCACGTACCGAAACCAGAGTGAGTAAGACCATAGAAGGTATAATATTAGGGACGTCCGGCGATAAGCGTCACAACACAGGCGGACCACAACGCACACGATCGTCCGCGAACTATGTGATACCCTCAGCAATCTGTGGCGAACAGACAGAACCATGAACAACATCACACCTCATCTACTGGCCACATGACTACACACGTGCACATTACAGATGCCGAGGAAAACCTAGGACGTCAAGTCATAGCTAGTCCAATCAACACGCCACGACAACCCCATCTTGCCACCTGTCCAAGTGATATAAAATTGGGCATGCAGCCGAGAGGAACAAAGGCCTTCCATTCCCGGCACCATCACTACCCAAAAAGCAAGATCAATGCATAAGCTCTGACCCAAAATGGTCATTCCTACCACCGTCAAGACACTATCTTCGACCCCTGATCATTTTGGTGATCAACATTACCTAATTTATTTTTTAAAATCAATGTCGTGTGTCAACTTTTAGGAACATAGATGATAAAATAATATATAATATACTTCAAATATTTATTTGTGATATAAGCCAAATAAAATGACAATGGTTTGGTCAACAACACCATTGGTTATTAAACTACTTCCACTTTCATGTTTTGGTCGCCGAGTTATTATTTTGTGCAAAATCATCATTAACGTTACTTTTTCTATTTTGGTCTGGAATGTTATTTTTTTTCTTTTTTAATCCCTAATCTATTGCTTCTTTTCAAATGGGTTTTTAACAGCGAGTGACCAAAATAGGGAAAGAAACGTAACGTTAGTGACGATTTTGTCAAAAATGATAATCTGGTGAAAAAAACAAGAAAATGAGAATAATTTAGTGACCAATGGTCATGGGCGGAGCACCCTTGGGGCCCAAGGGCTTCCGGCCCCTACTAAAAAAATATAATTATTTAATAATTTTTGTTTAATAATAATTTGTCCACTGTAAAAAAAATAATTATTTAAATTAAAAAATATAAGAGTTTATTAAATATATAATCAAGTCAGGGGTGTAAATGAGTCGAGCTTGAACGAATAATGTTTTGTTCATGTTCGTTTATTTATAATTGAAGGTGTTCATGCTCGGTTCGTTTAAATTTTTAATATCATGTTTGTATTCATTTATTTATTTTTGATGTGTTCGTGTTCGTTTGTTTAACGTTCACGAACATGTTCGCTTAATGTTTGTGAACATATTTCTGTTATGTTAGCGAAGTTGTTCATTTCTATGACCGCTAACATGTTCATTTATATGTTCATCAAAATGGTGAAATTACACTACTAGTCTTTAAGCTCATTAGGCTTCACAGTTTGAACTCAATAAAGTACCACGTGTTCAATTTAGTCCATACATTCACCAATATTTAAAATGTAAAAAAAAAATAAAAGGAAAAAGAAAACCAAGTAAATAAGCTTGTAAACAAGCTTGTTTGTGAACATGAACGAAATACACCTATGTTCGTTCATTTATTAAACAGACATAAACATTTGTTTATAGTCGTTTATTTAGCTGAATAAACGAACGTCATACGAACGGTTCACTAGCAATTAGCCGAACATTCTATTCATTTACACTTCTCGGTTGAACTAAAGAAGAATGGACATGTTCTCTATATCTGAAAGGGCTTTATCTTGTAGTTCAAAAGAAGAATGCACTTTCTCAAATTTTTGGTCCAATAATAGTTTACGTCTTTATAATTTTAAATATTAGATAAATTAGGTCTTGATCCATAAATTTTAAGTTTAAGTATGTAATAAGCACTTACATTTTTGAAATTTAATATTTTGGCCCCGTTAATATTCGATCCTGACTCTGTTCATAGCAATAGTGTTATTTACCCTACAATAAACGTATGGTCATATCTAGGAAGGTGTGAAAGGGCAGCTATTGCGGTGCGGTAGGCAA
>OY288281.1:47057433-47203175 GCA_958450335.1 Hibiscus tridactylites
GTACAAAACTGGAGATAATTGTTTTAAAGATAACATAATCGTACTGCTTGATTCAGAATACCTAATAACACAATCTCTTGAACAAATCAATTTCTGAAAGATTAAGGCTAAGACCACGGAAAGAAAAACTAGGATACGTTTTTAAAATTGAAATGAGGAAATGGGTATTCAATAAAAGAGAGAATAGAGTGACCTGAGTGGCAGAAAGTGGAAGAAAATTCAGTAGAAATGAAGCATCTTAAGGAGGATGAAAGTGAGGAAACCGAAGAAGATGAGGAGGAAAACGTAGTCCACCATTACGAAAAACTTGGTTGACCCATGATTTCTGTTCTGCTGCCTTTTCATCTTCGACTTCGATTCATCTAATTCTTCCAGTTTCGCCATTGAACCGATGTATGATCTTCGGGTTTCGCTGCAACTAAAATTTGGGGATCTAGACTTTGCTCGTGTGCGTTATTTTCTTCGAGTAAATTATTGGTTTAATCTAAGACTTGAGTCTTTTTTATGTATAAATTCAACTAAACACTATTAATTTTTAATAAGTTTAGGAAGATTTTTAATGAGGCCTATGCGAATATTGGCTCTTGTATGATTTCTCTATTAAAATCGTACATGTTTGCTGACAAAAAATTGAATGTGTTTATTAGCAGCTGATATTATGATCATAATGAGTCGGTTCAATTAATCTGTCAATTGTTAAATAGTGAAGTGATTATATCTGTTGAGTTATCCCATTTATCGGTTATTGAACTGATGGAAAATAACATAGTGCAACAAAATAGTTGGAAAGTATGTTAAGACTAGTGATGTGAAATCATGTAATCGTTCAGGTTTTAGGTCAGATCAAATCAGATACGGGTTATGTCAGTTCAATTTAATGGTTCAACTTAGATCAAGTCGGGTTCGGATCGACTCAAATTTAGGTCACTATCAGGTTGATTTCAAATCAAATTGAGCTCGGGTTCGGGTCTGGTTAATTTCAAGTCGAGTAAGTTTCAATTCATGCCAAAATAGTTCGGGTTCGAATCAGTTAACTGACGGGTTAATTCATATTCATATGGACTTCAGGTCGGGCCACGTTCAGGTCGAGTCACGTCGTTGACGGATAAAATTCAGGTCGACGAATATCGATTTTGGTTGAAGTTCAAGTTGGGTCTTACCGTGTACAAGTAGACTTCGATATGGTAATTGTGGGTAAATTTTAGATAAAAATAAAATTTTAGGGACTAATATGAACCAAAATATCCCTTAGGATACCAAAATATTTTACAATTTAGATATATATATATATATATATATATATATATATATATATATATATGACTAAATTGAATTAAACTAAAATTTAAAAGTGAATGTTAGGACTAAAAAGAAAATTTTAAACAAGTGAGGACTTAAAAAGTAATTAATTACTAAGCAAAAAAAAATAGGAGCAAATGTCAAATGGACAATTAATTATTGAATCAAATTTAAAAAAAAAATCCATTTGAATTTTGGAGGGAAATAACCTAAAAATTAAGGGCTTAATTCCCTCAAAATTTTTGTCCTTCCCCCTCTACCAATTTTTTTATGATTTTAATTAAAGTGAAACGGTGGCAAGGAAAATTTCCCACCTGCGTGGGTGTTTAGGTTACGATAAATTATTTTTTAGCTCTTTCAACTTTAGATGTTTTTCATTTAAGTCTTAAATTTTCACTTTTAGGTTTTAATTTAATTCAATTGAGTCCTAATTTAAATTAATTTAATTAAAATTCCACATTTAGTTTTAGAATTCTTTTAATTATGTCCATGATTTATGCTTCTAAGTTTTAATTTAGCTCAATTGGATCCTAAGTTTAATAAGTTAATTCAATTCGAACTTTATTATTATACAATATAAATTTTGATTTAATATAATTATACACAAATTTTTGATTTGGATGTAAATATGTAATTGTACACATGAAAGTTGAAACTTTAATTTAGTTCAATTGTACACATGAAGCTTTGATTTAAATATTTAGTCAAATTCAAATGCATAAATTAGCAAGTTGAATCGGAATTAATCTCGTAAATCAATAACCCTATACTAAACCATAAACCATTAATACTAAACCCAAAACCATAAACCTTAAGAAATCAAATTAATCTCATAAACCAATAACCATAAGCTAAAGCATAAATCATTGATACTAAACCCTAAGCTTTAAGGAATCCAAATTAATCACATAAACCAATAATTCTAAACTAAATATTAAACTAAACCATAAATCTTAAAGAATCAGAATTAATCTCATAAACCAATAACACTAAACTAAACCATAAACTGTTAATATTAAACCATAAATCATGAAGCTTAAGGAATTATGTCGACAACATTCAGATATTTAATAAAACTTTTAAATATTTTATATATTATAATTTATAAATATAAAAAGTAAACATATTAATTTAATGGCCATAGTTAATCATGTACCTTAAATTGTGAAGATGCATTTTGTCACACTATAATATAATAAATTCATAATCTCACAAATTCATCAATTGTAACTTATTAGTCATTATAAGTCAGGTAAATATCAAACCAATTCAATAACAAGTCAAGTCATTTACAAGTTGAGTCAAGTACAGATCATGTTCATAACATGTCAGGTTGATAACAGGTCGGGTAATATCAGTTATTTACCAGGTTAATCTCAATTCAGGTTCATATCAGGTCAGATGCAGGTCGGGTTCGGTTATCACTTTATCAGGTTGAATTCGGGTTCATGTCGTTCTCAGGTCAGGTGCAGGTCGAGTTCAAATCCAAAAGTTCTAGGTCCAACTCGGGTTCAGGTAATACCAGTTCAGACTCGAATCGATTTCAGATCACCACCACCTCGGGTTACAAGCAGTTCTGTAGAACTAATGTTTTGATATAATAATTGAAAAATGTTTTGGACTGATTTAAAAAGTATTTAAAATATTTTCAAAGTCCAAACAACTTGAAACTATGTTTAGGGAAGTTTTTAAAAGGGTTTTACATGTTTTTCAAAGCCAAACTTCACAAAACCGTCCAGGCGTTTCGAAACGCCCTAAGGTGTTTCGAAATAGGGGTTTCCAGTAGCAAAAACGTTTCGATACGAGTATCGAAACGAGCTTTCCCTAGATGAGGATTTTGCCCAGCATTTTGAAACGGGCTCTGCCGTTTCGATACGCCTACGTGGCATGGACCACAACGGTCATAAACCCTAACGACTATTTCCCAACTAACATTTAAATGCAGGGCGTTTCGATACGGGTCTAGGGCGTTTCGATACGAGTTCCGAAACGGCCAGGGGCGTTCCGAAACGGGTGCCTTGTCAGACTGCAATGACTCTTTCTACTTAAAGGGTGTTTCGAAACGGGTTCGAACTTTTCGAAATGGAGAGCTGCAGAACTGCATTTATGGCGGGAATTAAAGTCCTCAACGGCTCCAATTCAATCCCAATGGCTAGTAACGGCTACAAACTCATCAATGAGTATAAAAGGGACCTCCAAGCATCAAGTAAAGGCTAATGCTCATATTGTCAAACAACAAATGATCAAAGATTGTCTTAGAGCTTAAATTGTCATTTATTGTATAGACAAACACTAGTGAGCCAAAATTGTCAAATTTGCTCAAGTGTTTTAGGTTTTCGATGAGTGCTTAATTGTGCAAACAAACACCTATTAGAGGGATTTGTGTTTGCTTTATTTATCTCTTTGTAAGAGAGGGTTTCAATCAAGGCTTTGAGTAGAAAGCTTGATTGTGTATAAGGGTTACCTCCTAAGCCTAGAAAAGAGGACAAATCAATAGTGGATTGATTGGAAATCCTTAGTGGGGAGCTAAGGTAGTGGATGTAGACCTTGGTTAGAAGGTTGAACCACTATAAATCATTGTGTCTATTTTCATTTTAGCTTCCACAACCCTTCCACCCAAAAATCCACCTCTCCACCATTTGGTGAGCAACATCGGTTGAACGAATCGAGCCCCACACAACTCAACAATTGGTATCAGAGCTTGGCTCAATCGAAGAGGATTAACATCCTATTGAGAAGATCCGACAAGCTCGATCATCTTTTCACACAACCGGCTCAATAGCGCAATCCATCGACAAACCGCCCTTCTTCGACGGAACTCACTATGCCCATTGGAAGACAAAGATGAAGTTCTTCATCAAGTCTAAAGATTACAAGCTATGGGACATAGTTGAAGATGGTCCGTTCGTGCCTCAACGAAGCAAAGCGGAGTGGAGTGCCGACGATCGCAAGAAGATGGAGCTAAATTGCAAAGCCTTGCACATCCTCTTTTATGCATTTGGCCCAACCATCTATGAGAAGATGTCTTCTTGTGAGAGTGCCAAAGAGGTATGAGACAAGCTTGAAGTCACATACGAGGGAACCGATGAAGTCAAGGAGACCAAGATTGGGCTCCTCACCTTAGAGTATGAGAACTTCAAGATGGATCCGGAAGAGAACGTCGAGAAGATGTTTGATAGGTTCTCCACAATCACCAATGGTCTCAAAGGATATGGAGAAGCCATCCCGGAGGAAAAGCTTGTTCGAAAGCTCATCTACTCACTTCCGAGTCATGAGACTCAAAGAGGACCGCCATCATCGAAGCCAAGAATTTGAAGACCTTGAAGCTTGATGAACTCATGGGGTCACTCCTTACTCATCAAATCATGAAGAAGAATAAAGAAGATGAGAAGAAGAGGGAATAAATTAGAGCTATGGGAGAGAAGAAAATCAAAGGGCTTGGCATCAATGCAAGTGTCATGGCTCTCAAATCCTCCACTTGTCATCATGTCTACTCAAGTGAAGAGGAGGATGAAGATGAAGAGATAGTTCATCTCTTCAAGAAGTGTGCCTCGTTCATGAAGAAAGCCTTGAGAGAGCTTGAACGAGATTCCAAGAAAAAGGAGAGGGCAAGCACTTCAAGCCATAAGAAGAAGGCACATGTGGCTACTTGGAGTGATGAGGACTCCACCGACGATGAACAAGCCAACCTTTGCCTTATGGCCATCGAAGAAGATTCAAGGGTAACTTCTAATTCATCTACTTCATGTTCTTACACTTTTGATGAATTACAAGATGCCTATGATGTTTTGGTTTTAGAGTTTAAAAATCACATTTTGAAAAACAATAAATTGATTTCAAAGTTAAAAATTCAAAATGATTTGATTTCTAAAACCAAACTTGAACTTGAAGCAAAACTCGAAGAGTTTGAATTAAAATGTTTTGATTTACAAAATTTGCTTCAAAAAGTTCAAAAAGAAAAAGATTTGATTTCCAATGAACTTGAAAAGAAAAATAATTTTGGAAAATTAAATTTTTATGTAAGACAATCTAGTGCCCCTAGATTTGTGAAAGAAAAATGTTTTAGAAGTGTTTGGGTCCCAAAAGGACTAACCACTTCAATTAAAAATGATGACATTGAAAAATGGATTCCAAAGGGGACTAAAATTTGTGCTACTAACGTTTATAGATCCAAAGCAATTTGGATACCAAAAATCACTTGATTGTCTTTTGCTAGGTGTGATGGAGATGTTCAACAAGTCAAACATTGAGGGGGATCTTCATGCACACTAAAGGAGAACACTTGAAGAAGGAAGGCTTCACATCCTACCTTGAGTTCAAGTGTGGTAATATCTAGTTGTTTTTGCATTTATTTGTTTTAAATTTTTATTTAATTCAACTAGATGATCATAAATGTTGGACTAACATTTTATTGATGCTTTGAGTAAGGGGGAGCCATTTTAAAAACCAAATTTGTATTTTTGTCAATTTTTACCTCTATTGTTATTTTGAACTTAATGTTTTAAATTCTTTTTGATATAACAAAAAGGGGAGAAATAGTTTAAAAAATTTGAATTTTCAAATGAATAAGGGGGGCTTTATTTAATTTCATATCTTCAATCTCTTATTCACATTTTTAAAGTTAAAGGGGGAGAATCCCAAACAATTTTTCAAGAGAGTTTTATTATATCAAAAAGGGGGAGATTGTAGAACTAATGTTTTGATATAATAATTGAAAAATATTTTGGACTGATTTAAAAAGTATTTAAAATATTTCCAAAGTCCAAACAACTTGAAACTATGTTTATGGAAGTTTTTAAAAGGGTTTTACATGTTTTTCAAAGCCAAACTTCACAAAACCGTCCAGGCGTTTCGAAACGCCCTAAGGTGTTTCGAAACAGGGGTTTCCAGTAACAAAAACGTTTCGATACGAGTATCGAAACGGGCTTTCCCTGGATGAGGATTTTGCCCAGCGTTTCGAAACGGGCTCTGCCGTTTCGATACGCCTACGTGGCATGGACCACAACGGTCATAAACCCCAACGGCTATTTCCCAACTAACATTTAAATGCAGGGCGTTTCGATACGGGTCTAGGGCGTTTCGATACGAGTTCCGAAACGGCCAGGGGCGTTCCGAAACGGGTGCCTTGTCAAACTGCAACGGCTCTTTCTACTTAAAGGGTGTTTCGAAACGGGTTCGAGCGTTTCGAAATGGAGAGCTGCAGAACTGCATTTATGGTGGGAATTAAAGTCCTCAACGGCTCCAATTCAATCCCAACGGCTAGTAACGGCTACAAACTCATCAAGGAGTATAAAAGGGACCTCCAAGCATCAAGTAAAGGCTAATGCTTATATTGTCAAACAACAAATGATCAAAGATTGTCTTAGAGCTTAAATTGTCATTTATTGTATAGACAAACACTAGTGAGCCAAAATTGTCAAATTTGCTCAAGTGTTTTAGGTTTTGGGTTAGTGCTTAATTATGCAAACAAACACCTATTAGAGGGATCTGTGTTTGCTTTATTTATCTCTTTTTAAAAGAGGGTTTCAATCAAGGCTTTGGGTAGAAAGCTTGATTGTGTATAAGGGTTACCTCCTAAGACTGGAAAAGGGGACGAATCAATAGTGGATTGATTGGAAATCCTTAGTGGGGAGCTAAGGTAGTGGATGTAGACCTTGGTTAGAATGTTGAACCACTATAAATCATTGTGTCTATTTTCATTTTAGCTTCCACAACCCTTCCACCCAAAAATCCACCTCTCCACCACTTGGTGAGCAACATCGGTTGAACGAATCGAGCCCCACACAACTCAACAAGTTCTGACTCAAGTCGGTTTCAGTCAGTTTTGTAGGTCGGGTCGACTTTTTACATCCCTAGTTAAGACGATGTAATATTTAAATATAAAGGTTCATGTTTATAATCGTAGAAAAATTCTACAACGCTCGACGAACACCGCTAACACCGTTGAACACTATTAAATTAATTAATAAATATTAAAAATCTCAAGGACTCAACATATAATTATAAATTTTATTTTAAATAAAATTTTAATTAAATTATTTTCCATATATATAATATTTTTAATATCTTTTTAAAAATAATTGGACCAACCTTAGTCAATTAAAAAAATAAAAATCCTAACCCCTATACCCTAAATCATAAATCATAAACATAAAACCATAAACCCTAACAGCTAAACTTGAAAATATAACCCCTACACCCAACCCTTAATTAGTTTCAAAGGTTTGAAATCATTAGAGTTGTGGCATCGGCTGTTCTTTATCTCCATGAAGGAGGGCAAGTTGTTATGCATCGAGACATCAAAGCCAACAACGTTCTTTTAGACTCAGAACTAAATGGACGCCTCAGAGATTTCAGTCTTGTCAGATTGTATGATCGCAATGGTGATCCACAAACGAATCGTCTAGTAGAAACATTAGGATATATAGATTCAGAACTCACCCGTATCGGAAGGGCTACTGAAGCTGTCGATATGTTTTCTTTCGGAGCTTTTCTGCTAAAAGTTGCTTGCGGGAGGAAATCATTTGATCCTAATAAACCACCGGAAGAAATTTTTTTAGTTGATGTAGTCAACATGTCCTTTAAAAGAGATGCCATTGTTGATGTTAGCGATCCAAAATTACAAGGCAATTACGTGGTGGAGGAAATGGAGAATGTTCGGAAACTAGGCATGCTTTGTTCCAACACCAAATTAGATTTTCGACCTACCATTAAAGAAGTGGCGCAGTATTTGAAAGGCAATGCTAGTTTGCCCGATATACCACTTGATAGTAACAATATAGCCCAAAATATACCATCTTCAATCCTTAAAACCTTATCTCAGAGTACATAAATTAACATATCTACAACGATAATTTAGCATCTGGTAGTGTAATTTTGTTTTCTTCATCATTAGGGAAGGGCCTTTCTCTGAATTATTTGTTCAGTATAGATTCAATTATTCACATAGATTGTTGGCTCTTGTAAAGAAAAATGTTTGTACATTGTTATTATTTATTGTTTATTTTTTAATTTTTGAAATCGATTTGATGTTTCTGAGTTAGTAATACAATAATTTTGTTGCTGCAGATGTTTTTATTTTGCAAGAACAACTAAAATAAATGTAAGATCCTCAAATAAAAGGAAGGAATTGAGAAAAAAAAACTTTAATTGGTTTGTAATCCAAATTCTAAATTCGTTAAACTTTCCTAGGTGTTTTGAGGACTTTGGGGTTTAAGGTTTTTAATTTTAAAATTGTTTAAGGTTGATATTTGATCTAATTATTTAAAAAAATAAAAAATATAATATATATAGAAAATAATTTAATTGAAGTTTTATTTTAAATAATTTATAATTATATGTCGAGTCCTTAAGGTTTTTAATATTTATTAATTAATTTAATAGTGTTCAGCGATGTTTAGCATTAGTGGTGATCAACGGTGTTCGTCGAGTGTGATAGATTCATCCATAATCATATACATAATTAAATGATTTGAGTTGTATTTTATCCTCACGGTAATTGTGGTGAGTAAAGAAACCGAAGAATTGGGCCAAAATTTGTGCAAGTTCAAATCGTATTTAAATCCCAGCCGCAGCCCGCGAAACTGTTTGGCTCTGGTATTTGCCTCCGATTTTCGATTTTCTCTGCAAACAAACACCGTTCATTACCAGAAATTAACTACATCCACCCGTTGCAATTCTCTCTCTATTTTCTCCATTTCCATCTTTTTCTTTCCTTTTTTCCTTGTTAACACTAATTTTCACCGAATCTTCGCTTCCTCTGCGTCTCCATTTCTCATTCTTCTAGTGTTTGCTGAGTCGTTTTCGTCATTCAATGAGTCACATCGAGACCAACCCTTTCGCCGAGGAAGAAGTCAATCCTTTCGCCGTAAGTTCCTTTCCATCCTCTTTTCTCCAGATTTGATCGTCTGGTTTTTTTGATTCAGGTGACACGTTGATTAAATTTCTTGATCTGTTTCCTTTCCGCTGCCAATTTGAATCATTTACGTTAGAATTTATCGATTTCGAGATAGGATTTATTGTTTTCAATAATGTAGCTATAATAAACGTGTTCGTCCTTTTCTTCGCTTCTTCTCTTTCATTGAGCAAAAAAGGAACGATTTGGAAGAAACTAATAATGTCAGTGTTTGATTCAAACGTGGACGAATTGATATGGCGCGGCAATGGCATGGTGATTTTGTCTTAGAAGAACAAGATAAATTAATTTTGTTTCTGTTACATAAAGACGAATATTCATGGTGTATGCCATTTATTTGGTGAATATTGTTTGCTTGTTTCCCGTAAAGCTAAATCTAATGGAAATTTTGTCACCGTATATCCTTATAATTACAACTAGTGATTTAATAAAAACAAGATGAAGATTTCTGTTCTTTATTATCAATTTTGCTTATAAAGGAAATGTGTGTTTCCATTTTATTTATTGCAGGATCCATCAGTTAAGAAAGGATCAGGCAGCGGCGGAGGTGGAGGTTCCTTTTTTTCTACAGTGAGTACCTTTTCCTATAGTTGTCTGGTTTCATATACCCGTATAATGTTTGTTACTGGGTTTTCAATAGTCGAGAAACATCAAACAATGGTCGCACATAGAGAGTGGTTAACATGATGAACTTTTATCTTGCTCATTTAGCAAGCACCTGCTTTTTATCTTGCTGGAATTCAATAGATTCCTTCGTTCCCCCTTTCGCTATCTCACATTCTTATGTTGGAATTCAGATAGGTCCAAGAAAGGTGCTACATGAAAGGAAAAATTACCCAGAGCGAGAATGCACACTAACCTCTAGGAGAGTAATTATGGATGAATAAGCTTGCTTTCTCATAAGACAGGAGACATGGCTTGAAAGTCATGTATATCCTGATTCTAGCCATGTAGGTGCAGTTTTGTGCATTGTTTTTCTTATCCCCAATTTGTATTGGGACTCTTGCTCCCATTAGCTTATCCCTTGATTGATTTGTGAAACTATTATGAATGGAATGCTTGTCAACAATGTAACTGTTTCTCATGTGAATGATTTACTTCTTGTCTTGCATATTGTGTCATGTTTAATGTATTGTGCTTGCGTATGCATGCTTATTCACCCTCTGCAGGGGCTTATGATATTACTTGTGTTTATTTATAAATATACAAATATTAGTCAAGGCTTTCTTCCCTTCCTCCCGAACCATATGAGAGTGGTGCAACAATAGATATTCCTCTTGATACTCATTCTACCGAGGTATCCTAAAACTTTCCGGATATTTAATGGGCTACTATCATGTTTCTAAAGCCTGCTTTTGATATTTTCTGTCTTGTCAACTTTAGGACGTCAAAGCAAAGGAGAAAGAACTTCAAGCAAAAGAGGCTGAACTGAAAAGGCGAGAGCAGGTAATTTCTGTTGTCCGCTTGAAATTGAACTAGGCTAGCTGATGAAATATAAATCTGATAATAAAAACAAGTCTTGGGTACAGATTGGGGGATTCTCTAAGTATTGTGGGGAACCCTATCATAGGATTATGTTTACTAGCAGCTTGCTATTTTCTTGGATAATAAAAACAACATTTTATCCAAAAATAAATAAATCTTGTGCTTCCGAATAATTATTTGTGGCATTTGGTATCAACATTAATATGTTACTTCTTTCATAATGCAGCGACGGTTAAGTACTTATAAATAATGCTAACTTGGCACAAAAAGCCATAGTTTTTGTCTTTTTGAATCTCAATTTTGATCATATTTTAGTTTAATTGATTTCTTTCTGCCAGGATGCCTGTATAATATCTTATGTTCTTGACTTCTCAATTGTTGCCCTTTTCATTGTGAAAACACTAAATTATGCAAAGATTTGATCCTAAATGTACATTTGGATTTCATATATAAGTAGTGTTGTTTGCAGGGTGGTTTTGCAATTCTTGTTGTTTTCAGAATAAATTGTTCTCATACTAAATGAGTGTTATATTTGTTTCATGCAGGAATTGAAAAGGAGGGAGGAAGCAATAGAACGAGGTAGGTTCTTTTTATTTTTATTTTTGATGCTTGATGATATTGTGCACTATCAATTTTATTCACGTATATGCTTTGCCTTTGTCTTGGCAGCTGGAATAGTGATAGAAGAGAAAAATTGGCCAGCATTTTTTCCTATTATCCATAATGACATCGCAAGTGAAATACCAATCCACCTACAATCAGTCATGTATGTTGCTTTCGCAACGTTGATAGGTGAGTTAAAGTTCAGGGTTTTTTTCTTTTAAAACAAATTAAAGGTTTCAATATTTTAAGCATGACTTATGTCTATAAATTTATTCGGACATGGCAGGTTTGGTTATCTGTCTTCTCTACAATGTAGTAGCTGCTACTACAGCATGGACCAGGGGATACGGTGGGTTTTGAAAATTACTAAGCATAGCCCTTAATCATTAGTATTTAATTGCTATTTTGGCATCTTTTATCATTGTATGAATTTATTATATTTTTTCCTAGGTTTAATAATTTGGCTTCTTGCCGTCATATATATCTTAACTGGCGTCCCTGGAGGCTTTTACTTGTGGTATTCTCCTCTTTATAAAGCTGCGAGGTACTACTTTTTTATTGTTCCTTATTTGTTTTTTCGCTTACCAATCTTAACTAGATATTGCAATTATTCTCTCTTTGACTCCTAATGTTTTGAGCAAATTGGAGAGGTTTAGATCCTTTGCTCATAATATTACGATACCCTTTAAGAATCTCTGCAACTGCAAGTTGAAAAGTAATTACTTTGAGAATTATTTATAAATGCCACTTGTAAATCATTCACTTGGATGTAATGTCCGTATTGCTTTTACAGGACTGACAGTGCGTTGAGTTTTGGAACGTTTTTCTTGGGTTACTCGGTAATCTCTTTGCTTTCTCATTTTAATTGTTGAATGTTCGGCCAATGTACGTCGGAAATGTAGGGGTGCAAAATTACAAAATTTTAAGAAAAATATCTAAATTGAGAAATTTAAAATTTTTAGGGGTGAGACTGCCTTCAACACACCATCGGTCCATCCCTTATCAGAAAACACCTCATTTCAGACTCTTCTCCTCCTCCCCCTTGCAGGTCCATATAATGTTTTGCGTCTTTGCTGCAGTTGCTCCTGGATTCCTTTTCAGGGAAGGGTCCATAACGTAAGTTTTGCTTCTTCTTTTTCTTGATTCCTTTTTTTCCGATTGTTTTGCTGGAAAATGATGATCTAACAATCATGTTAGGAAATCTGGTCTGAGGTCTTAATGGTGTAATTCATTGTGCAGAGGTATTTTGGCTGCATTGGTTATCTTCCCCCATGATCATGCGTTGGGGGTAAGTTCAATTCCATTTGGATGCCTTTGCCATAGTCAAGTTTCAATAACGTTATTTCCATAATCATGAATTGAACAAAAATCATATTCTTTTTCTTATTTCTTTTTATGTCTAACACTAAAAATAATAAATCTTAAACTCTAATTTTAAATTATAAATCCTATAAAATACAACTTAGATTCTATATTCTAAAATCTAATCATAAACCAAAAACCTTAAACCTAAACATTAAACTTAACTTTTTAATGTTGGGTATAAACATGGACACTAAAAAGAGTAAAGATTTTTTTAATAAAAAAACAAGATTTTTATTCATGATGAATCATGGTTTTTACTTTTTAAGAATTGTAATATTGTATGCATATCCTTTTGAGTCTTTGAGAATGCTTTGACATTAGCCAGGCTTGATTTTTTAACTTGCAGATAATATTCTTCGTCGGTTTTGCATTAATTTGCTGTGAATCACTTGTCAGCATCTGGGTTATTCAGGTCCACTCATCCCTCTTTTTCCGATACCTTTCAATTTTGTTCCCAACTTTTCATTTTTTGTACATCAGCGTATGGCGTAGGAAGATATTAAAAATGTTAAAAAAGGTAAATATATATTCAATATCACTGAATTATATGTTTGCTAACAAACAGATCATTTTTTCTCTAAAAGTTACAAACCTGTCACTCAATTAAATATTTGTTACAGACAGGTAAATGTTACGTAGAATAATGTCATGGTATAATAATAGTTTTAGTTCCTAAAAATTATACATTCTATCAATTCGGTTATAATTCGAAACAATTCAATAAATTTAACTCTTCATATTTAAAAATTCTACCGATTTAGTATTTGTTCTCCTAAATTGTATGTTATTCTCCTGAAAATGTTATATTACTTTCATGGTATAATAATAGCTTAACAGTAACTTGTTGTTTTATAGCAAAATACAGTTATCAAACTATTGTTTTGATATGATAGACTTGCTTGGTTTGATAATATTACAAAAAGATTAAATTGATGTAATTTTTAAATTTAAAGAGTTAAGTTTATTAAATTATTTCAAATTATAACCAAATTGATAGAATGTATAAGTTTTGAGGACTAAAACTGTTATTATACCAAATTTACCTTAGATGTCCGTCTAATATCTCATTGTTTGTAATAATTTTTTAATTAAATTTATTTATAATAATTTTCATATTGAGTGACATGTTAACATATTTGTTACCGACACATAGTTAAGTGTATTGTATCCTTCAAAAAACCTAATAATACTCCTAAAGTATACACACCTCGAATTCGAATAACATAGAATTGGCAGCAAAACCGGTCTGCTGGAATTCGGATTCATCTGATCCATCTTTGATCTCTGATATGAAATTGCAGCAAGTATTCATGTATTTCCGAGGTAGTGGTAAAGCTGCAGAGATGAAGCGTGAGGCTGCAAAACGAACCATGATGTCAGCACTATGAGAGGAGGAGAGGAGAGGTGTATTGAAAGATGGTAATTTCTATTTTTTTTAATTCTTTATTTTTTTTTGCCAACAAGATTTTGTTCTCCCCTTACCCCATAGGTGGCTTAGCTAACCATAGTGTCATTTGCACACGTTTAAAATGATTTTTTTTCTGAGGGATTCCTAATAATTTTGATTTTTCAGATATACATTTGTTGTATTTGTATACCACTGGATACAGTGTATTTATTCATTAACGTATAGTACACAACCTAGAGCAAAATATTAAACTAGTACCACTTATCCATGCCGTGTACTTTGTAGTTTGTAAGCTGCTATTCGTTTTGGTTTAACTAGCTGTATCTAACCTATTGGCTGACTAATTTGGATCGAGTATTGCAGAGGTTTATTATTGGGCGACTCTCTCGACCCAATTTTCTTCATTCACAACGCCATGACATGAATCGCCGACCTTGTTTAAAAGATTTAGTGTCTCATCTCACTAGACTAACTAAACCACTAGTTTTTAGTCTCACCTATATAATTTTTGCGTTTTTAATTTTTAATTATTAAAAATATTTAGATATATCGAACTATTTTTTTGAATGGTCTAATTTTTTAATGGAGATATATCAAAATATTTTAATTATTCAAATATGATTATTTTAATATAAATTCTAAATTATAATTACAACTTGGATGTAATTAATAAAAATGTAAGAAATGGTCTAATTTTTTAATGGAGATATATCAAACTATTTTAATTATTCAAATATGATTATATATATATCAAATGATATTTACGTCGTACGTCGGTTTAAAAGTTTGTCTAAACTCATGTTTCTATAAATTATAGATAACAAAATATTAAAAGCTCATATTTCTTTTCATTCTGGTTAATATATCATACTTGAGCAATTCGTAGCTTGAAGTCTAATTTGAATTTTGAGAGGGATTAAGGATAAATACTAGTTCCGAAAAAATAATTTGGATATAAAATTAACTTCATTTAAAACATGAGGTGAAATTTAATTTTAATATTCAAGGTTCGAACAGACTCTCTTTGCATGTTTTCTAAACTTTTAATATATTATGTATTGTTTTTTTAATATAATAACGTGATTACATGATATCATTTGTTTATATTTTTCTTACCTTTTTGACAAGGCACAAATAAGTGCTCAACTCGAATTTACTAGAATAAACATAATCCTATTCTCCAATTGAGTCACCCATTGGTTTCATATATTATGTATTTTTTTTTTTTTTTTACAAATCCTAATTTTAATTCTAATTCTAGTTAGAGGAGATAGAAATGGGGGACTTTAGCCCTTATGGGAGAAAGGGATATTCTTAGTGGGTCTAAAACTTATAAGCTAAGAGAATACGAGGAAATATTATGTATTATTAAATCTAAGTTTAGATTTTTAACAAATAAAAGCATAACAGATATTAAATCAGGAAAGTAGGTCTTCTCCCTGTGGTGAATTGTTGCATGAGATGATTAACCGGAAACTGCACTCAAGAAGTAGAAGGGCGGGATTCCAATCACAGCTAGACTCATCACACCTTATGCAAGACAAGCTATCATCATTACTATTTTCTCCTTAGTATCATAAAAGCAGAAATACGTCTCCATGCAACTATTTATGCATATGGGTCATCGGCGCAGATTGTAGAATTTACCTAAACTAAGACGACATGCAAGAAAGCAATAGTTCTTTATTAACTTTGAAACGGATTTTGAGTCTTAAAAAAACTGTTACAACCTATGACGAAACAATAGGTAGAACTGATCTCCAAGTATACTCCATCTTCGTAAAAGAAAAGATGAACAAGAAAACTGAATAATTTTCCAACAAAATGAAGCAAAAACATCCAATGTCATGAATGTTCTGGACGTACATTATTACTTGAAATATTGTAAAAGATTATATAAAAAAATAAAAAACCCTAACCTCTTTAGTGCGTAGTTTCCACAGCGTTCTGCAACAAAACATAAAGTCAAATGGTTAAAATGAAACGAACATCTATAGTGCAAATAGCCTTTTTTGCAGAGGAAAAGGAGAGGGTTAAGCTCCCCTCCATTAGTTTTTCATACAATACATGTCTAATTACCATTCATAAGTATGATTTACACAATCTATAGGTGGATCCTACGCAAATGCATGTTCATGATTAATGTATTGACAAGTACTTGACAAAATACCCACATATCATATTATAATAAAAGCGTATAACCTAAAAGATAAGGGTATCACTCCAAGGAAATACGGTAAAAACACATCACCTCTAGGGCACTAAGGTAAAAAAACGCATCCCTTCTAGGAAATGGGGACTCCATTTTTACAGTGATCTTAACTTTACCTCTCTCTACTCTCCCACCATGCTCAGCCATTTCCACTAACCAACGACTCTCAGCCCACCAAGTGAACTGACTAGAGCCATCAACTCTCACTTCTTGTATCAACAATGCTCAAATAAAAAGGTGAAGACCACCCACAAGGGACAAAGCATAACATTTGCATTAGCTCTCCAAAACACAAACGTAAGCTTATATAGTATCAGAAATAATGTACAGTTTTTAAAGTATAAATTATCCAGATGGCTGTAGCTTATGGATATGGATATTCGCTACAGGTAATAATATTCATGGAATAGGGATCAAGTAGGATAAGAATTAGTTTGGTAGAATGATCATCAATGTTTTGAAATGGCACGAGTGAACATACACAAAATTTTCCAAGTATTTTCACATATTTAGAGTTGCAAGTAACATAGATGTGTGCCACACACATATGCTCATTGCTTTATTTATTTTGAACATATAATTGCATATTTTACAAACAAATAAGACTAATAAAGTATGCATTAACCAAAATGTGTTTTTTATGTTGAGAAATAAATTCAATCTAATGACAATCAAAGTTCAGAGTATACGAAAGTACCTCTTCCTTCTTGCCTCCGCCTTTAGTGAAGAACTTGTATCCACTAAAGAAAAGCAGACCCCATCCAGTTAAAGAGACTATAACGAACTGTAAAACCGAACAAAAAAAATGTCAATACAGTTTCAACTTCCCTAATTTCCCTAAATATACTATCTCATCAAAATGCAGTACACTGATTCAGAACCAAGACTAAGAAGTCTGAACTTGCAAATAACAAGATATTAAGTGGAAGATATCAGATTGTATGCAGGAATGAGACAGCTGCTCAAAGCCAACAAATTAAATCTTGGCTTCAAATAAATGAAACGTAAAATCTTAGCTCCAAATTAAAAAAAAAAAAAAACCCAATTCCCAAATCTGAAAATAAAAAAAGAAACTTGGAACTAGGGTATTTAAAACGAAGGGGAAAGTAAATAAACTGACATGTTCTTCTTTCCATTTAGATGGGCTCATTGGGTCTTGCCAAAAATTAACCTTCGGAGGTCCATGGTGATCTGCAAAAGAAAGCTTCTAAGGTAAAATGAGATTAAAATTGAAGTGAACCGAAAGAGGAGTTTGATAATAAATTTAAAATTGAAAAATGTAAATGGAGAATAGTAGAATACCAGCGGCGCCGGCAAGACCACGGCGAGGAATGAGAGAAGCGGCTTGAGAGGGAGGCGGCGTCCGAGCTAGAGTGGCTGCTCTACGAGCCGCAACCGCTGCCAAAGTAGCCATATGGGGTTGTCTCTTTGAAGAGGGAGCGAGCGCAAGGGCAATGTGATTGTGAGGGACTATTAGAAAATTGAAAGATAATTAGTAAGGAGAATTGGAACCAAACGACATCGTTTGACCAGTAAATCATTTCCCTGGCGCTGAACAAATGTCTGCATCTGGCCATTAAAAAGAAGAAGCATAAACGCCGTTGCCGGGGATCGAACCCGGGTCACCCGCGTGACAGGCGAGAATACTTACCACTATACTACAACGACTTCGATGTTGTCGTTTCGAAATCATATTATTTAATTATAATATAAATGTTAAAAGTTCAAAGTACTGGAAGGTCGAAAATTGAAGGCTAAAGAAAATAATCTTTATAATATGAAATAGGAGCATACATATAATTGATTACTATAATCCATTCTTCCTATGGAAAATGTAATCATAACAGTAAAATGTTGTGCAATTACACCTTACATCAAACTGATAACAACATTACTCGGAAGCACAGATATGCAGCTTAGGACTACTAAAATCGGAACGAGGTCGATTCAATGCAGATTACGACATATAAGTTCTACAATGATGTAGATCAAAATTGTTTTCTCCATGATCTTTTAAATAGTTTGATATGAAAGAACAGTCCATGCTACAACAGACTAAGTTGGACTGAATTAAATACCATGTTACAACCAGCTGCCATGCTTGACCTCTTTAAAACTATACAAGCATACTCGACCTCGAAGCTTCTAAGACAGTGTGGAAAGACTACAGATTTTCATGGCGATTGATCAATGAAAATTGCACAGTTGCAAGAGAGGGTGGGAATAATCGACATACTTCTCCCAAAGGGGCTTGTATTTCTCCATCCCGATTTTCAACCACGGCTTTGAATTTCCATTGAAGTGTAGTACGGCCCCTTTTTCTATCAACTGGGGATCGACGTTTGTATAGCCTAACCCCAGTACATGCCACGAGGGGTCCAATGCCTTTGTCAGTCCATAGAATGTCAGCAGTCCGGGTGGCAGTGTCCCAAGTTTCCACAACGTCCTGTCCACATTCCGTTCTTGCCAATAGTGATAGATGCCAGTCACATTCTTCTTCCTCCACTCAACCAAATCGAAAACATTCATCCCAAATGCCCAACCACATGCATCGGGGTCGAAATGTGCTCTTATAAGAGGGTGAGAATAATTCAGGTACTTGTGATATCTGTGAAATGTCTCCATGCATGTCTCAACCGCTCCGTTAACATTGCCATTCAAATCAATGGAAAACAGACCAGACAGATCCTTCTGAACCACAATGTCATCATCAAGAAATACCACCTTCTTTAGTACTGGATAAACTTCAGGGATATAAAACCTCAAATGATTAAGCATCGACAGGTACTTGGGATTTCTGAACTTGATCGGAGTCCGGCCATCATCATTATGGCCAGAAAAATAATAACTCTGAGTCTCGGAATCTTGCAGTTGCTTAAGAACAGGAACATAAGAAGCATTCAACCACTTGAAGTCCTCGAACTTCTGAACCTCAACAGTCACTCCCCGAAAACTGTTCAAAGTGAACCAGGCCTTCATCGCAGCATAGTTTATTTCATCAGTTACAAGATGAAAGACAATCTTATCTGGGTTTTTGGAGTTTAAAGCCGTCGAGTTCACCACCACGGAACTTGCAAGGATGTTATCAGAGAAGATGCAGAAATGATACAAACTGTTGTCTTTAAGTTTTGCATCCAATTGCTTTCTTTCCCTGAGTTTCCTTTGTAAATTTGGGTTTCCAAACCATTCAGTAGTCAACCTAACACCGAGACAGTAAAGACTTTTGGGGACTTCTTCGGCAGCTATTTGTCCATACTTTGCACTTTTCTCATTCGCTGAACTCATCTGTTCATCAAGAGTTTGGATTTTGGCTCTTAACCTCATGAGCATTGTTGCACTGTCATAGTGAAGTTGCTGGGCTTGGTAGAGCAGAAGTGCCATATCACGAATTGCAATCTCTGATTCTCCCACCGTCAATGGAGTTCGCCTAGTTGCAGCATTTGACAGAAGGGCCTGTGAATTACGGATCTGAGCACTTAATTCCCAAGCAAATTGGAGATTGTTGCTCTCTTTTGCTATCACAACAAAAGCCTTTGCAAGAAAAATTTGATCAGTAATTTGTCTAGTGACAGAGTTGGGGCTCAACATTTCATCGGTGATTAGGCCTTCTGTAATTGTGTCATGCTGATTAGGTTTCTGCAAATACGGAACACAAACACATAAATTTGAGAACTTCACATAGATAAAAGTTAATGGTTGAAGCATCCTAACAGTCTTATCTAGTCATGTGATTTAAATCATGATAATTTCCCATTCGGAATGTAAGATAAAGTACTGCAACTATTCAGAATGTGCAGAAAAGAAAAGAACAGATACCACTAAATAAGAAGAGCTTATGCTACTGGGGAAAGAAGAAGAAAAAGAAGAGAGAGAGAGAGAGAACAAACAAATGGTTTTGGAGTTTCCTACTTCAAAATCAAAGGAATTACCAAGTGCGATATGAAACGGGGGTCCCTTGAAACATCGGTTCATAACAGTAGACAAAATTGCAAGAGCGCCTCAGAAACTAGGTGTTTATAAATTAATAATTCATAAGATTTTACCTTATCCTTGCTACATGCCAGAACAACTTTTCTACCGGATTCTTTCAAGGTAAAAATTATTCTATGATCCACAACAGGATTTATCAGCTGAAATTGAGTTTAACGATAGCAGATAAAGAAAACATGGTCCATATAGGTCCAGCACTTAGAAGAACTTGGCAAGAGCAAAAGGTAAAAAATAAAAGCTTCAGCATCATTATGCAACTCGGAATATCCAGCATCAGACTACCTCATCTCGAATGGCCTGTTCCCAGAAACATTGCCACTGCACATTAGGCACTAATGCTTGCATTTTTTGCAGTATCAAAACTATCTTAAAATTGTTGCTTTACATCAACATGAATTCCAGAGTTCTACTTCCATAAAAGACCATGCTTCTTGAAAATAGTATACAGTCCCAGTCTCATCTTTATACAGAATTGTGCTCGGTTATCCAATTTTTCTCTTTCTCTAATTAAAGATCAATTCAATTCCCTAAATGTAATGGTGTATGGTTCTGAAATACCTTTTTCTCCTATTTCTATCCTATGGTTTCAAAAGATACCTAAAGCCACCCATCTTTACAGGAGCAGTAATACTCTTCATACGAAGTATGATCCTGAATATGCTGACTTAACCGCCATAAAAGATTTACCGGACCATATCTCCCCAACAGCATATGATTAACAAGCATAGCTCTTCCAAATAACATATTTGATATAAACAGAAACAAGCCATTTGTCGCTGCAGAGATAAGGTAATTAGAACAACCTATTCCTTAAAACGATATCTGACCATTACAATTTACACGACTCCCTTCGTTTAAAACACCCATTTGTAGTTCATGGCTGTTCCAAGAACAGATACGCATATGTCACTACATCATAAGATCAAACACACAATACTTACCAATTCTCTTTAAGTCTGAAGTTATCATTCAACTTCCTTACATGATCAGTTATTCGGTCCTCAGACAGCCAGCAAAGTTGCAGTCAACTTTCTGCAGTTGAGGTTTGCATTTCCCAAAGTTTGTCTCGAATAAGTTTAGCATACGAAATTAAAACGATCTGCTTTAGCAAACATAGATGATATTTGACATGCCAAACACACCTTTTTTTTTTTCTTTTTAGGCCAGAACTAACATTAGCAAAATCAAAACCATTTTAGCTAATAAAGAAAAGGACCTTTCAGCTAAACAAAATTCAAACTATTCAGTCAACAAAGAACAAAATCTTAACAACTCCTGCAGACAAAAATGTCCCAACAAAACAGTTAGGAATTATAAATCTAACAGTTAGAGCATAAATCTCTGGAAGTTGAGATATACCACAAATCCTATGAGAAACTCAAACAGATCAAGCAAATGCAAAGACAAACTGCCATCTCAATTCCAATTCACATCACACACAGAATTGCAGACAACTATAGGAAACAAATTTATTCCCTAAATTCACCTAAATCAAATACTTTAGCCATAACCCAAAATAGAAATCTGTTCAAAGATGTCCATAAATTACCAAAACAAAGAGCTTTCCATCTAAATAAGAAATTCATAACAGAAAAGTCGAAAACAAAAAGAAAGAGCAGATCTTTACCCTAGAAATGGTTGGTGTTGATTCAATCTGGCCCTCTCTGCTCAAAACGACGATCAAAACCAAAACCAAAATCCCGCACAGTGTCCACCACACCACATTGGGAAACCTCCTCCTCACTGGTCTCCTAAAATCTAGTCCTCGCCGCCTCATCTTTTCACAGCTCTACAGCTCCCGTGTGGTTCCGGTACAATAACTACCCCCTCCCCCCCACCACCACCCAAAAAACACTACTTTCCCCAGAAATTCTACGATCTTCCTTTCAATAGTTGAGTTTGACTTAGATCTAACTAAGGTTGAGGGATCTTTAAAATGGGAAAGGAAAAGGAAAAGACTTGTGGGTTTTGGTGTGGATCGAAGTGAAGCAGAGAGTTGGGAAATGAAGAAGAGGATCGTATCTAACAGCAGTTGTTGTGTGTCTGTGTTTGTGTCGTGTAATAAAGTGATTTCCGTTGTTAAAGTCGATGGCTTTGAATGTAAGAACACTGGGTCTGATTTCGCAAAGTCAGATCAAATTTGGGTGCCCCTCTTTCATTGATGCTTTGCTTGCTCAGGCCTCACACTGTCTGATATTATTAAAAAAAACCTTTCGTTACTTCAGCTTTCTTCTTTTTTCCTGTTTTTGAAGACCAAAATATACCCAACAAAGACAAAGAAAGTGGTGAAAACCAGGCTTGGGGGATTAATTTGATGGTTTTTGACTCAAAGCTTAAATGCATTTGACTAAATTGCATTTTTTTTCTTACACTCAAGCTTTGTAAATAAATTATTATGATCCAACATTGGGTTGATCTATAGAGTATGCTTAAAGACTAATTTTTAAATAATTGTAAATGACATTGGTTTTACCTTGTTTATTAATATAGAGGCATTGTCATTGTAATCTCTAAAGTTTTTTAAATCTTCTTGGCTTACTAAACATATAAACATATATTCGGGTAATAGATGATATGAGTAATATTATATGAGATGGAATCTCAATCTATAATCCTATTATGATTTGAATGAAAAAAAACGTTAAGCCCTTTTAAATTAACTAGATTATTGTGTTCGGATTCTGGTTTTGTGTCTTGCTGACATCCTTGATTCTGGTCTATTTTCAGTTATCATTTTACGTGCATAAATAAACTGAATTATAATAAAGTTTTTAAAATAATATGGTTATTCTTAAATGTTCTTAGTTGATTATTATTGTGGGCATAGACAACAATAATACATTAAGACTAATATGTAATTGATTGATGACAAAGTGTTGTCAAAATCAATAAGTATGTGTTAAAGAACTATATATATATATATATATATATATATATATATATATATATATATATATTTGAAATCCTAATATGAGTTGAATTAGGATTACAAAGGCTATATACATGCATGAGTGATCTAGCAGCCATTAATGCTTTTTGGAAAAACCCTCTAAATAGTTTAGAGAGTTTTATATGCTCGTTTCAACTAGGTGAACTAAGTAGAGGTCGGAGCCTTATCGTTGCGGCTTAGGAATCGACATCGTAGAATCGTGATTGAATATATATCTTCTCCAAATTCAAAATTTCAGATTTTAAACAGGTAACTCTTCACCCTTATTCACCCCAATTCGTTCCCCGTACATGGATCTCCGGTGGTGATCCCCGGATAATTTTTCCGTTGCCCCATGTGGTGTACCGTCATGACCCAACAGTGGTATTAAAGCCACTTGTACGATACAGATTCAAGTTTTAATTACTTGGGTGATGCAATTGTATGAAATACATGTTATTTTTCTATTTATTTTGCGAATATATAATATTTATACGAGCAAATCGATTCTATCACGATTACTTGTTAATCCAATTATTAGATGTTCCTAAAATCAATGATTAAGTGTTAATCATTAGGATCGTTGTCGTTAAAATTTAGAATATTATGTGTTAATTGTTAACATATTTAATATGCAGTTTTAGGGCTGGTAGCATTTTGCACATGAACAAAAGTTGATCCAAACGAAAAACTTTAGGGATTAAAAATCTCGAAAACAGGAATTTGTGGATAAAACTCATCAAATCTTGAATTTTTTTTCTTACACTCAACCTTTGATAAAACTTATCAAAAGTGGTGAAAGCTATGCTTGGGGATTAATTTGATGGTTTTTTTTACACAAGCTTAAACGCATTTGACTGAAATTGTTTTTTTCTTACACTCAACCTTTGTAAATAAATTATTAAAATCTCACAATTAAATGGTCTAACAGAATGATGTGTTAGATCTTTAAGTAGGGGCGAGCATTTGATGGAGTCAAATTAAAATTTTTTAAGTTAGTTGAGTTGATGAGTATTATTTTATAACTCAAAGTTTATTTAAATTTTTTCGATTCGAGTCCAGCCAAGGTGATTGAGTTTCTGTTCAAATTTAATTGTAAACATTTATCATGTTATGGTACTAATGAGTTCCAGTTTAAACGATTTTTATTACTATATATATATATATATATATATATATATATATATATATATATATATATATATATATATATATTTCTTCATATTTTTGATATGCGACATACATATATCAAGCAAAGTTGAAAAACTTAACTCGAACTTAAAAACATATCCACTATTTACTAAAAATTTTAAGTTATTCAAAGTTTCATTTTATAACTCAAATTTTATCTGAAATTTTTTGAGCCGAGCCAAGTTTATGAAATTACTATTTGAGTCGAGTTTTTCAAGTCAAGTTAAAAATCGAATTTTTCGAGTTGATTCAAGTTTTGCTCACCCTTATCTTTAAGTTAGAGATTCGAATTCTGACGTTGTGAATTAAATAAATTGAGTTGAAAGTGTCTTCCATAACCTTTATAAACAAATTAATTTTTAATCAGTATAGTTAAGGACACATTCATGAAAGAATCAACAATCGGTACCAATAATCAATTGATCTAACGAGATAAGAGGCTAAATCCTTTAAATAAAGTCAGGAGTTCGAATTCTAACAGTGAAGAGAATAAATTAAGTTAAAAATATTACTTCCATAAAAATATCTACAATATCTGATTCAGATTAGTCAACCAAAAACTTCATCATAGTTGTTTTGATTTCCCCTTTGATCTGTTAGAGTTGAACTTCATCATTATTCTTGTTTTTTTTTTTTTTTGGTAATTTCATATTGAATTTTTCTTCGGTGAGTTGATTTTAATTTTGTTAAATTTGGAGACTTTTGATTATTTCTCTCCAAATTATAATATTAACTTCTGCAATTGAATTTGGATATTGTGATTTGGTATTAGACTTGGCAAACTTAACTTGAGACATGAACTGATTTACTTGAATCGAGACCCGATGTTGACCCGACTTTGATCTGAAACTCGAAATAAACCGAATCGAACCGAAACTGACATGAAGTTTTTGTTGAACCGAAATGGAACCGAATCGATTTTCAACCGAACTGAATGGACCCGAACCAATCTTATCCGAACCGAAAGCTGAACGGAATATCGACCCGGTTTTAACCCGATAATTAAGGTAAAGTAAATGAAAATTTTATTTTTACTATTATCTATTTTTAACAATGTGATAAATAGTAAAATGAAGTGTGTTTTATTATTTTTTGTATTATACTATGGGAGATACCGTTGCTCTTCTCAAAGTTGTGGTATAATAACATTTTATGTCATTTTAAGTTTAAATATTAATCAAATAAGGCTTATGTCCCTACTAATTTTTAAATTTAGAAGTTTAATAGACTACTTTCTCTCTCAATATTTAATCTTAACTACAACATAGGCCCTAAACCATTAACACTAAGGCCTAAACCGTAAACTATTAACACTACACTATAAACCCTAAACCATTAACACTAAGCTCTAAAAACTTTAACCTTGAACCTTAAGCCATAAAAATTAATCTCATAAACTAATAACCCTAAACTACAACATAAGCCCTAAACCATTAACACTAAGGCCTAAATCACTAAACCAAAATTAGGGACCATTTTCACCATTTTACTATAAAATATAGCCTAAAAGCGAAATTAGAGACTAAATTGACAATTTGAATGTGGAGAAATTTAAGAGCCCGGTGACTAATTTCATGTAACACTCGAATTTTGGGATCGGGAGTTGAGTGTGTGAGTCGGGTTCGAGTCGTTGGGCTCGTTTTAATTAAACGGGCTATGCTTTAAAAATTCAAGTGGGCTTGATTTTCACTAATGGCAAAAGTGTGATTTTTTTAAATAAGGGCAAAAAGGTAATTTTCAAATTAAAAGTAAAAGATGATGAAAAAGGGGTTTTATTTCAAAAGTGTTCATCTTCCTCCTTGGTCCTCTTTCACGTTAAAACCTCCACAAACCCCTCTGTCACTATTCCATTCATTTCCTTCATCATCTCAAGTGATTTCAACGAGGTAAGCACGTTTTTTACTTCTCCTCTCTATTCTGAACACATTCATGGTTTTAGTTTTTGGAAAACACCATTGTTGAGATTTTCTAGTTTTCAAAGTTTTGAAGAAAAGGATGAAACTTTAATGGCTTTTCGAATTGTTTTTGATATGTAGAGTTAAGATATGATCTAATCTTGCCCTAAGGTACATTATAACTTAAAATGTTGGGTTTTTATCAAAAATCCCGAAGTGGGTTTTTGGGGGTATTTTAAAAAGGTCAAAACTTGAGTTTTTGGAGTGGTTTTGTGAAAGAGAGGTGGGTTGATGTTATAGCAATGCTAGAGGGTTGTTTTGAAGGTGTTTTGGGTGTTGGAATCATTGGTTTTCTGCTGGGTTATTGGGGAGTACGAAAATGGGAGTTTTGGTGTTGGCTTTGGTTTGAAATTGTAAGAATTTGGCTTGTGGTTGTGGTTTGGGGTTGTGACAGTGTTTTGTTATAATTTGGTTGAGTAATGTATTGTTTTTG
Organism: Hibiscus tridactylites; assembly: GCA_958450335.1. Taxonomy (NCBI): domain Eukaryota; kingdom Viridiplantae; phylum Streptophyta; class Magnoliopsida; order Malvales; family Malvaceae; genus Hibiscus; species Hibiscus tridactylites. Next base: position 47,084,219 of record OY288281.1, read on the forward strand.
ATTGGTTAGAATCAAGGGAAACCGTCGGAGAGGCTTCGGGCACGATTCCGGGAAATTTGGAGGCTTGAGATTGGTATTTCGGCTTCCGTTTGGGTTTCATCGGTGAGTGGAATTGTTTTGAAACTTGATTTGATTTCGAAAAGGGTTCTTGGGGGTTTGGGTGGAGCCTAGAGGGCTAACCTAAACACGAGTGTAAGTTTACTAATTTTTCCTTGATTGTTATGTGTCGGTGTATGAACAGTTGTTGAGATATTGTGTGATTTGTGGATTGCCTTTACTTCCATTTGATGTTGTTGTGTAGTCGTTGTTGGTGTCGAGCCTCACGTGATGGTTGTCGTAACTGCGGTGATGTGCAGTCCCACCAGTAGTGACTAGTAGAAGAGTACGTTGATGTGTAGTCTCATCAGAAAACTACTAGTTAAAACGGTGATGTGTAGTCCCATCGTGTTTTGGTTATGCATGTGCATACCATGTAATTGTGTTGATTGTGTCTCCTTTCGTATATTTAAATGATTTACTTTTCAATTAAGAAATGTGTTTTGAAAACCGCATTGTTGATGAGTTTTAGAGCTTCGCTCACTAAGCTTTCAAGCTTACGCTCTCCTTTTTCCAACATGTAGATCGTTAGAGTTTCGAAAGGCAAGTGGGCAAGGGAAGAGCTTTTCGGAGTTCTCGGGTAGCTCAAGTATGGTTTAAGTTTATGTAATAATGCCTAGACAATGGGGGTATTAGACTTGTATGAAGTTGGTGTTCAAACTCCTTAGCTGGCTTGTTGATGTTTTAGCATGTTTGGTTTGATGATGCTATGTTGGATCATGTTTGCTATGGTCTTAAACTCTTTTGTTGGATTATAAACCATGTTGTTGAGATGTTTGCGTGTTGTTTGATAGCATGTAACCTTGCTTCTTGAATGTTTAAGTGTTCTGCTTCAAAGGCATGTGACCCTTGTTATGCATGTTTTTGGTGGATGCTTGTTTCTTTACATGGTTGGCCATGGATATGCATTCATTGAAATGGATGGGTTTGAATGCATGTTTAGCGTTTGAGCATGCTTGAAGTAGGAAGAAATGCCTCTAGAGTTTGTGTATGCATGTTGTATCTTGACTTCTTGTGGTTTGAGGCATGTTGGGAACCTTGGGATATGCTTAAAACTGTTTTAGAGAGTCATAGACTGCAAGCGTTTCGAAATACGTGGGGTGGTTTCGGAACGTGTGTGGTTCCAGAGATACCTGTGGCGGAACGCGTTTCGGTACGGTTTGACACTGTGAGCCCCTGTTCCGATACGCATACAGAAATGGTTTTGCTACTGTGAAGGCTTGTTCCTTAACGAGTTTCAGAACGCTTAGGCGAAATGGACCCCTTGTACCGAAACGAGGTGGGCCGTATCAGTACGGCTGGTCTGGCTTTTAAAATTGGGACCCGTGTATCGAAACGGGCAAGCCGTTTCGAAACACAGGCCTGGAAATTGGGCTTTTGGCATCTTTAAAGGTTCTCTAGTGTTGGGCTTGGGTTCTGTTTGTTGTAAGTCTTCCTGTGAGTCTTGTCCGTATTGTTTAGGTATGGTTTGGTCGTGTATGTAAGGAATCGGAATAACTTGATACTTGGTAAATTTAAATTACCTCACGTCTGTTGATTGTTCTTCTTCGCCTTTTCCGTTGTCTTTCTCACATATGATTAAATAATACATTTAGACAAGATAATGTTTAAAGGAAATTTTCTAGGGTTGCTAATCGAAGGGGAGCCTTAACGGGTTTCACTTCGATTTTCCCCGTGTAACCCACCCGGACCAGTCAGTCATCCAGACCGGGACGAGGGGGTTACATTTGGTGGTATTAGAGCCTCAGTTTTGAGGTCTTCCGGGAAAGGTAAATCAGGTAAGTTAGTTTGAATGGTTTCTTGCTATTGCACGGTGTATGAAAGCATGCTTTAATGGCCTTCTTGTTTGTTAAGGGTTGGTCAAATGTCCCCATTGTTAGGTGTTGTTGTCGAAAAATGGTTTTTGGTTTAACGAGCTTGAGAACTTGGGTCCTTGCCCTTTGCTAACCCAATGTTTCCTTTTGTGTGTGATGTGTTGTTTGTTTTAGATTTCATCCCATCATGGTGAGACCGAGGGGGCGGCCTAGAGCGGGTGACCAGGTACCCGGGGGTGAGCCTCATGTTCCTCCTGCTTTCGATGGTAATGGAGTAGGTGGCGAAGGTAACGTGCCTCAGGCTGGTGTGCAAGTCGGAGGTGATGGTAATGGGCCTCAGGCTGGTGCCAATGTTGGAGGTGTTGGAGCTCAGGCGGGTCAGGGTCCAGCGGGTGCGGACATGACCCATTTGATTCAGACCATAGCCGGAGCTTTTCAGACAGCTTTGGTCGGTATGCAAGCTGCAACACCACCTCGGGGTGCGGGGACAAGATTACCCCTAGAGAGGCTTCGTAGCTTGGGAGGAGTTGAGTTCTGTGGGTTGACTCCCGAGGGTTCAGAGGCATGGCTTGAGATTACTACACGCATCTTGGGTCAAATGGAGTGCTCAGACGCTCGTAAGTTGGGTTGCATTGTCTCCTTGCTTCAGGGGGACGCATATACTTGGTGGACCATTGTTACTTCAGGTATGGCCGAAGCGGATATCACGTGGGAGTTCTTCAGAAATGCCTTTAAGAGGAAGTATCTCGGAGTTCGGTATTTGGATGAGAAGAAGAGGGAGTTTATGGCCTTGGTTCAGGGTAACAGGACCATGACCAAGTATGAGGTTCAGTTTGTGAGATTGAGCCAGTATGCACCTGAGTTGGTTCCTAGTGAGAGGGAACGGTGTGAGCGCTTCCGGTATGGGTTGACTAGAGATGTGAAGACCTACATGCTTGCCTCTGACTACACCGAGTTTGATGTTTTGGTCTCTAAGGCCAAGGATATAGAGCAGAACTTAGGCTCCAGTGCTCGTGCTAGTGGGTCCGATTCCGGGAAGAGACGCGAACTGGGATAGAGATCATGCCAAGAGGCATAGGGATAGGAGGTATCATCCCGATTCGAGACATAGGGGTGGTAACTATGGACGGGGCCATCAGGGCGAAGGAGCTATTGTGCACACTCCAGAGTGCACTAGATGCGGGAGACGCCACCAGGGCGAGTGTATGGGTATCTACGGGGCGTGTTGGAACTGTAGCTCCCGAGACCATTTGAGGCGTGACTGTCCACACCCGACTAGGGGCAGACCGGCTCCAGCTAGGGGTTTTGAGCATCAGAGAGGTCGTGGGCGCGATCGTGGTAACTTCCAGCCGAGGAACGAGGGTCAGAGGAACTTAGCTCACGTAGTGGCAGTTCAGCCCGAGGGTGGAGGACCGGCTAGGGTGTATGTACAACGAGAGGCTGGGAATGATACAGATGTCATCGTAGGTAATTTCTCATTATAGTCTTTGAGTTTGCTTTCTTTGATAGATTCGGGGTCGACACATTCATGCATCTTGGGTGAGCACGCAAGGTCATTAGGGTTACCATGTGAGTAGTTAGAGGTAGGCGTAAATGTTACTAGCTCTTTTGGTGATACAGTGGTAGTTAGGAAAATGTATAGGAGGTGTCCCTTGATGGTTCAGGGCCACGTGTTTCCGGTTGATATGATAGAGTTACCGTTCTACGGTTTTAACGTGATTTTGGGCATAGATTGGCTCGTAGAGCATAGAGCCAGGGTTGACTTTGAGACCAAGAGAGTCTTCTTGAAGCTTACAGATGATTTTGAGGTTGTGGTAGTTGGCGAGAACGTTAGGTTCTTGTCCAATGTTGTTTCTGCTTTGGAAGCTCAGAAGTTGTTGAATTTGGGATGTCATGCTTATTTGGCTTATGTGATGAATCCGAATATGAGTGAGGTTAGATCACATGACATCAGGACAATTTGTGATTTTCCGAGTGTTTTTCCGGAAGAGTTGCCTGATTTGCCTCCAGATAGAGAAGTTGAATTTGCTATCGAGACGTATTCCGATTCTGTACCCGTGTCTATTGCTCTATATAGAATGGCATCGAAAGAGTTGAAAGAGTTGAAGACACAACTTCAGGAGTTGTCCGATAGAGGTTTCATTAGGCCTAGTATTTCTCTGTGGGGTGCTCCGGTCCTGTTTGTGAAAAAGAAGGACGGTAGTATGAGGATGTGTATAGATTATAGGCAGTTGAACAAGGTGACAGTGAAAAACAAGTACCCTTTGCCTAGGATAGATGACTTGCTTGATCAGTTGAGAGATGCTTTAGTGTTTCCGAAGATTGATTTGAGGTCCGGATACTATCAGTTGAAGGTGAAAGATGTGGACATACCGAAGACAGCTTTCCGTACACGATATGGGCACTATGAGTTCTTGGTAATGCCTTTCGGGTTGACTAACGCTCCAGTAGCTTTCATGGATATGATGAACCGTGTGTTTCACGAGTTTTTGGACAGGTTTGTGGTAGTGTTCATAGATGATATCTTAGTATACTCTAGGACCGAGGAAGAGCATGATGAGCATTTGCGGTTAGTGCTTCAGACTTTGCTTAAGAATCGATTGTATGTCAAGTTAAGCAAATGTGAGTTTTTGTTTAGGGAGGTAGTCTTCCTAGGTCACGTGATCTCGGCTAATGGGATTAGTATGGATCCCAAGAAGATAGAAGCCATAGTGAGTTGGAAACAACCGAAGTCAGTGACAGAAATTCGTGGTTTCCTAGGTTTGGCGGGATATTATCGAAGATTTGTCGAGGGATTTTCTAGGATAGCGGCTCCTTTGACTAAGCTGCTTTAGAAGAATGTCCCATATGAGTGGTCAGATGCAAGACAACAAGTATTTGAGAAGTTGAAGAAAGCTTTGACCGAAGCTCCTATTTTGATTCAGCCTGAACCGGGAAGAGAGTTTGTGATTTACAGTGATGCATCATATGTAGGTTTAGGTTGTGTGCTCATGCAAGAAGGTAAGGTGGTAGCTTATGCTTCGAGACAGTTGAAAGTTCACGAGAAGAACTATCCCACCCATGATATAGAGCTAGCCGTAGTAGTGATTGCTTTGAAGATCTGGAGACACCACCTTTATGGTGAGAAGTGCACCGTATATACCGACCACAAGAATTTGAAGTACTTGATGTCTCAGAGGGAGTTGAACCTTAGACAACGTAGGTGGTTAGAGCTTCTTAAGGACTATGACCTTACGATAGAATACCATCCGGGTAAGGCAAACATAGTGGCCGATGCTTTGAGTAGAAAGGTGGCAGTTGAGTTGTGAGCTATGTTTGCGAGATTGAGTGTGTCCAAGGATGGTGGTTTGATAGCCGAGCTTCAAGTTAAGCCTTCGTTAGCTCAGTTGATTCGAGAGAAGCAGTTGCGAGACGAGTCTTTGGCACCTCACGTGCAAGATATAGCCGAGGATAGACCTACCGATTTTTGCTTTGGTGAGAATGGGATACTATGTTACAAAGATAGGATAGTCGTTCCAGAAGATTCTGAGTTGAGACGTGTTGGTGTTGTATCATCGATTTTCAAGGGTCTTGGGAGAAGCATCTACCGTTAATAGAGTTTGCATACAACAACAGTTACCAGGATAGTATTCAGATGGCACCATATGAAGCTCTGTATGGAAGAAAGTGTAGAACTTCGATTTGTTGGGCTGAAGCCGGACAGAAGCTTGTACCGATGCCCAATATGCTTAAGGGCACTATCGAGAAGGTAAAATTGATTTGTGATCGTTTGAAGGCAGCTTCGGATAGGCAGAAGTCCTATGCCGACTTGAAGAGGAAGGAAGTTGATTACTCCGTGGGAGATAAGGTGTTTTTGAAAGTCTCACCTTGGAAGAAGGTGATGAGGTTTGGTAGGAAGGGTAAGTTGAGTCTGAGGTACATTGGGCCGTATGAGATTGTGAGGCGAGTCGGTCCGGTTGCTTATCAGTTACGTTTGCCATCCGAGCTAGAGAAGATTCATGATGTGTTTCACGTTTCGATGCTCCGTGAGTATAGATCAGATCCGTCGCATGTTATGCCCGTAGAAGAGATTGAATTGAATCTGGATTTGACGTATGATGAGGAACCGGTTGAGATCTTAGCCTCAGACAGCAAAGTGTTGCGTGGTAGATCGATTGAGTTGGTCAAAGTGAGGTGGCAACGTTGAGGGGTGGACGAGGCCACTTGGGAGAGAAAGGAGGATATGGAAAGGAAATTTCCTTATCTATTTCAGTCAGGTAATTTTGAGGACGAAATTCCTTAAATGGGAGAGAGTTGTAACACCCGGGTTTTAGGGTCGGGAGTTGAGTGTGTGAGTCGGGTTCGAGTCGTTGGGCTCGTTTTAATTAAATGGGTTTTGCTTTAAAAATTCAAGTGGGCTTGATTTTCACTAATGGCAAAATTGTGATTTTTTTAAATAAGGGCAAAAAGGTACTTTTCAAATTAAAAGTAAAAGATGATGAAAAGGGGGGTTTTATTTCAAAAGTGTTCATCTTCCTCCTTGGTCCTCTTTCACGTTAAAACCTCCCCAAACCCCTTTGTCACTATTCCATTCATTTCCTTCATCATCTTAAGTGATTTCAACGAGGTAAGTACGTTTTTGACTTCTCCTCTCTATTCCGAACACATTCATGGTTTTAGTTTTTGGAAAACACCATTGTTGAGATTTTCTAGTTTTCAAAGTTTTGAAGAAAAGGATGAAACTTTAATGGCTTTTCGAATTGTTTTTGATATGTAGAGTTAAGATATGATCTAATCTTGCCCTAAGGTACATTATAACTTAAAATGGTGGGTTTTTATCAAAAATCCCGATGTGGGTTTTTTGGGGTATTTTAAAAGGGTCAAAACTTGAGTTTTTGGAGTGGTTTTGTGAAATGGAGTGGGGATGATGTTATATCAATGCTAGAGGGTTGTTTTAAAGGTGTTTGGTGGTGTTTTGGGCGTTAGAATCATTGGTTTTCTGCTGGGTTATTGGGGAGTACGAAAATGGGAGTTTTGGTGTTGGCTTTGGTTTGAAATTGTAAGAATTTGGCTTGTGGTTGTGGTTTGGGGTTGTAACAGTGTTTTGTGATGATTTGGTTGAGTAATGTATTGTTTTTGATTGGTTAAAATCAAGGAAAACCGTTGGAGAGGCTTCGGGCACGATACTGGGGAATTTGAAGGCTTGAGATCGGTGTTTCGGCTTCCGTTTGGGTTTCATCGGTGAGTGGAATTGTTTTGAAACTTGATTTGATTTCGAAAAGGGTTATTGGGGGTTTGGGTGGAGCCTATAGGGCTAACCTAAACCCAAGTGTAAGTTTACTAATTTTTCCTTGATTGTTATGTGTTGGTGTATGAACAATTGTTGAGATATTGTGTGATTTGTGGATTGCCTTTACTTCCGTTTGATGTTGTTGTGTAGTCGTTGTTGGTGTCGAGCATCACGTGATGGTTGTCGTAACTACGGTGATGTGTAGTCCCACCGGTAGTGACTAGTAGAAGAGTACGTTGATGTGTAGTCCCATCAGAAAACTACTAGTCGAAACGGTAATGTGTAGTCCCACCGTGTTTTGGTTATGCATGTGCATACCATGTAATTGTGTTAATTGTGTCTCCTTTCGTATATTTAAATGGTTTACTTTTCAATTAAGAAATGTGTTTTGAAAACCGCATTGTTGATGAGTTTTAGAGCTTCGCTCACTAAGATTTCAAGCTTACGCTCTCCTTTTTCCAACATGCAGATCGTTAGAGTTTCGGAAGGCAAGTGGGCAAGGGAGGAGCTTTTCGGAGTTCTCAGATAGCTCAAGTATGGTTTAAGTTTATGTAATAATGCCTAGACAATGAGGGTATTAGACTTGTATGGAGTTGGTGTTCAAACTTCTTAGCTGGCTTGTTGATGTTCTAGCATGTTTGGTTTGATGATGTTATGTTGGATCATGTTTGCTATGGTCTTAAACTCTTTTGTTGGATTATAAACCATGTTGTTGAGATGTTTGCGTGTTGTTTGAAAGAATGTATCATTGCTTCTTGAATGTTTAAGTGTTCCGCTTCAAAGGCATGTGACCCTTGTTATACATATAGGGACATGATTAAATTCAATATTTGTTTGAATAGTTATTAGTTATCAATATTTTGTAAATCAATTAGATTATGAAAAATATTTTTTTTGATTAAGCATATTTGAATGATATACATATTAATTTGTTATTTATATAATTATTTTTAATACAATTTAATTAATTATTAAATTTAAATACAAATATAAATGTGTGCAAATAAAAAGAAAAAAATTAGTTTACAGATGTCACAATGAAAATATGTGAGGGTGAAGAATTAAAATAGAAAAAGTTAAATTTAGGTTATTTGGAGATTTTTTGTAATTATTAAGAGTAAAAGGGTCTTTATAACTCTTATATCAAAACCTCTAATTTCAAAAAGCTCCTTTTAGCATATTTTTAAAATTAGAGGTTTCACCCCAATCTGCTATTTCAATCCGTTATTTACCAAACATCTAAATTAACAAATTTGACCGGTCAAACCTCTAATATTAGTTCAAACCTCTAATTTTGGCTTAAACCGCTATTTACCAAACATGGCCATAATTTTTCTCAGTTAGACGTCTGAACTATTTTTTAGGCCAAATAGATGCCTAACAGCTCACTCCGTAACTCTAACATTTTCTCGTCACTACCGTTAAAAGGATTCCATTATCCAATGAAAACGAGACATGCATTTATTAATTTTCATTTATTTTTTAAATAAAATATTTTTATAAAATAAACCAAAACTTTAATATTACATGTCTTCATTGATGTTATTTTTCGATCGGAAGACCGAGAGTTAACTATCCAGACTTTGGGCTATCTGAACACATACTCATAAAATAATTCATGCATGTTTGTTGTCGCGGGCAACAAGATTAGATTGGTAAGGATTAAAATATTTCCTCGTGTTTTTATTTATTTTTAGGCTAAAAGGGTATTTTTGCCGCTAAATTTGACCCAAAACATCAATTCAACCCCTCACCGAAAAACGCATCCAATTAGGCTATCTAGTTCGCAAATTGCATCAAATTGTCCCTTTGACCGACGTTGACCGTTACAATGCTGAGGTGCTAGTCCACGATGCTGACGTGGTAGTCCACGATACTGACGTGGTAGTCAACAATGATGACATGAAAATACATGTGTGATAATGACGTGGAAGAGGGGCTAAATTGACTATTTTAATCGAATTCGAGGGAATAATTGATTTGTTTTGCCGACTTTAGGGTATAATTGATTTTAATAAAAAATCAATAACTTATTTAATATTTGAGTTTAAAAAATTAAGGAATTATTAAAATTTTAAAAAATATTAAAACTGAACAAATAATTTATTTAAATGTCAAATTAATTTAATTCAATTATTTAGTTTTTGATTAAATAAATAAATAATTTGGTTTTTAAAGTTAAACTTTTACGTATAGAATATATAAAAAATTAATTAACAAATTGGTGTAAATATTTTTTAGGTCCGTGATAAATTTAAAAATAAGCGAGGTGAGAACTTTAAAAAAATCAAAATATTCTTAAATTTGTTTTATAAAAATTCATAAACTTAATATAAATAAATAAAATATTCAAAATAAAAACTAATATAAAAATTTAGTATTTATTAGAAATCATAAAATGATAAAATTTAAATATAAAATTTAAAAATTAAAAATGTTAATAAAGTATTAAATAATTATACATTTTCATCGAAAAAGTCTTCCACTTCGTTAATCTGAGTATATTCATTCGTTAAACAAATTTGTATTGGAATCAACTTTGTATTTTTTTTGATTAATAAGGGAAAAATACCATGACGAGCCTCATTAAAAACCTCCCTAAGCCTAGATGGAGGAAAAGAGTACTCGCCATAGCCTTACATCAACAACAAGTCAAAACGAAAAAGAAACATTAACCTAACACCGGTAAATCATCGTGTAACAACCTCAACACCGCATCCGGTGGAGACCCAAAATACCTCGCTTCATATCCATGCCACGGCCCCAACTTAGCCAACGTGTCAGCGACATGATTAGCCTCACGACAAATATGACGAAATTCAAACATCTGGAATTGAGGAATTAGTGCCCGGATAGCACACACCATCGATGACGGACTGCCCTTAGCATTATCTTTACCCAAAGTACGTAATGCTTCCAAACAATCCGATTCCACGATAACCATGTCAACATCGCAATGCAACACATATAATAAACCTTCATAAATCGCCCAATATTCCGCATCTATTGCGCGACACCTACCAATAAACTTCGTAAAGCCACCACCCCACATTCCCGTGCTGTCACGTAGGGCGCCGCCACACGATGCCAAGGAAGAAACACTGTCACAGGCGCCATCCACATTCAATTTCCAGACGCCTTGTGACAGTGGCAGCCAACGTCTAGAAATCTGGCGGTTAGGCGGTCCGTTCCCCTGCAGAAGTCGAGCGCTCGACAAGGCCCTTAGGGACTCTTGAACCAGCCTCCTGCTGGACGTGATGATCGCCTCTGGTGCGCGGTTTTCACTGCGGAAAACAGCATGGTTGCGTGCCGTCCACAGCTGCCACAACACAGCCCCGAACATCAGGTCCCATCGCTCCATACCTCCCCAAGCAGCAGCAGCATCCGGTCTCAAATTTGCCAGCACCCAATCCCTTATCGATCTGCTAACAAACCGACCCATGTGTGCAGGCGGAACCAGCTCCCTCCACACCGATTGAGCTATCGAACAACGGCGCAAAATATGGTCAACATCCTCCTCACTTGCCCCACACGTTAAACACGTCGCCTCCTCCGTCATATTACGACGAACACGCTCACAATTAGTCAACAATCGCCTCTTGCATACCAACCAAAGGAAGCACTTGATACGTTGCGGCCCTTGAAATTTTTGCAACAAACGCCACACATCATGCCTTGAAATTGTATCATGCGATTGATTCGCATCATACGCGGATTTAACTGTGAAGGCTAAATTATCCGCCCATCTCCATCCCGGCGAATCGGCCATGCCGCCATCCACCGGGCCTCGAACGACCATAATTTGATCGATCACCTCTTCCTCAAAGTAATGCTGAAATTGGTCGACATCCCAACGTCCGTCATTCAAACACATCTCCTTAAGGGGTAAAAAACCATCCGAAATCGTTTCCGGTTCCATCGCAACTAAACCAAGAGGACCAACTCCACGTACCCAATGATCGCGCAAAAAATCAATGGATTCACCATCACCAACTCGCCAAATAACTCCTTCCCGGACCTCTTGCCAAATCGCCGATATACCGCGCCATAAGTGGGAACCATTACTCCGATTAATGGACGCTGGTACAATCTCATCACACTTATATTTCGCTCGCAAGAAACGCACCCAAAGCTGTCCCCGTTTCGCAATCAAATTAAATCCAATCTTCATTAAAAAAGCAGCATTTTGATCTTTTAGTTTCTTAAAACCTAACCCACCGAATTCAATCGGTGTGCATAATTCAGTTCAGTTAACCAAATGCACACCTTTTCTATCCGCACAATTACCCCAAATAAAATTGCGAATCAACTTCTCAATTTCCTCGCACACCCCTAAAGGTATTTTTGTTGACTGCATCGCATAATACGGAATTGACGACAACACCGCCTTAGCAAGCGTGATCCGCCCTGCAAAGGATAAGTATTTCGCTTTCCATCCTGATAACCTATCGCGCACCTTCTGAACAAGGTAAGAATAAGTCGCTCTAGTAACCTGTCGATGCAGCATTGGGACCCCAAGATAGCGACCAAGATCAGAAACTTCAGAGAATCCTAACACCCTGCTCAAATCATACCGGATATCAGCCGACACATTCCGCGAGAAAAAAATACTCGACTTCTGAACATTCACTTTGAGGCCTGAAAATTTACAAAACTCAATCAACACATCCCGGATTTCGTCTAACTGTTCCATAGATGCTTCCGCAAACAAAACCATGTCATCCGCAAACAAAAGGTGGGAGATAACTGGGTTGTGCCGCGAGGTACTAAATCCTTTCCAACGGCCCGAAGCTACTCTCTGATTAATCGCCTGGCTAAGTCTCTCCATACAAAGCACAAATAAATACGGAGAGATAGGATCACCTTGCCGTACTCCTCTCGATGGCGAAAAGGTATCAGTTAACGATCCATTCCAGCTAATCTGCGTCGACACACTAGAAACACACTTCAAGATCAAATCACATAAGAGCTCAGGAAGACCAACATCATGTAATGCATCAACAATAAAGCCCCACTCCAGTCTATCATAAGCCTTTTCTAAATCAATCTTTAGCGCCATCCAACCACGCTGTCCAGATTTCCTATTCATAGAGTGCACAATTTCCTGAGCGATTATAATATTATCAGATATCGCACGCCCAAGCACAAAGCTAGTCTGGCTTTCCGAAATCCAATCTGATAGAAAAGGTTTGATCCGATTAACTATCACCTTAGTAACTGCCTTGTAAATCACAGTGCAGAGGCTGATAGGCCTGAACTAACTCATTGTTTCAGGCGAAGCAACCTTAGGAATCAGGACCATAATTGTTCGATTCACCTCTACCGGGAACGGTTCCCCAGAAAAAATGTTCCGAATGCAACAACAAACACTATCTCCCACAACATCCCAATTGCGCTGGTAAAAAGCCGCGTGTAAACCATCAATACCCGGGGCCTTCCAAAGAATCCATGTCAAAAATAGCAGCTCGAATCTCCATATCCGTAACATGCCCGCCTAACGCCCGCAGTGCATTGTCGCATACCCTGGGGAACAATCCGCGGATATGGTACCTTCCCTGACAACTAGCATCGGCCGTGAAAAGTTTCCTGTAGAACTCAATAGCCTCAGCCTGCAACACCCTTTGATCCGTGATCCAAAACCCAGTACTTGATTTCAATCCCCCAATCATATTAGCTCTTTGGCGTGCCATAGTCGATGCATAGAAAAAACGAGTATTCTTATCGCCCGAAAGAATCCATTGGCTGCGCGATTTCTGGTACCACAAGGGCTCCTCCTGTTCCAGAATAACATCAAGTTCACTGCGCAATTGACTCCGTAGATCAATCAAGAGAGCCGAGTGTGAACGTTGCAATGATTTTTCAATACCCCGAAGTCGTGCCAGAAGTCTCCTTTTCTTCTTCCCAATATGACCGAAAACATCCATATTCCACTGCTTGACCGCAACCTGAAAATTCTGCGCATTATCAACCACAGAAGACTCACCGTCCCAAACAGATTCAAGAAGACCCCGAAACTCTGGATGATCCTGCCCAGCCGCTAAGAACCGAAAAGGCCGTTCCACAGTCGAAACCAAAACACCTGTAGGCTTAAGAAGAAGGGGGCAATGATCACTACCAACACGATCCAAGTGAAACACAATCGACAACGGATACTCCCCAAACCAAGCATAGTTCGCCAAACACCGATCCAAACGCTGATACAGATTACCCCTACTCCAAGTAAAAGCATCGCCTTTGTAATCAATTTCAGTCAACTCAGCAGTATCGATAAATTCCTGAAAAAGAGAACTAGTAACCAAAGCCTCACTCGAACCACCACAATGCTCCTCCTTACGAAGGATTGCATTAAAATCACCCCCAAGAATCCATGGAGTCCCCGAACCAGGACTAAGATTTAACAATTTGTCCCATAAATGCCGCCTAATGCAAGCATTCGGACTTGCATAAACTGCTGTAAAATAGATCCACTTCGTATCCCTCACCTCTCGGACCTTCCCGTGAACAAACTGATTACCCACAAATAAGATCTCAACCTCCACATTATCCCGCCACAAAATCCAAACCCCACCACTGAAACCACGAGCTTCAACGCGGAAAGAATTTTGAAACCCAAAACTTTGAATAACCCTATCAGCCTCACCATAACTCACCCTTGGTTCGAACAAAGCAACCACCTGCGGATTATTAGCTCTAACAAAATTTCTAAAGTGGCACCGGAATTCCGTACTTCCAGCGCCCTGAGTATTCCAAAACATAAAATTCATTAAAAAATAATAATGAAAACGGAACCAAACACGCAAGAAGCTTACTGAGACGGTGGAACATTTTCCTTCCCGACTTCAACGCCATGCCCATCAACCGGAGTACTCTCAATGCTCATATCGTGATGTAGCTCATTCGCCTCTACCCCGACATGCATTTGCCCCGTATCTTGTAGCTTATCCAGCTTCGTCGATAGCGAAGACACCCATTTCGTGAGCACCGGACGTGGCGGAACCCTTGTCTCCGACTTCTTTGAAACTTTTAGACTCTTCCGTTGCACGACGGACAAATTGCTGCCACCTTTACCCGAATTTACCCCAGCACGAAGCCTTGACGTGGATTTGAAGTCACTCCTCCCTTCCCTAATCGATATAGCCCTATGTGATCCTGATGCAATCCTCAGTGTATGCGGTATCGCTTGGGCCTCCACACTCACGACGGACGGAACCACTACCGGCATCCACTGCTGCTGTGTACCAACCGCTCCATTTATATCCCCCTGCAGCACTTGCTGCTGTGTACCATCCGTAATCACCTCCATAGCGACGCCTTTCCCCTTGTCCCCATCGCGTGTAGTGATAGGCATATTCACTCGTCCAACAACATGCCCTACCTCACTGCCAAACGCCTCACTCCCCTCTTTGCGCACCCCACTGCCCGATGGACGATCCTTAGGCGTAACCTTAGACTTAACCCCAGCAGCAACTGCCGAGCTGTGCTGCACCCCCTTAACACCCCCACATGCAGTACCATGCACATCAATATTACCATGATGCACGTTTCCTCTCGACTCACCCGGTGCAGGATCACTCTCCACAGGTTCCTCATGGACCTCTTGTAGAACCCCAAATCTAGAACCTCCACCATCCACACGGCTCCCACCTCCTTTATTTCCAACCGCCCTAGGTGCCCGCCGCCGGTTCCTCTCCACAACCATCCATGGGCCAAACAACTCCTCCCTCGATACCTCAACCGTAGATTGTTGCACCACATTAGCACTATCCGAACGTTGCTCCCCATCCACGGTACTATCATTATGCTCGCCCGCACATAAATCCATTGAATGTCCATATTTTCCGCATTTAAAACAAATTAAATGAAGCCCTCATACTCAAGTTTCTGAACAAAACCATCGATCCCAATACATGACAATAACGGCTTATTAAGATCCACAACCACCGCCAACCTAGCAAATCGGCCCCGTTCGCCCAAAGCAGTACTATAATCTATTTTAATAACCCGGCCAATCACTTCCGCAATCCTTCTGAACAAAGCTTTCGTATAATATTTATACGGAAGACCCGGTAAGCGTATCCAAACTACGACTTGAGATGGATGTTTTTCCGCGGTCGAAAAATTCCTGCACCAAGGTTGTACTGTCAAATAGCATCTGAACAAAGTCCATGGACCTCCCGTTAGAACCTTCGTATAATCCTCAATTGATTCAAACTTCACCAGGAAGTAATTGTTATCCAGGTCGATAATCTGAAAATTCTTCTCAGTTTTCCAAATTGCGTGCACCCGATTAACCAAAGTCTGAAACCCTATCGCCCTTCCCAGAGGCCGAAGAATAATGGTTGTTTGCATACTGTCATCAATTAGTGCATGGATTCGTTCCGAAAAAGAGATACGCGGGAAAAGACCACTACGATCCACGACAAAATCCGTATCCAGGACTTCAAGACCCTCATCGGCTACACCAACGTTGGCACTACCCCCCT
The DNA here is from genome assembly GCA_958450335.1 of Hibiscus tridactylites. Classification (NCBI taxonomy): domain Eukaryota; kingdom Viridiplantae; phylum Streptophyta; class Magnoliopsida; order Malvales; family Malvaceae; genus Hibiscus; species Hibiscus tridactylites. The sequence goes on from OY288281.1 coordinate 47,099,881, forward strand.
TCGCCGATGATGTCGCCACCATAGACGCATAAGTCTTCTTCGCACTGTCACCTCCATCATGATCAGGTTCTAGACATGTCGCTACCGGTTGCGCACCCTCATCGCCCACCATATCAACGTCGATCACACCCTGCACCTCAGCATTGTCGCATGTTTCCTGCAGAACCGGCTGGGTTTCCACCACCATCGGGGACTCCTGCTGTTCCAACGCCATCGGACCAGGAACATCAGCGACCGTTCCCGGAGGCTGTCCACTGGAATCAACTTTGTATTACAATTACAATAAAACTCAAATTTTCTTTCACTTTTCTACATCAAATTGATGCTCATTAATATTTGATATAAAAAATAAGGAGATTTTAGTTTTATTACTACTCTAATACAAGGATGATTCCATTCAAAATATATTCAAGGAATATTTGAGAAAGTTAACCGTTAAATAAGTGTTAAAACTATACATTTTCCGCGGTTAGATACCTGAACTATTTTTTGGGCAAAATAAGTGTCTAACATCTCATTCTGTAACTTAAATAATATTTATCTGTCACGCCCGTTAAAATTTTTTTGTTATCCAATAAAAATGAGACACATTTATTAATTTTCATTTATTTTTCAAATAAAAAAATCAATAATTTTTCTAAAATACCCCAAAACTTTAGTATTACAAGTTTTCATTGCTGTTGCTTTTCGACCGGAAGACCGAGAGTTAACTATTGAGACTTTGGACTATCCGAACACATACTTCATAAAATGATTCATGCATGTCCGCTGACGCGGGCAACAAGACCAAGTTGGTAAGAATTAACATATGTCATCATGTTTCTATTTATTTCTAGGCTAAAGGGATATTTTTGCGCCTGAGTTCGACCCAAAACATCAATTCAACCCCTCGCCGAAAAATGAACCTAATTAGGCCACCCAGTTTGCAAATTGCATCAAATTGTCTCTTTGACCGACATTAACTGTTACAGTGTTGATGTGACAATTAACGGTGGTAATGTGGCGGTCCATGATGTTGATGTGGCAGTACACACATGACGGTGATGTGAAAGCTAAATCATACAACATAAACCTCTAAACTTTAAACCCTAAACTAAAATTCTAACCTCTAAAACCAGAAGACGCGTGTAAATTAAATTTTATACGGCATGTGAATCAAAATTTTTCCCTTTATTTTTTATGTTCAAATACTTTTTAAAGAATTATGCTTGTATAATTACTTGCCTTGAACTTTTAAAAACACCAGCAATAACTAACAAAATAATTAGACAGAGTGAAACAGAACACGGATAAAATATTTAATATTATAGAAATAATAATGATTTTTAAGATTATACATCTATAATAAAACAAGACGGAGAGCATAATGTATCATTTATAGAGTAGAGATGGATTTGCAAACATCTGCTACCTTTCTACTCCATTACCATCGTAATATTTATCATGTTTATGCTAAAAGTCGTTATTTTCACTTTTAATAACAATAAGAAAAATAAAGAATTATTACATAATACACTGAAAATTAAAAAAAAATCATCATTTTCCTTTTTAGTAATGATTCTACTATTGTTTGTAATATTTTCTTTTGGCAGCTAACATTTGACTATTCACTCTAACCTAAATTGTTTTTATACAATTTAACCTTTAACATATTATTTTGGATCAACATTTTTTGCAGATGAAAATTGTTAGTTAATTAACGATAAAACAACTTGAAATGACTTGACAGAATGACACGTCAGTAGAAAAAATAATTTTATATTTTATATAATTTTATAAAATTATTTTTTGACTGACATGACATTCTTTCAAGTTAACACCTTTTGTATATATTACATTGTAATGTTAGTGTGCATTGCTATGTAGGTTTATCACGTCATTTCAAATTATTTATAGTTAGTTGACTAACAATTTTCATTTGCATAGGGGCTATTTTGACTCAAAATAAATATTGAGAGTTAAATTACTTTAAAAAACGAGAATATGAGCCAAATGACTATTTAATAAAAAATTAGAGGCATTTTTAACATTATAAATATTTTTTCAGCAATGATTCTATTGTAATGATTCAAGTTTTTATATTTTAAAATTTATTTATTTTATTCAAACCAAATTATATATATATATATATATATATATATATATATATATATATATATATATATAATATGTGTGTATATATAATCGGAGTGGTTAGCAGTCAACCACCACCCAACATCATTTCACTGTTTATATATATATATATATATATATATATATATGGTATTAGAATAAGCCTCTGGCTTATTTAAGTAGGTTGGGACGGCAGGTTGAAGAAAAAAAAGGAAATGAAAGGGAGAGGGGGGAGGCATATCATAGAGAAGAATAGGGTGAGGGGAAATTAATTTTCAGCTTTGAGCTGCGGCGATCAAAGGTATGTACGTGGTTTGATGGAATTGTTTTTTTAAACAGTACTTAGATGATATGAAGTTCTTGATAGTGGTCAACCGTTTTTTTTTCATCTAAGTCTTGTAGCGTCGGAAATTCGAGTTTTCGAGAACTTCGATTTTTGATGATGTTGGTAGTTTGAAAGAATTATAGAAAATATTACTTTGGTAAGCCTTAACCTTTCCTTGGCATGTTTTATATCTCTAAATCTATTACGTTTGATTTATTTATTGTGTTTGTTTAAGCTCTCTTTTGTATCGGTAAGATCCTAAAAATAAAGGAGGAAGATAAAGTTTACTTGGAGATATTATCGTTTGCTTGGAATTAAGGTAATACATTATTTATCATTTAGATATTAGTAAAGTATGTATGTGATGTTTCAATGGCCATATAGACGATTGAATTCATGGTTGGAAGCTTGAAATCCATTTATGGTAAATGTGGTTTTATTTATCCAATCAGCAGTAAAACTGCTCCAAAACATCTCAACAACTACCAACAAGTAATAATTCTATATCAATCCCTGTTCTATACAGAGATTAGAATTAACATTATTTGATATGTTCACACATTTTTTAAGAAGTCTATTTCTAACCGCATACTAAGGATTACTTCGGACTATTTAAGGCAAGCCCATTTAGGATATCAACCTTATCAGCCCAAATTTCTACCTCATTCCGCCCAATACTCTAGACCTGACAATTTTGACCCGAGACTCTTACCGATTTATTCTATTTGAGATTCGAAATCAACCTGAACATGATGATCTGAAACCCAAAACAAACCGAATCGAAATTGACCTAAATTTTAGTTGAGCTGAAATGGATTCAAATTGATTTTCAACCGAACTGAATGAACCTGAATCGAAGGCAACCCGAAATAAAGAAAGATGCGATGTGAATTGCTGCACAACTCACCAAAAAGCCAATTATATTAGCTTTATAAAACCATATAGGGGTGTAAAAAGTGGACATCACCTGAAAACCTGGCTAAAACCGATCGATATATCATTGACTAGGGATGAGCACGGGTCGGGTTTATGGCTGAACCGAACCCGACTCAAAAATAATTACACTAAACCCGACCCGACCCGAAAATTATATACCTCAACATAAACCCGACCGACCCAATTTATAAAAAAAATTAATTTTATGGACTTAATTGTAAAAAATAAATTAATTTTAAGAACATAATCGTAAAAAAGACAGTTTTAAGGACCTAATTATAAAAATATATAAATAGGGGTATTATTACAAAATACCCCTAAAAATATACGAGAAAATTACAATATTAGTCCTGAGTTGAGCCGGGTAGAATTTTTTTCACCCTAAACCAGAACTGGATTTTTTCACACAGAAAACTCAACCCAATCGGGTCAAAACCTGTTGTGTTAGGGTGAAATGACCATCCCTAATATTGACCCGACCTGAAATAAACAGACCTGACATTAACCGAACCAAAATAACCCAAACCGATCAGATAGCCAACCCGACTTACCATAAACTCGAATTTAAACTGAACCAAACACAATTCTGAATTAAATGTAATTAGACCCGAAATAATTTGAACTGAATGACCCAAAATGAAGCCGAGTATTGGGCTTCTCGGGATCCATTTCCACATCAGATTTATCCTTATGTTCAACTTGGTCCAGCTCATTTCCACGAAAGCCCATTAATTTCAGATCTTCCACAGACATGTTTTCCACTTCAATAATCCCTTCCTTAGGCCCAGCCGATTTCTCCAAATGCTGAATATTGCCCACAATCGCCGCCCAACTGTGCTCACCTAGCTTCGCAAGTTCTCCTCGTTATTATCAAACTTAGTGAAACCTGCCCCTCAGGACCAAATAATATCTCCCTTACAGTTTCCTCAAAAAAAAAAAAAAAAACTCCCTTACAGCCTTTCCATTTGAAAACATAGATTATTTGGTCTAAAAGTTTATTTGTTTACAACATGAAAATGAAGATAGTGTACAACAATCAGACCAATTATGTTGTAATCCTCTAAGAAACCTAGATTTAATGAAAGAAGCATTTGTTGTTTTGCTTTAAATCCATACATTATACAAGCATGGAAGATTTCTAGCATGGGCTCTGAAAGCTTACTATATGAAATCGAGTATGTGCATATGCAGCATCACTCACAAAAGGGATGTGAGCAGCATACTTACCAGCAAGAGCACACCCAACACATTCCAGCAACACGAAGATGAAACATGATACGATGGCGGCCCAAAAGTGCATCCCCAACATGCCATCATATTGCATGAATGGGAAAAGCTTGCTCGTATGCCGCACTAACTGCAACCCGCTTCTCAATAACATGCCCATCATCACGTGGAACCTAATGAAGTGAGGCCAATCTTTGTTCTTCACGATCCACTTGTATCCAAAGTGCTTGTATATGAGTAAGAACCATGGAGGGAATCCGTTTATGGGTCCCGGAACCAAATAGATCAAGTTCTCAAACATCTGATAATGTTCTAAAAAGGGCTGAACAAAATATCCAGTGTCTGAAATCTGCAGAGCTATTAAGTAGGGAACACAGGCCAAAGTCCTCCACCACCACTCGGGCTTCTCGGTTATCACAGGGTAACTGAATTTGAATGCCTCAGCCTTATTTGCTCTTGTTGTTGTGATTGACCTGTCCCGTCTAGGTAAGACATTGAGTTTATGCCACAGCTCACCTGAATTATTAAAATAGATAACCAATTATTTATTAGAATATATATTTTTTTTCCAAAAACAATATCGAAGATGAAAGTCAAGGAACCACATCCTTTATGCATACCTGTGGAAAGCGAGGAATGCTGTGAACCAATACGAATACGAGTCGAGTGGACTGCAGCAGCAGCAGCAACTGAGGGCTTATATCGGAGGTGGGCACTGCTGCGTCGGTTTAAAATCGAATCCCTAGACCTGGTGGGGTTCAAATGTTGCCAAGAAGGACATAATTCAGCATACAAAAAGAAGCAAACCCAACAATAAATCAGTTCCTATGCGGATGGATTTTAACGGCGAAAAGCACACCCAAGAGTAAATCAGATTAAAATTTGACAAATTAACAGTGAAAAGTTCATTAAAATACATAATTATTAGTGTAGCATTTCAAAAATCGCTAGAGACAAAGGGACCCTAGCCGTTCTTAAGAGTTAAGGTTCCAGATTAAGCTGTGCAAACTGCAAAGGGTAGACAAATAAAAAAAAACATAACTGAAGATGCCCAAAAACCCTAGAAATGATTCGGAGACGGTATACCCAAAGCCGGCAAATGATTGGGAGACGGCGATTTTGGGGTAGCTTCCGGAAGAGAGAGTAGCTGTGGTAGCCGCCATTTGGAGGCGAGTATCTCGGCAAGCGAGGCGAGTCGACGCAACAAAGTTCAGTTTTCATGCAAAAAGAAACATTTGGTAGTTATATACAGGGGCTTTTGAATTTTCTGTCAACTAAATCTTAAATGGGCTGTTCGAAATTAAAAGGATAATGGATCATAGATCATGACACTTGTTACTAAATCCAAGACAAAAGGATATTAATGCTGTAATAACAATTATGTCAACTAACTTAAAACTCAGTTAAATTTATTTCAAGATTAAATTTAAAATTTTATGTCAATCCTATTAAAAACTACTCAAAACAATTATTAAAAAAAATTTAAAACTAAAATCATTAAAAATGAAAAAATAATTATAAAATATGATTTTTTTTACAAATATAGTTTAGAAATTCAAAAAAATAAAAATTTACATAATACTAAAAATAATCTTCAAAGAATGAAACAATTACGGAACAATATCTAATAATTTTTAAAAAAGTAAACACTATAAAAATATTATACACTATATTTTAAAAAATAAAATTACGATAGCGATTATAAGTTGTGTTCATCTTAATTTTACTTATTGTAGTTATCTTTATTATAAAAAATATTTTTATAATCATGCTAATCTTATGCTTGATTTTTTTGGCACGAACATAGTTTTGAATTCTTTCGTAACATTTTTATAATTTTCTTGAATACTATGACCCTGTTTAGCAATTGACGGATAACTGATAGTTGATAACGGATTACATTAGCTGGTAGCTGATAGTTGATTTGACTAGCGAATTATATTAGCTGATTGTATAAAAGTGTTTAGTAAAATTAACTGATAACTGATAGTTGTTTGATTATTTAAACAAGAAAATGACATAGAAGGACATGATTATACCCGATACTTATTTGAATAGTTTTTATGTCATAACTTCTGATTTTAAAAAAATTCCTATTAACAGTTTTTTCAAAATTAGAGGTTTCATCCCAATCTGCTATTTCAATCCGCTCTTTACCAAACATCCAAATTAGCAGATTTAACCGACCAAACCTCTAATTTTAGCTCAAACTTCTAATTTTAGCTCAAGTGTAATACCCCAAATTAGAGCCTAGTAATAAGAACCTTAAGTAATTAGGAATCAACTGATCAAACGTCATAACAATTAAAAGGATTAAAATGAAACAAGTGATTTAATTGGAAAGAACCGAAAACTAGTGACCATAAGATTTAATTGAACAAAATCTAAACTACAACATCATGCATGTAACGAGCTAATTAGTTGATTATTACAGGAATAATTACCTCATTAATTGGCCATGTGGCCGGCCATCTAGTATTGAGAGCACTATCTTCATGCCATCTCACCATCTTCTCCATTCACTCTTCATTCTAGCAGAAATTTGAGAGAAAAATAGTGAGAGAGTGAGACTTAAGAGAGAGAGAGAGCCATTGTTGAAGAGAAAATCAAGCTTGCATGTTCATAATTTTCTATAAAAAACTAAGCTAGAAGCAAAGCAAGTACACTCTTGTTTTTGTTATTCGAATATATGAGAAATTTGGTTGAATTTAATTGTTTGATGCTTGTTGGTGAAATTAGTTGTTGTATATTGTAACCCCCTCGTCCCGGTCTGGCCGGACGACCGGTCCGAGTGGGCCACACGGGGAAAACCGAAGCGAAACCCAAAGGGTTCCCCCTCGGTTAGCAACCCTATTTTTTTTCTTTTATTTTAAAATCTTGTCTAGAGGATTGTTAAGTCCTAGGTGATCATGACAACGAAAAACAATCAAAGGAAATCACATTCGAACCACGGCCATGCAAACAATCCATTTTAAGCTTATAAGGCAGGCCGTATCGATACTCCAATCAAGGGTATCGATACGCCTTGGCTTGGTCAACCCCAACAGTCAACTCGAAGAACACCGTATCGATACAACCCTTGAGCGTATCGATACGCCCTATTCGGTCAACATCTCGTGGTCAACGAGATAAACCCGTATCGATACGCCCCAACATCGTATCGATACACTAAAAACTCCCCAAAATCTCAAAATTCCAGTGACCAAAAACCGCATCGATACGCCCAGCCTAATCTGAGCTTTACAGGCAAGACCGTATCGATACGACCCTTAGGCGTACCGATACGCCCTGCACTGCAACACCAGAATTTTCAACATTAACGACCCATACACGACTCTAAATGCATTTCTTGACTCACCTAAGCGTATACACACATATAAGCAATCTTACTTAAGCCAAAGGAAGCATTCATACATGGATCAAAGCATTCATACATAGCATTCCAACCAAAGAGCAATTTAGACAATAATGGCATACATAAAGGCTCAAAGGGTCTTAAAAGGCACAAGTCATCATAAGAGGTTTGCACTCATACACAAGGCAACCTAAACATCTAAAGCATGCCATCACACACCAACATTCATCATAGTATCACATGCTTTACAATCCATAATCAAACTCAAACATCCACATCCAAATGAGTCATACAAAGCTCATACAAAAACCCTTGCCACATTGCTAGCTAATACAAAATTGATAACCGTACTTGAGCCACAAATTTGGAAAGCCCTTATTGCCTTGCCCCGAGCTAACACCACGCTAATGATCTGCATTGTTGAACATTGAGAGCGTAAGCTATAAGCTTAGTGAGGGTGCTCTAAAACGAAAAACTTCAACAATGCAGGGTTCAAGTATGTAAATCCTAATCTCACATACATCATGCATAGGCATATACTCAAGTAGACCTAGCTAGTCTTTCAAGTGGCATAATATGGTTTCTCGATCCTACCAAGCTCAATCATCAATATCAACATTATGTAACAACACCATATACCACAATCATATATCACAATACATGAACAAGTTTAATTGGCCACTATTAATTACCCCGATTGTGCGAATTTAAATCTCAACAATACTTTACCTCGGTGGGATTACACTCATCACCGGACCTTGCATGTGCGGGATTCCACTCATTGCCACATGCCCTACGGATGGGATTCCACTCATCATCCCGTAGAAATATATAAAAAGCTTCCGGTGGAATATTACATCACCGTACTCCTCCTTGATGACTTAACGCCATCAAGGCCACGTACGTTTTGACTCAATTTGTGTGCACACCAATCCTAATGATCGATCATCTACAACCGGTAATTAATTTAGTGCCAATTTTCATTATCACATCACATATCATCAACCACAACTCATGCTCATCACATATATACACATCATGATATACATGCACCAAATAACCACAACCACAAGAGCATAGCTAAGTAAGCATAATAGCATTTATGGTTATCAATGGTTAAATTAACAACTTGAATTAACTAGAAGTGGCCTACCAAGCACACTTTACACACACACACTACACATACTCGAACCAAACTTTAAAACAAGTTTGAAACCACTCACCGCCCTTCCTTAGCAAATCGAAACAATCCTCCTACGAACCCGAATTCGGTCCCAAAGCCTCTGCAACGCTTCCTCTTGCTTCTAGCCAAACAAAACACACTTATTACACCACAATTCAATGCTAAAACCCAATCACCATCTCACATCACATGTATAATCCAACATCATCAAATTCTCAATCCTCATAATCACCCAAAATCCCAATTTTCGTGCTCCTCTAAAACCTTGCTGAAATTTCCATTTTCAATCACCCAAATGACCTCCAAAATGTCCCAAATCACCCTCCTAACATACCTAAACCATCAGCCCTTTGTTTTCAACCTAAAACCCACAAAAAATGGAGTTTTTGACAACTCAAAAATGGGTCTAAGAACTCACTTCGGATTTTCATTAAAATTCTACCAAATTAACATATAATGTGTATTTTAACATGAGTAAACAAAGCCCCAACTCAATTAATCAAAACAAGGTGAAAAACCCCTTAAAAACCCAAACTTTGAAACAAACCCTAATTTTCAAAACTCCATAACTTTAAAATCTAAGACCATGGGTTGATAGGGAATAAAGAGGAGAGCAAGAAAACATGTTTACCTTTCAAAATGGTGTTGGAATCAAGTTACAAATCAATGGAATAGTAGTTTGAATATTGGAGAGAGTTTGGAGATGGTGGGGTGTTTCTCACGTGGGATTGTGGGGAAAAAGGGGGAGAAGATGACAATTTTGAAAGTTGTCTTCCTTTTTAAAAACTTTTGGGTAAATTACAACATAGGTCCTCCCCTTTTTACTAAAGCTCAATTAGGTCATTATTTAGAGTTGAATTGATTTAATTAAATTTTATTGACTCGAACTATAAACCCGGCTAACTCCTAACCCCAAAACACGGGTGTTACAACTCTCTCCCACTTAAGGAATTTCGTCCCCGAAATTACCTGACTGAAAGAGATACGGAAACTGCCTTTCCATATCCTCCTTCCTCTCCCAAGTGGCCTCGTCCACACCTCTACGTTGCCACCGCACCTTTACTAACTCAATCGATCTACCCCTCAACACCTTACTGTCAGAAGCTAAGATCTCCACTGGTTCTTCCTCGTAAGTCAAATCCGGATTCAATTCAATTTCTTCTACGGGCATAACATGTGATGGATCAGACCTATACTTACGAAGCATCGAAACATGTAACACATCATGTATCTTCTCAAGCTCGGATGGCAAACGCAACTGATAAGCAACCGGACCAACCCTCTTCACAATCTCATACGGTCATATGTACCTCGGACTCAACTTCCATTTTCGGCCAAATCTCATCACTTTCTTCCACGGAGACACCTTCAAGAATACCTTCTCACCCACTGAGAACTCAACTTCCTTCCTCTTCAAATCGGCATAGGACTTCTGCCTATCCGAAGCAGCCTTCAAACGGTCACAAATCAATTTTACCTTGTCGGTTGTCCCCTTGAGCAAATCCGGCATAGGTAACAACTTCTGTCCCACTTCGGCCCAACAAACTGGAGTCCTACACTTCCGGCCATACAAGGCCTCATACGGAGCCATCTGAATGCTTGAATGAAAGCTGTTATTGTACGCAAACTCTACTAGAGGCAAATGCTTCTCCCAAGTACCCTGAAAGTCAATGATACAACATCGCAGCATATTCTCTAAGATCTGAATAACTCTCTCTGACTGACCATCTGACTGAGGATGATAGGAAGTGCTGAAGTTCAAACGGGTACCCAAAGCTATATGCAGACACTCCTAAAATCTAGAAGTAAATCTCGGATCTCTATCTGACACAATGGACTTCGGCACACCATGTAGTCTCACAATCTCACCAATGTACAAATCGGCCAATCTATCTAAGGTGTAAGTAGTGTTGACTGCCAAGAAGTGAGCACACTTCGTAAAACGATCTACTATCACCCAAACTGAGTTCTTCTTCGTAGCAGTCAAAGGCAAACCCGAAACAAAATCCATGGTAATGTTCTCCCACTTTCATTCCGGAATTCTCAACGGCTGTAACAAACCTGAGGGAACCTGATGTTCCGCCTTCACTCTCTGACACACTAAGCACTTGCTCACAAAGTCGGCTACATCTCTCTTCAAGCCAACCCAAAAGTACTCATTCTTCAAATCACGGTACATCTTCGTACTTCCAGGATGCATAGCAAATGGACTACTGTGGGCTTCAGTCAAGATCGTACGTCTCAAGTCACTGTCCTCTGGCACAACTATTCTATCTTTGAAACACAAAACCCCATCAGTACTGAAACTGTAGTCTGAAGGTCTACCCTCGGCTATATCTTGCACGTGAGGTGCCAAAGATCTATCTAAGAGCTGTTTCTCTCGAATCAACTGACCTAGAGTAGGTCTAACCTGAGGCTCGGCTACCAAGCCACCATCTCCGAACAAACTCAATCTAGCAAACATAGCTCTCAAGTCCATGACCACCTTCCTACTCAATGCATCAACCACTACATTGGCCTTACCCGGATGGTACTCAATAGTAAGAACATAGTATTTTAGCAGTTCTAACCACCTACGCTGTCTGAGATTCAAATCTCGCTGAGTCATAATGTATTTCAAACTCTTGTGGTCGGTGTACACTGTGCATCTCTCATCGTACAAATAATGCCTCCAAATCTTCAGAGCAAACACAACTGCAGCTAACTCTATGTCATGGGTCGGATAGTTGCGCTCATGGGTCTTCAACTGTCTTGAGGCATAAGCCACTACTCTCCGGTCTTGCATAAGAACACATCCTAGCCCTACATAGGAAGCATCACTGTAAACTACACAGTCCTTCCCGGACTCAGGCTGAATCAAAATCGGTGCTTGGGTCAAAGCTTCTTTCAATTTCTCAAAGGCTCTCTGTCTTGCATCTGTCCACTCAAACTGAACACTCTTCTGAAGTAACTGTGTCAATGGAGCGGCTAACTTAGAGAAACCCTCTACAAACCTCCTATAGTATCCGGCTAAGCCTAGGAAGCTACGTACCTCTGTCACATACTTCGGTTGCTTCCACTCAACAATGGCTTCAATCTTCTTCGGATCAACTCTAATCCCATCGGCTGACACTACATGTCCTAAGAAGACTACCTCACGGATCCAGAACTCATACTTGCTGAGCTTCGCATACAACTGATGATCTAGCAAAGTCTTCAAAACAAGTCTCAAGTGTCGGTCATGGTCTTCTTCAGTTCGCGAGTACACCAAAATGTCATTAATAAACACAACTACAAACTGATCTAGATACTGATGAAAGATCCTATCCATCATGTCCATGAAAGCAGCCGGTGCATTAGTCAACCCAAATGGCATGACTAAAAACTCATAATGACCATACCTAGTCCTAAAGGCCGTCTTCGGTACATCAACCTCTCTTACCTTTAGCTGGTAATAACCCGATCTCATATCAATCTTCGAAAAGACCGATGCTCCTCTCAACTGATCAAACAAGTCATCAATCCTAGCCAACGGATATTTATTCTTCACTGTCAACTGATTTAACTGCTTGTAATCTATACACATTCTCATGCTTCCATCTTTCTTCTTCACAAACAAAACTGGTGTACCCCAAGGTGAAGAACTAGGTCGAATAAAACCTCTATCTGTCAATTCTTGCAACTGAGTCTTCAACTCTTTCAATTCTTTCGGTGCCATACGATACGAAGCAATCGAAACAGAAGCTGAATCAGAATAAGTCTCAATGCTGAACTCTACTTCTCTATCTGGTGGTAACCCTGGCAACTCTTCCGGAAACACACTAGGAAAGTCACATACTGTCCGGATGTCCTAAGGTCTAACCTCACTCATGTTAGGGTTCATCACATACGCTAGGTATGCTTCACACCCCAACTCAACTAATCTCTTAGCTTCTAACACTGAAACCACATTGGACAAGAACTTCACGTTCTCACCCACCACTACAATTTCATAGTCATCTGTGAGCCTCAAAGAAATCTGCTTAGTTTCAAAATCTATCCTAGCTCTATGCTCCGTGAGCCAGTCCATACCCAGAATCACATCAAAACCATAAAAAGAAAGTTCCATCATATCCACTGGGAACACATGCCCCTGAACCATCAACGGACACCTTCGGTACATCTTCCTAACTACTACCGTGTCCCCAAAGGAACTAGTAACACTAACTCCTACCTCTAACATTTCACAAGGCAAATTCAAAGACTGTGCATGCTCACTCAATATGTAGGAATGTGTAGACCCAGAGTCAATCAAAGAAAGCAAACCCAAAGACTGTATCGAGAAGTTACCTGCGATCACATCGGTGTCATGCTGATCCCCACGCTGAGCATAAACTCTGGCCTGACCTCCGCCCTCTGGCTGAACTGCAACTACATGTGCTATGTTCCTCTGACCATCATTCCTCGGCTGGAAGTTACCTCTACCGCGCCCGCGGCCTCTCTGAAAGTCATTGGCTTTAGTAGGAGCCTGAGCTGGTGCCTGTCCCACCTGATGTGGACAGTCACGCCTAATATGGTCTCTAGCCCCACAACTCCAACAAGAATGAAAATTTCCCCAACACTCCCCGGTGTGGTTCCTCCCGCAAGTAGCACATGTGGGCAACTTCCCACCAGTCTCTGACCCCGATGGCCCCTACCGTGGTTACCGCCACCACGCCTATGATCATAGTGATGTCTGTTGTCCCGATGCCTCTTGGCATCACCTCTATCAAAGTTGCTGGACCTCTTACCCGAACTAGATCCACCTGACCGCCTGGTCAAACTCAAGCTGTGCTCTAAGTCCTTGGCCGCGCGACCAAGACATCAAAATCAGTGTAATCTGAAGCTAGAGTATACGTCTTAATCTCTTCATTCAGCCCATAACGGAAGCGGTTACAACGCTCCACCTCAGTAGGTACAAGCTCATATGCATACTGACTCAATCTGACAAATCGGATCTCATAATCGGTCACAGACATACTCCCCTAAAGCAATGCCATAAACTCCCTCTTCCTCTCATCGAGGTATCGCAGACCCAAATACTTCTTACGGAAAGCTGTCTCAAAGAAATCCCAAGTGATCTCGGTCTCATCCATGCCCGTAGTAATGGTGACCTACCAAGTGTAGGCATCACCCTGAAGCAGAGACTCGACACATCCTAACTTGCGCTCACCAATACATCCCATCTGAGCAAGAAACAGACAGTTTTCTCAAACCACAACTCTGATCGCTCTGGAGTAGCACCTCTGAACTCTTCGGCCCTAAGGCCCCGAAGTCTCTCTAAAGGCAACCCAGTGCCCTCACCCTGATGATGTGCCGCCTGACCTCCAGCTACTGCAGCCTGAAAAGCCCAGGCAATTGCCTAAACCAACGGAGCTAAGTCAATCCCGGCCGGTCCTTGGCCACCTTGGCCTCCTTGTGGTCCCTCTCCCTCGGCCCCGGCCTCACCTCCCGCTCCCGGTGGAGGAGGTGGTGGTGGTGGAGGAGCTCCAACCCCAACCACAGGCTCTCCCACTTGAGCCTCAACTCTCACTACTAGCTCAACTCCTGGAGCCTCTGCCCGTGGTTCCGGTCGAACCATCCTAGGCCTCCCACGTGGTCTCATGATACAGCTAGCAAGGTATAAACTACAACAAGAAACAGATAAGGATTACGTTAGCCAAAGCAAGGGTCCAATAGTGCTCAAGTACTCCTCTTTCCAAAAATCTTTTTAAATTAAGTAATAGTAGCAATGTGCACACACTCTACTCCAGACACAACAATTCATGCATTCAAAACATCATACGATCAATCAAGTATCAAGGATTCATGGCAGAGCATGCATCGAACAACACAATCACTTAACACATTAAGCTTATCTCACTTACCTGCCCGAGGTCTCGGTAACCTCAGGCTCTGATACCAACAAATGTAACCCCCTCGTCCCGGTCTGGCCGGACGACCAGTCCGAGTGGGCCACACGGGGAAAACCGAAGCGAAACCCAAAGGGTTCCCCCTCGGTTAGCAACCCTATTTTTTCATTTTAAAATCTTCTCTAGAGGATTGTTAAGTCCTAGGTGATCATGACAGCAGAAAACAATAAAAGGAAATCACATTCGAACCACGTCCATGCAAACAATCCATTTTAAGCTTATAAGGCAGGCCGTATCGATACTCCAATCAAGGGTATCGATACGCCTTGGCTTGGTCAACCCCAACAGTCAACTCGAAGAAGACCGTATCGATACAGCCCTTGAGCGTATCGATACGCCCTCTTCGGTCAACATCTCGTGGTCAACGAGATAAACCCGTATCGATACGCCTCAACATCGTATCGATACACCAAAAACTCCCCAAAATCTCAAAATTCCAGTGACCAAAAACCGTATCGATACGCCCCCGCGTATCGATACGCCCAGCCTAATCTGAGCTCTACATGCAAGACCGTATCGATACGACCCTTAGGCATACCGATACGCCCTGCACTACAACACCAGAATTTTCAACATTAACGACCCATACACGACTATAAATGCATTTCTCGACTCACCTAAGCGTATACACACATATAAGCAATCTTACTTAAGCCAAAGGAAGCATTCATACATGGATCAAAGCATTCATACATAGCATTCCAACCAAAGAGCAATTTAGACAATAATGGCATACATAAAGGCTCAAAGGGTCTTAAAAGGCACAAGTCATCATAAGAGGTTTGCACTCATACACAAGGCAACCTAAACATCTAAAGCATGCCATCACACACCAACATTCATCATAGTATCACATGCTTTACAATCCATAATCAAACTCAAACATCCACATCCAAATGAGTCATACAAAGCTCATACAAAAACCTTGCCACATTGCTAGCTAATACAAAATTGATAACCGTACTTGAGCCACAAACTTGGAAAGCCCTTCTTGCCTTGCCCCGAGCTAACACCACGCTAATGATCTGCATTGTTGAACATTGAGAGCGTAAGCTATAAGCTTAGTGAGGGTGCTCTAAAACAAAAAAACATCAACAATGCAGGGTTCAAGCATGTAAATCCTAATCTCACATACGTCATGCATAGGCATATACTCAAGTAGACCTAGCTAGTCTTTCAAGTTGCATAATATGGTTTCTCGATCCTACCAAGCTCAATCATCAATATCAACATCATGTAACAACACCATATACCACAATCATATATCACAATACATGAACAAGTTTAATTGGCCACTATTAATTACCCCGATTGTGCGGATTTAAATCTCAACAATACTTTACCTCGGTGGGATTACACTCATCACCGGACCTTGCATGTGCGGGATTCCACTCATCGCCACATGCCCTACGGATGGGATTCCACTCATCATCCCGTAGAAATGTATAAAAAGCTTCCGGTGGAATATTACATCACCGTACTCCTCCTTGATGACTTAACGCCATCAAGGCCACGTACGTTTTGACTCAATTTGTGTGCACACTAATCCTAATGATCGATTATCTACAACCGGTAATTAATTTAGTGCCAATTTTCATTATCACATCACATATCATCGACCACAACTCATGCTCATCACATATATACACATCATGATATACATGCACAAAATAACCACAATCACAAGAGCATAGCTAAGTAAGCATAATAGCATTTATGGATATCAATGGTTAAATTAACAACTTGAATTAACTAGAAGTGGCCTACCAAGCACACTTTACACACACACACACACACTACACATACTCGAACCAAACTTTAAAACAAGTTTGAAACCACTCACCGCCCTTCCTTAGCAAATCAAAACAATCCTCCTACGAACCCGGATTCGGTCCCAAAGCCTCTCCAACGCTTCCTCTTGCTTCTAGCCAAACAAAACACACTTATTACACCACAATTCAATGCTAAAACCCAATCTCCATCTCACATCACATGTATAAGCCAACATCATCAAATTCCCAATCCTCATAATCACCCAAAATCCCAATTTTCGCGCTCCCCTAAAACCTTGCTGAAATTTCCATTTTCAATCACCCAAATGACCTCCAAAATGTCCCAAATCACCCTCCTAACATACCTAAACCATCAGCCCTTTGTTTTCAACCTAAAACCCACCAAAAATGGAGTTTTTGACAACTCAAAAATGGGTCTAAGAACTCATTTCGGATTTTCATTAAAATTCTACCAAATTAACATATAATGTGTATTTTAACATGAGTAAACAAATCCCCAACTCAATTAATCAAAACAAGGTGAAAAACACCTTAAAAACCCAAACTTTGAAACAAACCCTAATTTTCAAAACTCCATAACTTTAAAATCTAAGACCATGAGTTGATAGGGAATAAAGAGGAGAGCAAGAAAACATGTTTACCTTTCAAAATGGTGTTGGAATCAAGTTGCAAATCAATGGAATAGTAGTTTGAATATTGGAGAGAGTTTGGAGATGGTGGGGTGTTTCTCACGTGGGATTGTGGGGAAAAAGAGGGAGAAGATGACAACTTTGAAAGTTGTCTTCCTTTTTAAAAACTTTTGGGTAAATTACAACATAGGTCCTCCCCTTTTTACTAAAGCTCAATTAGGTCATTATTTAGAGTTGAATTGATTTAATTAAATTTTATTGACTCAAACTATAAACCCGGCTAACTCCTAACCCCAAAACACGGGTGTTACATATATGCTTGTTGATGGAATTAGTTGTTGAATATGCTTGTTAGAAGATTGAATGATGATAGCATTACATAAATTTGAGTACATAATTAGATGATAATGTTAGAAGCAAGGACTATTAAATTTGTACATCTAGTAGTAATAGCCGAATGTAATTTATGATAAATTGGATTGAATTGAGTATCAATTGAAAGTAGGGATGTAATTAAATGTTAAACACCTAATTAAAATCGTGTGAACTGGATAATTGAGGCCTTGGATAAACTAGATTGATGAAGAAATTGATTAATGATGAAACTAGTCACCTAGCTAGCTCAAATTACTAATCTAGACTGTTTTGGAATAATTAGTGAATTTAGGGACTAATCTTAACTTGTAAAAACGAGGTAAACTGGCAGATTTTGGACTGTAAATTTGATCTGACTAAAGTGAACTCAATTGTAAACTGACACATTTTGGACTGTAAATTTGACCTAACTTGAACTTAAAATCTCTATTGATATATAACGACTAATATTATGAGCCATATATGGTTGAAAAGATATTTAATTAGCTTTCTAATTGTGTGAAATAATTGAAATTCTGACTTATAGAATAAAAGATATAAACATATTAGTGAAGCGTATGCAAAACTGCCAGAAACATAAACAATTTAGTAATGTTGTGCAATAATGTGCTTGGTTGTATGAGTATATTGATGAATTGATTCTAATAATGTTTCCATTCTTTTGTGTGAGGCTTGCTAGATCAAGGAGTAGAAGAGATTGGTGAAGGCAATAGAGTTTGGACATTCAAAGGATAGGCAAAAGGGGATAACTATACAAGATTAATCTTGCTTCGAGTTTTAGTGAGTGTAGTATTTATTTAGGGTTAGAACTTAGGTTCTAACCAATTATATTGCATAATTGCTACTACCATGACTATGAATGATTAATGAATCTAATTATACTTGGTAATTATCTTAGGGAAGTATGGATTAATGTGTGATTGATATGAAAATTGAAATTGGTATGTGATTGATAATGGAATTGGATAGTAATTGAATATTTGATCTTTCTTGCTTGATCTATATGATTCGAATGACTCAAGAATGAATAAAAATGTAATTCTTCATACTAGTCGATGACTTGACTTGAATAATTGATAGACATTGTATTATACATGATAGAAATTGTCTATGATTCGAATGGCCTAAAGGTGTACCTTGATCTTGATATACATGGTTTGAAACAAGAATTCTTGAATAAAACATGTCTTGAACAATACTCGAATTACTTGATTAATAAACTTGGAAATTAAATCAAGTCCTTCGTTGCTAGTTAGTCTTAGGTAGAATGGCATGCTAGATAGTCTAGAGCTCTTGTGTTAGAGCGGACTACGGTCCTAGGCCAAGGCCTTATTTGGCGACAATAGGAGGTATGAGATGTGGTCACTTGGCGACAGTAGGAGGATTTTGACCGGTACTAATGTACCATCTTGTGACGACAGTTGGCTGGAGACTCGAATACCTAGAAGAAACTAAATACCAAGGCAGTTAAAGTGATAATTGAGCTTGAAATTAAAAGAACATTGCTTGTCCTTGCTTGTTACTTAAAATCCAAGAAAGCTTATGATGTAATTAAACTCTTGGTTGATTACTTTCTAAATTGGCTAGTTATACATGTTAACATGTAAACTATGCTTGTTTACTTAAGTTTATAACCTTAAACTTGAGACAACTAATAAACTCTAGATTATGACTCATGCTTGAAATAACTTGTTACTTCTAGGACTACGTCGCTAAGTACTTAACCGTACTTATCACTCTTGTTTCCGTTCTTCCCAAAATACAAGTTAGTGGTTTGAAAGCTTTTCTTAAGTTAAGGCATGGCAAGACAAGCTAAAGATCAAAGTATGATTCATGTCTTTTGTAAGCTCCTAGTTGGTGGCCTTAGTCATGTGTATATACTAATTATCATGCATTTTGAATCCTTGAAGACTTGTATATATTTGATATATTATGGTTGTTGCGTGTAAATAAGACTATCACAAATAGTGCAAGTGTACACGACGCAAGTAATAAAGTGATACTAGAGTATCGTATATCATCTCCATAGAGACTGGAAATAACTCTATCCTTGAAATTCTGCACAAGAGAAAGAAAATAGTTTAATTGAAAGTTGGAATAATCTTGAGTAAAAACTAAAGTAAAAGATAAAGGAATCAGATTTAAGGAATAGGTCGACATTGAATTGCTCAGTAGTGCTGGTGTTGCACTATTAGAGAAACTTCTGTCTTCTGTCGTTGTTCATGTCGCGGTAGCACCTGTCGCGGCAGAGGTCTGTTGACGTTGCGGCAGCGATCAACAACTCTGTACTTCAAGCTTGGCAAGAATCCTTATTATGACTTGTCCTATCCCTAGGCCTAAGTTCTGTTGATGAACACTTCTTTGGATGATACCTCCCGGCGTGAATCAAAGGGTGAACACCAATGTTTGTTGAATTCTTCTTTAGCCACTTAACCTTGTACTTATCCCTAAGCCACGATGGTTTAACCATAAACTGGAAAACACATATCTACTCTTTTCAAATGGATAACCTCACAATGCTCTCCCGATGCTCTTATGAGATATGAAAAACTAGAGTAAATAAACTTGAAGCTTTTATTACTTGACAGAAAATTCCTAAAACAATACAATCCTTGCAACTACTTTACAGAATCAACCCTTAGCTCCAGGGGGAGTTTAGAACATGGTGGAGAAGGGAAAACGAAAAGGGTTTTTGGGGGAAGATGGCTAGGAATGAGATCCCTCCCCTAGGTCGAATTACATGCCTTTATATAGGCCTTGGGTTCAAGTTTTCTAATGTGACAAGAATACAATTTCGAATTAAAGTGCAACTCTATTAAAGATTAAATCTTCTGAGTAGATGCCTTGAATTTGTCCTCTTTTCTTGCCTTGAGTTTCTTCCTTGAACTTTGGGCTTGGCCTTCATTCTGCCTCATGGCTTAGAAAATATGGGAGTGGTCTACGACAGTCCGACTTGAAATCCTCTATCTGTCGAGCTCCACTTCACTTTTCCACCTCAGCAATCCTCTGTCGTCATGGCTGCCACGACAGATGGCACGACATCCTTCTCTTCTCGACTCCAGCTCCGCAATCCGCCTCTGCTCCTTTGCTGCCCTGGGTCTGCCGCAGCAGATACCTGCAAAAATAGCCAAAATCAGTAGCAACTGTGCCATTTTATCTAATTGTGATGCATAAGCAAAAATCTATCCTAATTGCAATGAATTATGCTTGAATGTAGCAGAAATATGTGTAAATGAGGGGTAAAATATTGAACTTTTATACACTCAACACACCCCCAAACTCAAGTTCTTGCTTGTCCTCAAGCAAATACGACCTAACTAAAAATAAAAACTTTTTGGCTTGGCTTAATTCAGTGAACTTTTCATTACCTACCACACATTCACTATCAAGAGCAGTACCTTGTCGGGTGTTTATGGATTTATCCGGAACAATGCTATAGTTTTTGTGCAAGTGTGTGCATGTTTTGTGAACAAATATGTGCCTAGACTCCTTTAGCTTACCAGAATAGTTATGCTTACAAACTTGAGTTTTATGCCAATTCATTTTTTTTCTGGAGGCAATTCTTAGGCTCCTTTAATTTTTTCTGACCTTGGACTCAACTTCATTTTTTCTGGTGGCAATTCTTAGGCTCCTTTAGTTTTTTTTTTCTGACCTTAGACTCGACTTCATTTTTTATGGAGGCAACTCTTAGGCTCCTTTAGTTTTTTCTGACTTAAGCTCAAAAATCTTCCTAGAGTCATTGTAAGGCAGTTTTGTGGGAAAGTGAGTCTAAAATGTTTTTTTTCTTTTATTCCTTTTCTAAAGCCAGTGATAGGCACCTCTAGGGGCAACTCAAGTGGGTAAACCTTCCTATTCTAGTTCACTACAGAAGTCTAGACAACATAAGAGTCACAAAGGGTGTTCTAAAGATCAGAACTATAGTAAGGCTCTAAATTGTTCCTAAAACATCCTAAAGGCACTGTCACGACAGAGAATGTCGCGTCAGGTAAGTTTAGTTCAAAGACTTAAGCCAATTATTTTTTTTTTATTTTTTTGACACAAAAATAAACTTAAAAATGAGACAAAAATTAATGACACAACTTAACAAGTTCATTAATGGAGGGATGCCCACCGCCAAACTTGAGGGTTGCATTGCCCTCAATGCATGACACAATAAAAATGAAAAACAGAGAATACCATTACAAAATATATAGAACAACAGAAAAGACAGCAAAATATAAGAAAAAAACTTAAGTTGAGGAGCTTTCGTCGCTGCTGCTGCTGACTTGGAGCTGCCGGCGGGTAGTGACCTTGACGGTAGGGGCTGGCTGTATAACACTCGTGTTTTGGGGTTAGGAGTTAGTCGGGTTAGCTGGTTCAAGTCGGTAAAATTAATTTTAATCAATTTGACCTTGACTTGAGCCAATTGAGTTTTAAATAAAAAGGAGGGATCATTTTGGTAATTTAGCCAAAACAATTAAAAGGTAGACAACCTTGTTGAGATTCAAAAGAACAAAAAAGGGGGCATCATCTTTCCTCCCCTTTTCTTCCCCAACGTGAAAAGCTCTTAAACCCCTCTCAAACCCTATTCACTATTCCATTTGATTTCTTCCTCTCACTCAAGGGCATTTTCAAAGGTAATTTCATATCTACACTCTCCTCCTCATCCTCCACATTTACCTAGTCTTGAAATTGAAAACTACCATCTTTTTGAAATTTTAGGTTTAAAGAAAGTTTGAATTTTTAAGGGGTTCTTCAATTGTTTTTGATTTACTTAGTTGGGTTTTGGTTTAGTCTCATTAAAATACACATAATATGTTAAAATGAGTGATTTTGGATGAAAACCCAAAGTGGGTCATTGTGGCCATTTTTGAAGTGTCAAAAATTGGATTTTTGGTGTGTTTTAGGGTTGGGTTGAAGGGCTGATGGTTTAGGAATGTTAGGAAAGTGTTTTGGAACCATTTAGATGTCATTTGGATGCTTGAAGCCATGATTTTCTGCTGGGTAACAAGGGAGCACGAAAATTTGAGGTTTGGTGAGAAAATGGGTTTGAATTTGGGTGAAGTTTGACTTGTGTTGTGAGTGGGTTTTGTGACTGAAATTTAGCATTGATTTGTGAGTAATGGTTGTGTTTTGATTGACTAGAAGCAAGAGGAGACATTGGAGAAGCATCGGGACCGAATCCGGGCATTTAGGAGGATTTCTTGCTTGCTTGGGTTGCTAAGGAAGGGTGGTGAGTAAAACTTTAAATTGTTTTAAAGTTGGTTCAAGTGTGCGTAGTGGATGTGTGGGAATGAGCTTGGTAGGCCATTCCTAGGTGGGAGTTAAATTGGTAGTTTAACTCCTTGATTTCCTATTGATAAATGTTATGCCATTGCCTATTTGTTCCTGTGAAATGTGGATTGATTTGTATATGTGTACCTTGATATGTGTATGTGATGAGTATGTGATAAAAATGGTGGATGTGTGATGTGGTTAAAGAAATTGACACTAATTAACTTACCGGGTGTAAATGATCGATCATTAGGATTAGTGTGCACACAATTGAGTCAAAACGTATGTGGCCTTGATGGCGTTGAGTCATCAAGGAGGAGTACGGTGACGTAATATTCCACCGAAAATTTATTTATATTCTACGTGATGATGAGTGGAATCCCATTCGTAGGGCATGTGGTGATGAGTGGAATCCCGCCCATGCAAGGTCCGGTGATGAGTGTAATCCCACCGAGGTAATGTTGTTGTTGAGAGTAAATCCGCACATCCGGGTAAACTAATAGTGGCCAATGATATTGCTCTCATTTTTATGATGTTATGATAATTGAGATATTTGTTGTTGAGCTTAGTATGATGTGAGATGCCATATTATGACTCTTGAAAGACTAGCTAGGTTGACTTGTTGATACCTATGTATGTTGTATGTGAGGTTAAGGATTTGCATGCTTGGACTCTGCATTGTTGTTGTTTTTGATTTTAGAGCATCCTCACTAAGCTTCTAGCTTACGCTCTCATTTTCAACAATGCAGATCATTAGCGTGGTGTTAGCAAGGAGCAAGGCGAAGGGGCTTTCCAAGTTATTTGTTGCTCAAGTACGATTTAGCAATTAATGTGGTAGTTTAGCAATGTGGCAAGAGTGTATTTTGTATGAGCATTGTATGACTCTTGGAGGTTGTTGGTATTTATATTTTTGTTGGATTTGTAAACCATGCTAAGCTTTGTTGGATGTTTGTGTGAGATGGTTATGCCTTAGGATGTTTAAGTTGCTTTCGGTTGGCATATAAACCCTTATGTGATGAATGGTGTCATTTGGCTTTTGAGTCCTTAAGCATGCCCTTTATGTGAAAATTTTCCCTTTGTGTAAATGCCATGAATGGATGCCTCATCTTATTCCTTGTGTGTTTGAGCATGTTTTGCCATAGGATCCATGCCTCTAGTTCATGCTTGTAAGTGTTGTGTGCTTCTTGGGGTCGTTTAAGGCCTTTGGAGTGGTTGGAAATTGTTTAAGGTTGGTTTTTAAGAATTGCAAACAACCAGTGTTTCGAAACGGGCTGAGCCGTTTCGGAACGGGTAAGGCTTCAAGGACCCCGTATTGGAACTCGTTTCGATACGGTTTGGCCACTGTGAACCCCTATTCTGAAACGAGTTTCAGAACACTTTGGCTACTGGAAATCTGAGAAATTGCCGATATGAAAGGGTTTCGAAACAGGTCTAGAGGTTTCGGAACGGTCAATATCTCGTTGACCACGAGAAGTTGACCGTTGAGGGTGTTTCAGAACGGTTGACCTCCGTTCCGATACGACCTTCTCGTGTGGACTTGGGGCAGTTGACCAAGTCAAGGCGTTTCAATACGCCTTAAAGGTGTTTTGAAACGGCCTGCCTTATAACTTAAAATTGGACTATTTAATTGTTGTTTTGTGTCCAGTTGCGTGTCCTTCTCAAATTATTCCGCTGTTGTAACCACATAGGATTCAAATGTGCCTTTAGAGAAGATTAAATTAAAATAATTTTTTGGGTTGCTAACCGAGGGGGAACCTTAACGGGTTTCGCTTCGGTTTTCCCCGTGTGGCCTACTCGAACCGGTCATCCGGCCAGACCGGGACGAGGGGGTTACATTTGTTGGTATCAGAGCCTGAGGTTACCGAGACCTCGAGCATGTAAGTGAGGTATGCTTGATGTGTTAAGTAATTGTATTGCTTGGCGTATGCTTTTCCATGAAATCTCGTTGTTTGATTATTCGTATGATGATTTGAAGCATAAATTGTTGCGGTTGGTGTTGAGTCGAGTGCCCATTGCTACTATTACTTAATTTAAAAAGGTTTTTGTAAAGGAAGTACTTGAGCACTGTTGGACCCTTGCTTTTGCTAACGTAATCCTTATCTTTTTGTTGTTGTAGTTATTATCTTGATAGCTGTATCATGAGACCACGTGGGAGGCCTAGGATGGTTCGACCGGAACCACGGGCAGCGGCTCCAGGAGTTGAGCCAGTAGTTAGAGTTGAGGCCCAAGTGGGAGAGGCTGTGGCTGGAGTTGGAGCTCCTGCACCACCTCCACCACCACCACCTCCTCCACCAGGAGTAGGAGGCGAGGCCGGGGCCGAAGGAGAGGGACCTCAGAGAGGTCAAGGTGGCCAAGGTCCGGCCGGAATTGACTTAGCTCCTTTGGTTCAGGCGATAGCCGGGGCTTTTCAGGCTGCAGTAGCTGAAGGCTAGGCAGCGACACATCATCAGGGAGAGGGCACTGGGTTGCCATTAGAGAGACTCCATGGTCTAGGGGCCGAAGAGTTCAGAGGGTCTACCCCAGATAGATTCGAGTTGTGGTTTGAGAAGACCGTCCGTAATCTCGCACAGATGGGATGTACCGGAGAGCGCAAGTTAGGGTGTGTTGAGTCCTTGCTTCAGGGTGATGCCTACACTTGGTTGGTCACTATCACTACGGGTATGGATGAGGCCGAGATTACTTGGGAGTTCTTTGAGTCAGCATTTCGTAAGAAGTATCTGGGTCCGCGATATCTCGATGAGAGGAAGAGGGAGTTTATGGCTTTGCTTCAGGGGAGTATGACCGTGACAAACTATGAGATTCGATTTGTTAGGCTGAGTCAGTATGCACCTGAGCTTGTTCCTACTGAGGTGGAACGTTGTAACCGTTTCCGTTATAGGCTGAATGAAGAAATCAAGAGGTATACTCTAGCTTCAGACTACACTGATTTTGATGTCTTGGTCGCGAGGGCCAAAGAATTGGAGCACAGTTTGGGCTAGACCAAACGGTCTGGTGGTTCTAGTTCGGGTAAGAGGTCCAGTAACTTTGATAGAGGTGATGCCAAGAGGCATCGAGACAACAAGCATCACTATGATCATAGGCGTGGTGGCGGTAACCACAGTAGGGGCCAACAGGGCCAGAGGGTTGGTGCGAAGTTGCCCACATGTGCTACTTGTGAGAAGAACCACACCGGTGAGTGTTGGGGGAATTTCCACTCGTGTTGGAGTTGTGGGGCTAGAGATCATATTAGGCGTGACTGTCCACATCAGGTGGGGCAGGCACCAGTTCAGGCTCCAGCTAGAGCCAATGACTTTCAGAGAGGCCGCGGGCGCGGTAGAGGTAACTTCCAGCCGAGAATGATGGTCAGAGGAACATAGCACATGTAGTTGCAGTCCAGCCGGAGGGCGGAGGTCAGGCCAGAGTTTACGCTCAGTGTGGGGATCAGCATGACACAGATGTGATCGCATGTAACTTCTCGATACAGTCTTTGGGTTTACTTTCTTTGATTGACTCCGGGTCTACACATTCCTACATATTGAGTGAGCATGCACAGTCGTTGAATTTGCCTTGTGAAATGTTAGAAGTAGGAGTTAGTGTTACTAGTTCCTTTGGGGACACGGTAGTAGTTAGAAAAATGTACAGAAGGTGTCCGTTGATGGTTCAGGGACATGTGTTTCCAGTGGATATGATGGAGCTACCTTTCTATGGTTTTGATGTAATTCTAGGCATGGACTGACTCACTGAGCATAGAGCTAGGATAGATTTTGAAACCAAGAGGATTTCTTTGAGACTCATAGATGATTATGAGATCGTAGTGGTGGGTGAGAACGTGAAGTTCTTGTCCAATGTAGTTTCAGTTCTAGAAGCTAAGAGGTTAGTCGAGTTGGGTTGTGAAGCATACTTGGCTTATGTGATGAACCCTAACATGAGTGAGGTTAGACCTCAAGACATCCGGACAGTGTGTGACTTCCCTAGTGTATTTTCGGAAGAGTTGCCAGGGTTATCACCGGATAGAGAGGTAGAGTTCACTATTGAGACTTATTCTGATTCAGCTCCTGTTTCGATTGCTCCGTATCGCATGGAACTGAAAGAACTGAAAGAGTTGAAGACTCAGTTGCAAGAGTTGACAAATAGAGGCTTCATTCGACCTAGTTCTTCACCTTGAGGTGCACCAGTTTTGTTTGTAAAGAAGAAAGATGGAAGCATGAGAATGTGTATAGATTACAGACATTTAAATCAGATGATAGTGAAGAATAAGTATCCTTTGCCTAGAATTGATGATTTGTTTGACTAGTTGAGAGGGGCATCAGTCTTTTCGAAGATTGACTTGAGATCGGGCTACTACCAGCTAAAGGTAAGAGAGGTTGATGTACCGAAGACGGCCTTTAGAACTAGGTATGGTCACCATGAGTTTTTAGTCATGCCTTTTGGGTTGACTAATGCACCGGCTGCTTTCATGGATATGATGAATAGGATTTTTCATCAGTACCTAGATCAGTTTGTAGTTGTTTTTATAGATGATATCTTGGTGTATTCGCGAACTGAAGAAGACCATTACCGACACTTGAGACTAGTTTTGAAGACTTTGCTAGACCATCAGTTGTATGCGAAGTTGAGCAAGTGTGAATTCTGGATCCGAGAGGTAGTCTTCTTAGGACATGTAGTGTCAGCCGAGGGGATTAGAGTTGATCCGAAGAAGATTGAGGCCATTGTTAAATGGAAGCAACCGAAGTCTGTAACATAGGTACGTAGCTTTCTAGGCTTAGCTGGATACTATAGAAGATTCGTAGAAGGTTTCTCGAAGTTAGCCACTCCTTTGACACAATTACTTCAGAAGAGTGTTCAGTTTGAGTGGACAGATGCAAGACAGAAGGCCTTTGAGAAATTGAAAGAAGCTTTGACCCAAGCACCGATCTTGATTCAGCCAGAGTTTGGGAAAGACTATGTAGTTTACAGTGATGCTTCCTATGTAGGCCTAGGTTGTGTTCTCATGCAAGATAAGAAACCATAGCTCACCTTTCTTAATAGGAGTTTAACCAAAATGAGCTTCCCCTTGTATTCTAACGTGAAAAGCACCGTTAACCAAAAATCCACCAATTCGCTCAAGTTTAAAAATCATTTGGATGAAAAATAGATTGGAAATAAGATCGGAATATCAATTAGTCATTGAAAAAGCATTTTGGGAAAGTAGAGGTACAAAAATAATGGTTTTTAGTTGAAATAAAATTTAGAAAACTTATGTTTTAGAGAAAATATTAACCATCGGTAGTAGTTTTTTTAAAGCAAAAGAAAATTGAGTTTGTCAAAATACAAATGGTGCATTTTCTCCCTAAAGATTCTTAGCCTTTGTCCCATCTCTATTTAATTCACAAAATCCACTTTTAAAATCAAATTGTCTCTTTCTCAAAAGTTATCAAAAACATAATTCTTGTTATTTGATAAATCAATTAAATAACCTTCTAAAACATTAACGATAACTAATTTGTCATATTCCTTTAAAAACACATTCAATTAATAACCTAGAATTAATTAACAAACTAAACTCAAGCTACGATCCCAAACGAAAACCAACAAATGTCCAAATCAACATAACATATTTTGCCGCAACATCGCTAACGGTGCAACGACCTAATAAGAATCTTCCACAAACTTCGATACTAAACATCTAGATTTAGAATAACCACGTACTTCTAACAACAAACTTGGTTTCTTCAAACTAGCACAACTCCAACTCATGAGAATCAATCTTTAACTCCTTCTAAAAACCTTGAAACCCAAGAGAACCTCTTCGCTAGAGCTAAGTTAGATAAGCTACCTTGCTAACACCACCACTTCATCGGGCCTCCGAGAATTCATCCGCAAGTGTGAAAATATGTATGCATGATTACTTATATGCCCTCATAGATGCCTATGTGTGTGTATGCAAAACCTCTAATGTCATGCCCAAATGTATGCATACACTGACATATTTAAATATATACATATAAGTGTTTATGCATTGTGCATGTTCAACTGCTCACTGTAGAGCATTTTAGTGTTCTCTAAATATGAGCACAAGTGCACACTCATGTCAAGTAATAGTATAAAAGATATCGTCTCCCAGAGGGATTGGACAGCTTAACTCGATTCATTGTTCCTGCACAAGAAAAGTAAATGCACAAATAAGTTGGTTTGTTTAAGAAGAAAATAAAATAAAACACAAGTAAATAAAACGGAAGAAATTAGATTGATGGAATGGGATGGGTTATGCTGCTATTTAGTGTGAAATTGCGTTGAATAGGATAAGTTGCTTTGCGCTGCCAGACTTCGCTGCCTCGGCAGGAGATGGCAGATTGGCTGTTGTGACGCTCTCGCTGCCTCGACAGTGGAATGGATGTGTGTCTCGGTGGCGAACTCAGCAGAACTATGAGGATCGACAAAACGCTTCAAAAGTGATCATGCTTATGTCTAAGTCAGAATGTTGTTGATGCCCACTGCAGATAATACCAGTCACAACGTGAATCATGCAAAGACAACAAAGTTAATTCTTCCTCTTTTAGCCGCCTTAAACCCTCACCTATGTCTAGACTGTATTGATCAACACCGTCTATAGATGAGATCGTACTTACTCATTTCGTGAGTTCGACTCTCTCGATACCGAACAAATGGGTAGTAATCAACTAATCTTTCGTCTTAATTGAAAACTATGAAGAACATGGAGTAAGCAAACCTTGAAGCTTTATTGCAAAAAACAAACTTAAAATCCTAAAGAACGGTTCTCACACTAATTACAACATAACCCAAACCCAAAGAGAATTTTAGAACATAATGGCGGCAAGAAAACCTAAACTATGCCTAAGGGAAAACCTAAGTTGTTTTGAAGTACAATTACAATGAGTATATATAGGCATTAGCTAGGTGTAGTCCTTATTAGAGTAGAAGTATTCAAAGTGGATTTTGCATTAAATGCAACTCTAAATGCTGACTTCTTTGAGTTGAATGTGGACTTAATCACGTTGCCTTGCTCTGCAAGTAAGCTCGAGTTCCTTCTTCGGCATCTCTACCTTTTGCTACAGTCATCGGAAAATTGAGTGGACAACATCTTTAAGATCAGGATTTTCTGCTCTATAGATCGCACTCCAGTTCTCCAATTTCTTATCTTGCTATCTTGGGCGGCAGGTCAGGCAGCGGCAGCTACTCAGCAGCTGCTGTCTTTTTCTGGAACTGCATCAGTACAGCTCCTTAGTCTGTAGCCTCAGCATCATGTCCTTAGCTCTTTTCTCCTTCTGTCAACCTCTAGTACCTGAAACTAAAACTAAACTAAAATAGTACCTTTTCCTTACCAAATAAAATATAATCAATAAAAAGCATGACAAAGTAAAGAATACTGTAAAATGCAATGCATGAACCTAATTATGCCTAAAATGTACTAAAAAACAACAATAATATGAAATGAAATGTGCATGAAATATAGAACTTATGTACACTTTACATTCACACTTACTAATAACATTCTCAGAACTAATATTCATTTTCACCAAGCCGAAACTCGCACTTATCTAATAAGAGAGAAAACATTTGCTTCACTACAAAAGCTTGCTAAACCATTCATGATTGTCGACCAAGGTCATTCTCGGTACCATTGTACACGAGAATACCACCACTCTTACTACTTACGAAACCAAGTATTCACAGAATAATCAACTCATCACAATCTCAAATGCTACCAACGCATTCGTTATCAGCACAACATAACTTTAAATGCATACCAACCAAACAATCTTAAACACCATTGTCGTTAACAACCACGCTGAAGCTTACAAAACTAGAACTTTTGATCAAACATATCCATAAACTAACTATTATTACCATTACGTTCTCCACTCACACATTTCTTTAATGCTCATCAACCTGACACAAAAAGGATTTCGGGAGCCGTACCAAGGTACGTCTATGTTGTATGTAAATAGTGCTTCGCAATTGTGGAAGTATACACGACACAAGTAATATAGGGATAAGTATATGAGTATCGTCTCCATAGGGATTGGTACTCAACCTTCAGTTCTACTCCCTCGCAGTGCAAAATAAATGAAGTAAAAACACAAATTAATTGGGTGATTTAAGATAATCTAGAAATAACTAAACTAAGAAAATCCAGTAAATAAAATAAGAAGTAATCAAGATGAGAAGATGGGCCGGATTAGAGTGTGTCGTAGTGTGGAATCCTCTTGACTTTGTTCTGTTCTTGAATGCAGCAACGCACTACTACCGTGGTAGTGACCTAAATCCTTGCCGCGATCGCAATGGTTGAATTCCTGCCGCGACAATCCCTTTCTTGTGGGCAGATGCAGTTAAGGCTCGGCAAAGCGTCCTTGGGTGGTTCCGCCTTATCCGTAAGCACTGAACGCTGGTTGATGACGGAACTCTGATGATACCTCCCGGCTTGAATCAAAGGGCAAACACCAACTGTTTATACACTTCTTTTAGCCACTGAAACTCTAACCTATTCCTAGGCCGAGTTAGTTAACACCACGTGGGGAGAAAACCGTACTTACTCCTTTCGTTAGCTCAACTCTCCCGATATTGAAGAAATGAATGATCTCACAAACTATCTTCCGAGTAGAATGTGAAAATAATAAAATCCAGAATAAGCAAACCTTAACTTTTATTGCATTAAGAACAAAAACTAAGTACAAAGAGTTTTCACACAACTACTAAACAAACTAATCATAACCCTAAGAAATTTAAAACATAATTAAACTAATCCCAAGCTCAATCTTTCTCTTGCAATCTATCCTCTATTCCTCCTCTCTTTCTCTCTCGGTTACAACTTCATATATAGGGGAAGGTGTAGGCAAGGTCTTCTATGGAGAGGAAGTTGAGTTGGACTTGGACTTGTTCTCATTGAAGGAGTAAATCTCTTTAATTTATTACATTATCCACTTTTGTCCAAGATTCCAACTTTATCCTTCCTTCCATGTCTTCACCCTCTTCTCAAACTCCGATTGCCACGCAAAGTGTGCAAAAAATCCAGCGTTAAAAGATCTACAAGTTAGCTATCACTTTGCCCATTTTCCCTCTGGCGGAATGCTATCGCGGCTAGGCTTTTGCTGCCTCGACATCAGTCTGCTTTGCTCCACAAGGCTTCATCAGCTTCCCTCAGTAGAAGTTGTCATGTGGCTTGGCTTGATCAGGGTCTGTTGTCTGCTAATTTTGCCTCATCTTCCCTCCTGCTTTCTGTGCTGTGGCGGCATCTTCCTGCTCCAGCAGTGTGCAATTCTGCAAAAGCACCAAACATGCATTAAATAATACATTTTTCATAGAATAAACAAAATATAAAGCTCAAAGGCATAAATGATGAAATCTATGCATGAAGAGACATAATGTAGCTCAAATGGTGTGGGTTGAGTGATAATTGCCATGTAAAAGAGGTCAAAATATAGGACTTTTGGGCACTTATCAATCTCGACACTGAACTCAACTTCGCAAACATAAGACAACACGGAAAACTCCTTCGAAAGCCTTTCAGGAATGAATTTTCGAACAACACAAACATTCAAAACTCAAACATACTTTAACCTTAGATTACCACATAAGCCATAAGCTCATCAAACATAAATTAGTCCGTTCTTGGACAACTCGACTACAAGAATCAACTCTAATCTTCAAAACTTTAACACATCCAAACAACTACCTTTAATTAATATGCATAATTACGTGAAACTAGAATCCACCAGATGATACAATATGGATTGAAAAATAGATTACTTGACCTTTCCTTAATCAAAATACAGGTTCCACGGTTCCGTTGCGCACTCTGACCTCGAAAGATGAAAATCAATTCATTGCTTTACACCTATTGCATACCTTGACTGTCCTCGCTGCAGGAACGTTAGAGATACAACCAAATTCTCTCCAACAATCAACATCACAGGTTAGGTTTCGAACCTGAACATTATCATTTTAAACACTCCAACAATCCTCATTAGAATCTCGACCCAAGTTTTCTCGAGCAAACTTTACAAAAATCGATATTACTATCAAGCATACAACACCTTGCGACATGCTTATTTCCATTTACATACTTCACTAACTCTTGTCTCCAAAATCCATATCTTTAACATCAATGGTAATGACCACTTTTAAGATTCGAAACAGTGGACCAATGCCACCCAAAAACTCACGAACGAGGACAACATCACTCAAGTTCAAAAACCATTTCTAACTACTCTCGATCGAGGACCAAGTCTACTCAAGCTCGAAAACCACTTTTCTTATACTAAAAATAACCCAAACAATGCTTACTAAGCTCGGAAGTAATTATTGAATAAATCATTTCTCATCTAAAATAAAATTCATTTCTGGTGTTTAAACTTGATGGTTGGGTGTAGGCTCGGCAAGTGAACCCAGACAAACCTCCAAAAATATTTTCAACAACATTTGTCAATGTGTTCCCGATTAACCCCAAACATAAGTAATTAACAACATGTGCACATACAAACCACATTTGTCAATTTTCACAAAATAACCAGATGAAACTCTATCTATCCGAGGTTAAATCCAACATAGCACATCTCAACCATATAAACATAGAATCAAACATCGTGCATGTCACACAAAAGTTAACAACACAACTAACACAACTCACCTCCCAACAATCACAATCTAGCATAAATCAACCAACGTGTATATGACAAACACCATAAATCGATCCAAAACATCAGTACAACAATCATTACACCTCCCAATTATCACAAAACTGGATATAATACCAACAAATGTAACCCCCTTGACCCGGTCTAACCGTTCTACCGACTCGAGCGAGTTACACGGGGAATATTGAAATAAATCGGTGAAGATTTACCTCAACAAATGACTCTTTTTTATATTCATTTTATCTTGTCTAGATGCTCTTAATGAATCCTAAGGTTATCATGCTCATAGCGGATAAAGTTATGACTCGAACGAAGTCAATTGATCATCCGATTGATTCTAATCATGCTTTAAGGACCATTTTGTAAAATCAAATGAATATAAGGACTTAGGCCAAATTAAGTTTACAAATCCTTAATTAATCATGTTTCATGGCAGCGTGTCAAAATTCGGCTTCAACGGGTAATAATTAGACATCTAATTTAGCAAAATACAAAAGTAAGGACTAAAATGTAAAACAACCAAATAACATGGACTAACACGTTTGTAACAGCTTCATACAGTAATTAGATAAATTTAAAACATTCTTGCAAAATCTCAAATCAAACGAACATCATTTACCTATTCAATTGATGCAACAACATACGTTGACCAAATTGCAAAGAATCCAAACTCAGTAAAAACCCATTAATCGAATTAACCACCAGCCATTACGTTACACGGGCTGCACTTAATACATTTTGGGAGTTTGAATTCCAACACAACTTATTCAAAATCTTACGAACAACATTGACATGCTTCTAATAATAAATCACCGCTAAACACATATGCACAAATAGATACATACTAATTAATCAACACAATGCATATCTATACAAGTAATCTAGAGGCATGCTTCCTAAAAACTTACATCATTATCCATTAAGAATCAAATGATCAAGACCTCAACATAGGCTAATTAAGGAATTAAAGCATGTGACCATAAGCACCCATCGAACGCAAGTAATTAATCTAATCATTATTTAAACCATTAAATTCGTTTGACCATAACTATCAAGTATACAAAGTATTAAAATAAAACCAACATATTAATCATTACATATAACCATCATCTAACGTAATATAAAATCAATCAAGTTATCATTTCCTAAATAAAACAATTCATCCCAATATTCTACCCACGTTACCTTATTACAAATAATATTAATACCGTAACCATACCGTTTGGATTTGTTTCTCTTGGAATCCATATTGCCCCGGACCGCAACCCCAAACTTGCTTTTATTCACTGCATTGAAGGAAAAAAAGAGAGCATAAGCATATAATGCGTCGTGAGTGCGCTCAAAACGGGCAAAACGTCAATGCAGTTTTAAAACCAAAACTGATATTAGAAATTCATATTAGAGCAAGTCAAACACATCATTTCCAAAGCATTTAAATAAATCATGCTTGTTCAATACATAAGCATCATGCTTTCATAACAAATCTTTTATTCCCAAAACATTTGTTAAATCATGTTTGATCAAAATATAACTGTTTTCCCGTTTATTCTCAAATTGAATCATGCATAACAATTATATGCATCAAAACACTTTTCTCAAGTCTGATGCTTACTCAAACCAAAGCATTTCTCATTTAGAAAACATGTATCATAAATCTCATGCATTAACCATAATGCAAAATCTCAATGCAAGCCTCTCATGCTTGAACATCATAAACAAATCTCAAAATAGAATCTCATGGATAAATCTCATTATACATAACCATTTAAAATCGTGATACATGTAATCTCATATATTGACATTAAAAGTGACACAGATTGAATCTACTCCCATCCTTGGATAGCAGTACTTCTATCCATAAATGTTCGGATATATGGACATCTTAATAGAATCTACCCCCATCAAGTTTCATGGAGAAGTCTACTCTCACCATTATCTCACTTCGGCCGGGATGACACTACCCCTATTGCTTGTTGGTGATAGAATCTACCCCTATCACTCGCAAGACAATAGAATCTACCCATATTGTGTAACCGAAGAATTTGTCTCGCGTACGAATTTTGTCTCACGCGCGAATTTTGTCTCACGTACGCATTTTGTATATTATAGTGCACTTCTCATTTTATTGGTCGACCAATTATATTCGACAATATTAAGTCTCATCACTTTGTCAATATACACTTTTAAATCATGTTACACTATTGTTTTCAATTCATTAACATAAATCAAATTCTAATCTCAGTTCAAAAGCATAAAGAATGCATAGCATTTTCTCAACAAGTTATAAACTCCTTCAAATCATAAATCAATTCTCATAGGATTATATTCAACAAATCTCAAGTCTCAAAACATGCATAAACATTAGGTAAC
Source organism: Hibiscus tridactylites (assembly GCA_958450335.1). Classification (NCBI taxonomy): domain Eukaryota; kingdom Viridiplantae; phylum Streptophyta; class Magnoliopsida; order Malvales; family Malvaceae; genus Hibiscus; species Hibiscus tridactylites. The sequence goes on from OY288281.1 coordinate 47,135,961, forward strand.
AAATTCATCCATGTTTTTTAAACCAAAACATGTAAATCAAGTCTCATATCAAACCGATATTCAAAAGAAAAAAATAGGGAAACTTACTTCTGAGCATAGCTAAGCTTGCTAGGCTTTAACTAAACTTCTAAAATTATAATTAAACTTTTTTATAGTACCAAAACACATTTATACTCACCATCTTATCATCGTCTCGATGTCGACATTTGACGCCAACACCTTGACGCTTAACCAAAAAACATACGAAGACTTGTTATCTTCCACAAGAAAATGCAAAAGTCAATATATAATGGACCACACCAAAGTAACTACTTTATTAAAATGCCCCACACCATCAAAACCCCTAATTATTCGAGCAACTACCCAACGCCGTGCCCTGCTGCACCTCCAACTCACGCCCGTTACACGCAAATGAAAGGCAGCAGCAGGCGCAATTCAAAACACGCTACTACTTGCCATTTCATTTCTTAATCTCTTTATTTATATATATATATATATATATATTAATCTAAAGCCACGCCATATTAAAATAGGCACAGTGGCGTCATGGCCTCATTCGCGCCACTGCCAAGATCACCCTTGTTTCGATCGATCCATCGATCGTTTATTCTTTTCCTTACAAAAAAATTAATCAATGCTCTATCAAATACCTAATCCAAGAACTCAAATTTAAATTCAACTAATTAGATTAATTTCTGTTGGTAAAATAGAACTGCAAAACCGGCTGTTAGCACTGACTGGAAAAATATAAAAAACAGAACGTAAATATGTGAACCGTGTCGTGGTATGGTGGCCACTGCCTTAGAAACAAAACTGCCCCGAACAGTGTAGTCGCTTCACGGGCAGGCTGTCCCCCGAGGTGCACACAGACGCTCCTGGAACCGTACACTCGACTCCGGAGTGAACAACAGTGGAATTGCTCGAATAAACAGTGGAGGAAACAGAGAGAATCGAAATACTTTGTAATGTGTTTGATATATACAATGGTGCATGCAACACCTCTATTTATAGGCTGGATATCATGTCTATAATTGACATTTCACTGCTCAAATAATTACAGAATTAAATCTGTATAACATCAGTATTAAACCTGCTGTAACAGCTTCACATAATCACCATTTTAATTATGTAATAATCATGCAATAACAGTGCTGTTACACCTTGAATTTGACTGAAAAACAGTCTAAATTCATCCACTAAACAGACTTTACATATTCGAATAAATTCGAATAAACTGCATTGGAATCAAATCGTTCGAATCAAATAAATATTCTGAACGTTGCAGTTCAGATATGAATTAAAAAATAAATTCGGATTGATTCAAACATTTTTCTCAAAAGCCTATAAATAAGAAAAAATTCTTTCACATATAATCTTTTGTTTATAAGAAAATTCCATACGAATTTTCTCCAAAAAGAATTTATACGCGCGCGTACGTGTCGAAGACACGTGTTACCCGAGCCGAGCCGAGCCGAGCCGAGCTGAGCCGAGCCGAGCCAGACGGCGGCGGCGACAGCGCGCGAAGACTTCCCTTGTTCTTTCCCACTCAACAAGGGAGGGAGGAAGCATGGGTATAAATACCCTTCCCTAGCTATTTTCCCAACCAATGTGGGATATAGCTTTGGTAACTCTTGAAGCATTACCAACATTCCCCCACTAATGCGAAAGAATTCATCTGTATCTCAAACACAGACCTCCTCAGACGAGCAATAGCGGAATTAGTTGCTTAAGCACTAGTGAACGTATCTTGAACTAGTACATAGTGATAATGAGCGATCCTTCTCTTAGATAAGTGAAACTAGTCTTGAACTTTCTAAGATAGGGGTAAACTCATAACACACAACTAACTCCTTCATCCACCGAAGTTCTCGATGTGTAAGATATACATACAAAAGTGTATATTTGGCCATCTTACCCTCAGGATTCTAGTAAGTGTTTTAGAAAAACGGCCCAACGTTTTTCACAGAAGGTGGCTAATCCTTCTCACTTACATAGGTTATTTCATCAATTTTATCTCAATATAAACCACCCTGAATCTGGGCTATGAAATAATTAAGAACCATTTGTAATGGCTCAACCTCTTATAGACTTATGGTGATTTCTTCAAGTCCATTTAAAATGAACCACCCAGTCTTGGGATAAGAAATCATTAAGAATAAATATTCAACCTCATTGTTGGTGAATTCAAAATGTCCTTCTCAACAGGATCATTTAAACTTTGAATTCATTAAGAATTTCTTGAAACTCAACCTTTCTGGCGGTAAGTCCATATTGTCCTTCTCAATAGGACAACACATTCATACTTGTGTTATGAACTTATTAAGAATAAGTATTCAACCATGATTCGGTAAATTCATCAAGTCTTTCTCACAAAGACCACCCAAAACCTGGGCTATGAATTTATTAAGAGTAATAGTACTCAACCTGGACATGTACATTATTCGTCATAGGGATAGGCAGTGAGAAATGTACACTATGAGTCTTTCCATGGTTTCGTTTGACCACATTGAACTTAGATAACTAAGTTGGGTATCCACCATGAATTCCTCAACCAATGGGCTTTAAACCCATCCCCCTTGACGAATCAAGGACCAATTTCCGACTTAACCCTTTGGTAAGCGGATCTGCTAGGTTTCTTTCCGACTTCACATACTCTAAAGAGAGTACTCCATTCCTTATTAAGTGTCTAACAGATTCATGCCTTATGCAAATGTGTCTCTTTTTACCATTGTAAACTTGACTCTTGGCAACACAAATCGCGGCTTGTGAATCACACAACAAGGAAACAGGAGGAGTCGAAGTTCCCCACAACGGAATATCGGCTAACAAACTCCTTAGCCACTCAGCTTCTTGCCCAGCTAAGTCAAGAGCTATAAACTCTGACTCCATAGTAGAGCGAGCAATACAAGTCTGTTTTGAAGACTTCCAAGAAATTGCTGCTCCTCCCAAAGTAAAGACATACCCACTCGTAGAGCTTACTTCATCACTATCGGAGACCTAGTTGGCGTCACAATATCCTTCTAATGTAGCAGGAAAGCCAACAAACTCAAGTCTCCAGTCCGTAGTACCCTTAAGGTACTTAAGTAAGCGTCTAAGAGCAACCCAGTGCTCACCACTAGGGTTATGAGTATATCTACTGAGTCTGCTAACAGCATAGGCAATATCTGGCCGAGTATAGTTCATTAAGAACATCAAACTGCCAATTATTTTGGCATATTCCGTTTGAGAAACGCTACTTCCTTTATTCTTAAAGAGATGTATGCTAGAGTCATAAGGAGTTCGAACAGGGACGACATCAAAACTGTCAAATTTCATTAACACTTTCTCAATATAGTGTGTCTGACTTAAAGAAAATCCCTTTTCAGGTTTGATTACTTTGACTCCTAAGATTACATCGACTTCTCCCAAGTCAGTCATCTCAAACTTAGTGGACAAGAAACTTTTTGTTTTGTTAATGGACTCAATGTTAGTACTGAAAATCAGCATGTCATCAACATACAAGCTTATGATGACACAATTAGTACCAAACATCCTCGAATACACGCATGCATCCGAACCATTCACAACAAAACCAAAACTAAGAATAGTTTTGTGAAATTTCTCATACCACTGTTTAGGAGCTTGCTTCAGGCCATAAAGTGACTTTTTAAGTCTACATACTTTGCCTTCCATACCAGGCACCTCGAAGCCAAGAGGTTGCTTCATATAGATCTCCTCATCTAGATCCCCATTAAAAAATACAGTCTTTACATCCATTTGATGTACTTGCAACTTGTGAATGGAGGCTAGTGCAAACAATGCACGGATCGTTGAGATTTTTGTGACATGAGAGTAAGTATCAAAGAAGTCTTGACCAAATCTTTGAGTGAACCCTTTGACTACTAGCCTTGCCTTATACCTTTGGATAGAACCATCTGGTCTAAGTTTCTTTCGAAAGACCCACTTACTGTTAATGGTTTTAAATCCTTTAGGCAAGTCAACTAATTCCCAAGTATGATTAGACATTATTGATTCTAGTTCATCTTTTATAGCGCTTTCCCAGAAACTAGCATTAATAGATCGTATAGCTTCTTCGTAAGTTTTAGGATCCTCATCTAATAAATAAGCTTGAGCTATAGGATCAGAAAGAGTGTCTAAATCATTTATCTCAGAAATGAAGGAAGTTATGAAGTCTGGTCCAAAAGAGGTTTCAACTCTTTGTCTCTTACTTCTTCTAGGCTCAAATTCAATCTCTTGAGAAGACCTAGCAGACACACTAGAAGAAGTGGATGGAAAGTTTTCTATTTGTGTTTCAACATTTAATCTAGGTTTCTTGAGAGGAAAGATTTCTTCAAAGAAAACAACATCCCTAGATTCACAAATAGAGAAGTCTTGTAAAGTCATGAATCTATATGCGGCATTGTTAGAAGCATAGCCTATAAACACAGCATCAACGGTCTTAGGTCCAATGGTGGACTTCTTAAAGTCTGACAACCCCACTTTGGCCAGACACCCCCACACTTTCAGGTATTGTAAATTTGGGGCATACCCTTTCCATAATTCGTATGAGGTAGAATCAATTTTCTTATGAGGTACTCGATTCAGAATATGATTAGCCGATAGAATGGCTTCCCCCCACATGTTGTCAGACAACCCAGAACTTATCAACAATGAGTTCATCATCTCTTTTAAAGTTCTATTTTTCCTCTCGGCTATACCGTTCTGTTGAGGAAAATAGGGGGCTGAAGTTTCATGTATTATGCCATTCGTCTCAGAAACCTCTTTTAGAAAATTAGATCCATATTCACCACCTCTATCAGACCTAATACGTTTTATTCTCCTATCTAACTGATTTTCGACTTCTGCCTTATAAATAAGAAAGAAATTTTCAGCTTCATCTTTAGTTCTTAGGAGATAAACTTTTGTATACCTAGAGAAGTCATCTACAAAAGTTATGTAGTAGTGTTTTCCTCCTTTACTTTCAGTGTTTCTAAAGCCTGCTAGATCAGTATGAATAAGTTCTAACACTTCAGTCTTTCTTTTAGAAACATTTTTAAAGGTAGGTTTTGCATGCTTTGCTTCTACACAAACTTCACATTTATTATAGTTTGTTATGTCTAGTTTAGGCAAAATATTCATATTCATCATTTTCTTTAGGGATTGAATATTTACGTGTCCTAATCTAGTATGCCACATATCAACAGACTCAACAATATAAGCAGAAGTGGTAGCTTTATTATTTTCATTAAGTTGAGTTTCTATGACAAATAAACCTTCGCTTAAAAAACCTTTCCCGACATAATCACCGTTACGGGAAAGTACAAGTTTATCTGCCTCAAAAACTAACTTAATGCCTACCTTATTTAAGAGGCCACCACTAATCAGATTTCTACGTAGGGCAGGCACATATAGGACATTGTTAAGGGCCAAAGTTTTACCGGAAGTCAGCTTGAGTAAAACCTTGCCTTTGCCCATCACTTGAGAGCTGCTGGAGTTCCCCATGTACACACGTTCACCATTTTTCACGTCCTCGAACTCGGTGAAGAACTCCTTCTTTGCGCAGAAGTGTCGAGAAGCTCCGGTGTCTACGACCCACTCGGTGTTCTTCTCTACGAGGTTGACCTCCGAAACCACCGCGGCTATGACATCATCATCCATGTCCTCCGTCACATGCATGCGTGGTCTAGTCTCATTCTGGCGGTCCAAGCGGTGTTGACATTGGTACGCCTTGTGACCAGCTTGCCCATACACGTAGCACTTCATGGTTTTCACGTCGGGCTTAGCCTTGATGGGCTTCTTGAAGTTGGTAGTCTTCTGTGGTTTGGGCTTTTTGCTCGGAGGGCCTTTCTTAAAGGGCTTTTTGGACCCTGAAGCACCACCAGACTCAACTATGTTAGATTTAAAAGATAAGTGACTAAAGTTGTTCGTAACCTTATCTTTCAAACGGTTGGCCTCCTTGATTTTCATGTGACCGATCAGCTCCTGAAGTGGTATGTCCCTTTTCTTGTGCTTGAGGGAGTTGCGATAATCGGACCATGATTTTGGCAACTTCTCGATAAGGACATTTGCTTGCAAAACTTCACACATTTGCATGCCTTCCGCTATGATGTCCGAGACAAGATTCTCATAGTCATGGACTTGGTCCATGATGGGCTTGTTGTCGGTCATCTGGAACTTCAACCATTCACCCACGACATATTTTTTGATCCCCGCATCATCGGTGCCATATTTGGTGTCCAAGGAATCCCATATCGCCTTTGCACTCCTCTCCTTTAGATACATGTCAAATAATTTGTTGGACATGTGACTTAGGAGATGGCCACAGACCATCTTGTTATCCTTCTCATATTTGGAAAAGGTGGCAGCAACAAGGGCATCGGCAGCAGCATCAAGTTGGCCTTGGTTATCGGCAGGAACAACAACGGTAGGTGGTGCAACTGGTGGTTCGTTTGATCAAAGAAAATCAGTATGCGCTGGGACCACCTTCGATAGTTGCTACCATCTAAAGCATCAAGCTTGGAAAGGTCGAGAATGAGCTTGCTTAGTAGTGCGGATGAAGAAGCCATTTTGCAGAAACGGAGAAGAGTTTTGTTTCTAAATTGTTGGTAAAATAGAATTGCAAAACCGGCTGTTAGCACTGACTGGAAAAATATAAAAAACAGAACGTAAATATGTGAACCGTGTCGTGGTATGGTGGCCACTACCTTAGAAACAAAACTGCCCCGAACAGTGTAGTCGCTTCACGGGCAGGCTGTCCCCCGAGGTGCACACGGACGCTCCTGGAACCGTACAATCGACTCCGGAGTGAACAACAGTGGAATTGCTCGAATAAACAGTGGAGGAAACAGAGAGAATCGAAATGCTTTGTAATGTGTTTGATATATAAAATGGTGCATGCAACACCTCTATTTATAGGCTGGATATCATGTCTATAATTGACATTTCACTGCTCAAATAATTACAGAATTAATTCTGTATAACAACATTATTAAACCTGCTGTAACAGCTTCACATAATCACCATTTTAATTCTATAATAATCATGCAATAACAGTGCTGTTACACCTTGAATTTGACTGAAAAACAGTCTAAATTCATCCACTAAACAGTCTTTACATATTCGAATAAATTCGAATAAACTGCATTGGAATCAAATCGTTCGAATCAAATAAATATTCTGAACGTTGCAGTTCAGATATGAATTAAAAAATAAATTCGGATTGATTCAAACAGTTTTCTCAAAAGCCTATAAATAAGAAAAAATTCTTTCACATATAATCTTTGGTTCATAAGAAAATTCCATACGAATTTTCTCCAAAAAGAATATATACGCGCGCGTACGTGTCGAAGACACGTGTTACCTGAGCCCGAGCCGAGCCGAGCTGAGCCGGACGACGGCGGCGACAGCGCGCGAGGACTTCCCTTGTTCTTTCCCACTCAACAAGGGAGGGAGGAAACATGGGTATAAATACCCTTCCCTAGCTATTTTCCCAACCAATGTGGGATATAGCTTTGGTAACTCTTGAAGCATTACCAACATTCCCCCACTAATACGAAAGAATTCATCTGTATCTCAAACACAGACCTCCTCAGACGAGCAATAGCGGAATTAGTTGCTTAAGCACTAGTGAACGTTTCTTGAACTAGTACATAGTGATAATGAGAGATCCTTCTCTTAGATAAGTGAAAGTAGTCTTGAACTTTCTAAGATAGGGGTAAACTCATAACACACAACTAACTCCTTCATCCACCGAAGTTCTCGATGTGTAAGATATATATACACAAGTGTATATTTGGCCATCTTACCCTCAGGATTCTAGTAAGTGTTTTAGAAAAACCGCCCAACGTTTTTCACAGAAGGTGGCTAATCCTTCTCACTTACAAAGGTTATTTCATCAATTTTATCTCCATATAAACCACCCTGAATCTGGGCTATGAAATAATTAAGAACCATTTGTAATGGCTCAACCTCTTATAGACTTATGGTGATTTCTTCAAGTCCATTTAAAATGAACCACCCAGTCTTGGGATAAGAAATCATTAAGAATAAATATTCAACCTCATTGTTGGTGAATTCAAAATGTCCTTCTCAACAGGATCATTTAAACTTTGAATTCATTAAGAGTTTCTTGAAACTCAACCTTTCTGGCGGTAAGTCCATATTGTCCTTCTCAAAAGGACAACACATTCATACTTGTGTTATGAACTTATTAAGAATAAGTATCCAACCATGATTCGGTAAATTCATCAAGTCTTTCTCACAAAGACCACCCAAAACCTGGGCTATGAATTTATTAAGAGTAATAGTACTCAACCTGGACATGTACATTATTCGTCATAGGGATAGGCAGTGAGAAATGTACACTATGAGTCTTTCCATGGTTTCGTTTGACCACATTGAACTTAGATAACTAAGTTGGGTATCCACCATGAATTCCTCAACCAATGGGCTTTAAACCCATCCCCCTTGACGAATCAAGGACCAATTTCCGACTTAACCCTTTGGTAAGCGGATCTGCTAGGTTTCTTTCCGACTTCACATACTCTAAAGAGAGTACTCCATTCCTTATTAAGTGTCTAATAGATTCATGCCTTATGCAAATGTGTCTCTTTTTACCATTGTAAACTTGACTCTTGGCAACACAAATTGCGGCTTGTGAATCACACAACAAGGAAACAGGAGGAGTCGGAGTTCCCCACAACGGAATATCGGCTAACAAACTCCTTAGCCACTCAGCTTCTTGCCCAACTAAGTCAAGAGCTATAAACTCCGACTCCATAGTAGAGCGAGCAATACAAGTCTGTTTTGAAGACTTCCAAGAAATTGCTGCTCCTTCCAAAGTAAATACATACCCACTCGTAGAGCTTACTTCATCACTATCGGAGACCCAGTTGGTGTCACAATATCCTTCTAATGTCGACATTTGACGCCAACACCTTGACGCTTAACCAAAAAACATATGAAGACTTGTTATCTTCCACAAGTAAATGCAAAAGTCAATATATAATGGACCACACCAAAGTAACTATTTTATTAAAATGCCCCACACCATCAATACCCCTAATTATTCGAGCAACTACCCAACGACGTGCCCTGCTGCACCTCCAACTCACGCTCGTTACACGCAAATGAAAGGCAGCAGCAGGCGCAATTCAAAACACGCTACTGCTTGCCATTTCATTTCTTAATCTCTTTATATATATATATATGTATATATATATATATATTAATCTACAGCCACGCCATATTAAAATAGGCACAGTGGCGTCATAGCCTCATTCGCGCCACTGCCAAGATCACCCTTGTTTCGATCGATCCATCGATCGTTTATTCTTTTCCTTACAAAAAAATTAATCAATGCTCTATCAAATACCTAATCCAAGAACTCAAATTTAAATTCAACTAATTAGATTAATTTCTGTTGGTAAAATAGAACTACAAAACCGGCTGTTAGCACTGACTGGAAAAATATAAAAAACAGAACGTAAATATGTGAACCGTGTCGTGGTATGGTGGCCACTGCCTTAGAAACAAAACTGCCCCGAACAGTGTAGTCGCTTCACGGGCAGGCCGTCCCCCGAGGTGCACACGGACGCTCCTGGAACCGTACACTCGACTCCCGAGTGAACAACAGTGGAATTGCTCGAATAAACAGTGGAGGAAACAGAGAGAATCGAAATACTTTGTAATGTGTTTGATATATAAAATGGTGAATGCAACACCTCTATTTATAGGCTGGATATCATGTCTATAATTGACATTTCACTGCTCAAATAATTACAGAATTAAATATGTATAACATCAGTATTAAACCTGCTGTAACAGCTTCACATAATAACCATTTTAATTATGTAATAATCATGCAATAACAGTGCTGTTACACCTTGAATTTGACCGAAAAACAGTCTAAATTCATCCACTAAACAGACTTTACATATTCGAATAAATTCGAATAAACTGCACTGGAATCAAATCGTTCGAATCAAATAAATATTCTGAACGTTGCAGTTCAGATATGAATTAAAAAATAAATTCGGATTGATTCAAACATTTTTCTCAAAAGCCTATAAATAAGAAAAAAATCTTTCACATATAATCTTTTGTTCATAAGAAAATTCCATACGAATTTTCTCCAAAAAGAATATATACGCGCGCGTACGTGTCGAAGACACGTGTTACCCGAGCCCGAGCCGAGCCGAGCCGAGCGGACGGCGGCGGCGACAGCGCGCGAAGACTTCCCTTGTTCTTTCCCACTCAACAAGGGAGGGAGGAAGCATGGGTATAAATACCCTTCCCTAGCTATTTTCCCAACCAGTGTGGGATATAGCTTTGGTAACTCTTGAAGCATTACCAACATTCCCCCACTAATGCGAAAGAATTCATCTGTATCTCAAACACAGACCTCCTCAGACGAGCAATAGCGGAATTAGTTGCTTAAGCACTAGTGAACGTATCTTGAACTAGTACATAGTGATAATGAGCGATCCTTCTCTTAGATAAGTGAAACTAGTCTTGAACTTTCTAAGATAGGGGTAAACTCATAACACACAACTAACTCCTTCATCCACCGAAGTTCTCGATGTGTAAGATATACATACAAAAGTGTATATTTGGCCATCTTACCCTCAGGATTCTAGTAAGTGTTTTAGAAAAACGGCCCAACGTTTTTCACAGAAGGTGGCTAATCCTTCTCACTTACATAGGTTATTTCATTAATTTTATCTCAATATAAACCACCCTGAATCTGGGCTATGAAATAATTAAGAACCATTTGTAATGGCTCAACCTCTTATAGACTTATGGTGATTTCTTCAAGTCCATTTAAAATGAACCACCCAGTCTTGGGATAAGAAATCATTAAGAATAAATATTCAACCTCATTGTCGGTGAATTCAAAATGTCCTTCTCAACAGGATCATTTAAACTTTGAATTCGTTAAGAATTTCTTGAAACTCAACCTTTCTGGCGGTAAGTCCATATTGTCCTTCTCAATAGGACAACACATTCATACTTGTGTTATGAACTTATTAAGAATAAGTATTCAACCATGATTCGGTAAATTCATCAAGTCTTTCTCACAAAGACCACCCAAAACCTGGGCTATGAATTTATTAAGAGTAATAGTACTCAACCTGGACATGTACATTATTCGTCATAGGGATAGGCAGTGAGAAATGTACACTATGAGTCTTTCCATGGTTTCGTTTGACCACATTGAACTTAGATAACTAAGTTGGGTATCCACCATGAATTCCTCAACCAATGGGCTTTAAACCCATCCCCCTTGACGAATCAAGGACCAATTTCCGACTTAACCCTTTGGTAAGCGGATCTGCTAGGTTTCTTTCCAACTTCACATACTCTAAAGAGAGTACTCCATTCCTTATTAAGTGTCTAACAGATTCATGCCTTATGCAAATGTGTCTCTTTTTACCATTGTAAACTTGACTCTTGGCAACACAAATCGCGGCTTGTGAATCACACAACAAGGAAACAGGAGGAGTCGAAGTTCCCCACAACGGAATATCGGCTAACAAACTCCTTAGCCACTCAGCTTCTTGCCCAGCTAAGTCAAGAGCTATAAACTCTGACTCCATAGTAGAGCGAGCAATACAAGTCTGTTTTGAAGACTTCCAAGAAATTGCTGCTCCTCCCAAAGTAAAGACATACCCACTCGTAGAGCTTACTTCATCACTATCGGAGACCTAGTTGGCGTCACAATATCCTTCTAATGTAGCAGGAAAGCCAACAAACTCAAGTCTCCAGTCCATAGTACCCTTAAGGTACTTAAGTAAGCGTCTAAGAGCAACCCAGTGCTCACCACTAGGGTTATGAGTATATCTACTGAGTCTGCTAACAGCATAGGCAATATCTGGCCGAGTATAGTTCATTAAGAACATCAAACTGCCAATTATTTTGGCATATTCCGTTTGAGAAACGCTACTTCCTTTATTCTTAAAGAGATGTATGCTAGAGTCATAAAGAGTTCGAACAGGGACGACATCAAAACTGTCAAATTTCTTTAACACTTTCTCAATATAGTGTGTCTGACTTAAAGAAAATCCCTTTTCAGATTTGATTACTTTGACTCCTAAGATTACATCGACTTCTCCCAAGTCAGTCATCTCAAACTTAGTGGACAAGAAACTTTTTGTTTTGTTAATGGACTCAATGTTAGTACTGAAAATCAGCATGTCATCAACATACAAGCTTATGATGACACAATCAGTACCAAACATCCTCGAATACACGCATGCATCCGAACCATTCACAACAAAACCAAAACTAAGAATAGTTTTGTGAAATTTCTCATACCACTGTTTAGGAGCTTGCTTCAGGCCATAAAGTGACTTTTTAAGTCTACATACTTTGCCTTCCATACCAGGCAACTCGAAGCCAAGAGATTGCTCCATATAGATCTCCTCATCTAGATCCCCATTAAAAAATACAGTCTTTACATCCATTTGATGTACTTGCAACTTGTGAATGGAGGCTAGTGCAAACAATGCACGGATCGTTGAGATTTTTGTGACATGAGAGTAAGTATCAAAGAAGTCTTGACCAAATCTTTGAGTGAACCCTTTGACTACTAGCCTTGCCTTATACCTTTGGATAGAACCATTTGGTCTAAGTTTCTTTCGAAAGACCCACTTACTGTTAATGGTTTTAAATCCTCTAGGCAAGTCAACTAATTCCCAAGTATGATTAGACATTATTGATTCTAGTTCATCTTTTATAGCGCTTTTCCAGAAACTAGCATCAATAGATCGTATAGCTTCTTCGTAAGTTTTAGGATCCTCATCTAATAAATAAGCTTGAGCTATAGGATCAGAAAGAGTGTCTAAATCATTTATCTCAGAAATGAAGGAAGTTATGAAGTCTGGTCCAAAAGAGGTTTCAACTCTTTGTCTCTTACTTCTTCTAGGCTCAAATTCAATCTCTTGAGAAGACCTAGCAGACACACTAGAAGAAGTGGATGGAAAGTTTTCTATTTGTGTTTCAACATTTAATCTAGGTTTCTTGAGAGGAAAGATTTCTTCAAAGAAAACAGCATCCCTAGATTCACAAATAGAGAAGTCTTGTAAAGTCATGAATCTATGTGCGGCATTGTTAGAAGCATAGCCTATAAACACTGCATCAACGGTCTTAGGTCCAATGGTGGACTTCTTAAAGTCTGACAACCCCACTTTGGCCAGACACCCCCACACTTTCAGGTATTGTAAATTTGGGGCATACCCTTTCCATAATTCGTATGAGGTAGAATCAATTTTCTTATGAGGTACTCGATTCAGAATATGATTAGCCGATAGAATGGCTTCCCCCCACATGTTGTCAGACAACCCAGAACTTATCAACAATGAGTTCATCATCTCTTTTAAAGTTCTGTTTTTCCTCTCGGCTATACCGTTCTGTTGAGGAAAATAGGGGGCTGAAGTTTCATGTATTATGCCATTCCTCTCAGAAACCTCTTTTAGAAAATTAGATCCATATTCACCACCTCTATCAGACCTAATACGTTTTATTCTCCAATCTAACTGATTTTCAACTTCTGCCTTATAAATAAGAAAGAAATTTTCAGCTTCATCTTTAGTTCTTAGGAGATAAACTTTTGTATACCTAGAGAAGTCATCTACAAAAGTTATGTAGTAGTCTTTTCCTCCTTTACTTTCAGTGTTTCTAAAGCCTGCTAGATCAGTATGAATAAGTTCTAACACTTCAGTCTTTCTTTTAGAAACATTTTTAAAGGTAGGTTTTGCATGCTTTGCTTCTACACAAACTTCACATTTATTATAGTTTGTTATGTCTAGTTTAGGCAAAATATTCATATACATCATTTTCTTTAGGGATTGAATATTTACGTGTCCTAATCTAGTATGCCACATATCAACAGACTCAACAATATAAGCAGAAGTGGTAGCTTTATTATTTTCATTAAGTTGAGTTTCTATGACAAATAAACCTTCGCTTAAAAAACCTTTCCCGACATAATCACCGTTACGGGAAAGTACAAGTTTATCTGCCTCAAAAACTAACTTAATGCATGCCTTATTTAAGAGGACACCACTAATCAGATTTCTACGTAGGGCAGGCACATATAGGACATTGTTAAGGGCCAAAGTTTTACCGGAAGTCAGCTTGAGTAAAACCTTGCCTTTGCCCATCACTTGAGAGCTGCTGGAGTTCCCCATGTACACATGTTCACCATTTTTCACGTCCTCGAACTCGGTGAAGAACTCCTTCTTTGCGCAGAAGTGTCGAGAAGCTCCGGTGTCTACGACCCACTCGGTGTTCTTCTCTACGAGGTTGACCTCCGAAACCACCGCGGCTATGACATCATCATCCATGTCCTCCGTCACATGCATGCGTGGTCTAGTCTCATTCTGGCGGTCCAAGCGGTGCTGACATTGGTACGCCTTGTGACCAGCTTGCCCATACACGTAGCACTTCATGGTTTTCACGTCGGGCTTAGCCTTGATGGGCTTCTTGAAGTTGGTAGTCTTTTGTGGTTTGGGCTTTTTGCTCGGAGGGCCTTTCTTAAAGGGCTTTTTGGACCCTGAAGCACCACCAGACTCAACTATGTTAGATTTAAAAGATAAGTGACTAAAGTTGTTCGTAACCTTATCTTTCAAACGGTTGGCCTCCTCAATTTTCATGTGACCGATCAGCTCCTGAAGTGGTATGTCCCTTTTCTTGTGCTTGAGGGAGTTGCGATAATCGGACCATGATTTTGGCAACTTCTCGATAAGGACATTTGCTTGCAAAACTTCACACATTTGCATGCCTTCCGCTATGATGTCCGAGACAAGATTCTCATAGTCATGGACTTGGTCCATGATGGGCTTGTTGTCGGTCGTCTAGAACTTCAACCATTCGCCCACGACATATTTTTTGATCCCCGCATCATCGGTGCCATATTTGGTGTCCAAGGAATCCCATATCGCCTTTGCACTCCTCTCCTTTAGATACATGTCAAATAATTTGTTGGACATGTGACTTAGGAGATGGCCACAGACCATCTTGTTGTCCTTCTCATATTTGGAAAAGGTGGCAGCAACAAGGGCATCGGCAGCAGCATCAAGTTGGCCTTGGTTATCGGCAGGAACAACAACGGTAGGTGGTGCAACTGGTGGTTTGTTTGCTCAAAGAAAATCAGTATGCGCTGTGACCACCTTCGATAGTTGCTACAATCTAAAGCATCGAGCTTGGAAAGGTCGGGAATGAGCTTGCTTAGTAGTGCGGATGAAGAAGCCATTTTGCAGAAACGGAGAAGAGTTTTGTTTCTAAATTGTTGGTAAAATAGAATTGCAAAACCGGCTGTTAGCACTGACTGGAAAAATATAAAAAACAGAACGTAAATATGTGAACCGTGTCGTGGTATGGTGGCCACTACCTTAGAAACAAAACTGCCCCGAACAGTGTAGTCGCTTCACGGGCAGGCTGTCCCCCGAGGTGCACACGGACGCTCCTGGAACCGTACAATCGACTCCGGAGTGAACAACAGTGGAATTGCTCGAATAAACAGTGGAGGAAACAGAGAGAATCGAAATGCTTTGTAATGTGTTTGATATATAAAATGGTGCATGCAACACCTCTATTTATAGGCTGGATATCATGTCTATAATTGACATTTCACTGCTCAAATAATTACAGAATTAAATCTGTATAACAACAGTATTAAACCTGCTGTAACAGCTTCACATAATCACCATTTTAATTCTATAATAATCATGCAATAACAGTGCGGTTACACCTTGAATTTGACTGAAAAACAGTCTAAATTCATCCACTAAACAGACTTTACATATTCGAATAAATTCGAATAAACTGCACTGGAATCAAACCGTTCGAATCAAATAAATATTCTGAACGTTGCAGTTTAGATATTAATTAAAAAATAAATTCGGATTGATTCAAACAGTTTTCTCAAAAGCCTATAAATAAGAAAAAATTCTTTCACATATAATCTTTGGTTCATAAGAAAATTCCATACGAATTTTCTCCAAAAAGAATATATACGCGCGCGTACGTGTCGAAGACACGTGTTACCTGAGCCCGAGCCGAGCCGAGCTGAGCCGGACGACGGCGGCGACAGCGCGCGAGGACTTCCCTTGTTCTTTCCCACTCAACAAGGGAGGGAGGAAACATGGGTATAAATACCCTTCCCTAGCTATTTTCCCAACCAATGTGGGATATAGCTTTGGTAACTCTTGAAGCATTACCAACATTCCCCCACTAATGCGAAAGAATTCATCTGTATCTCAAACACAGACCTCCTCAGACGAGCAATAGCGGAATTAGTTGCTTAAGCACTAGTGAACGTTTCTTGAACTAGTACATAGTGATAATGAGAGATCCTTCTCTTAGATAAGTGAAACTAGTCTTGAACTTTCTAAGATAGGGGTAAACTCATAACACACAACTAACTCCTTCATCCACCGAAGTTCTCGATGTGTAAGATATATATACACAAGTGTATATTTGGCCATCTTACCCTCAGGATTCTAGTAAGTGTTTTAGAAAAACGGCCCAACGTTTTTCACAGAAGGTGGCTAATCCTTCTCACTTACAAAGGTTATTTCATCAATTTTATCTCCATATAAACCACCCTGAATCTGGGCTATGAAATAATTAAGAACCATTTGTAATGGCTCAACCTCTTATAGACTTATGGTGATTTCTTCAAGTCCATTTAAAATGAACCACCCAGTCTTGGGATAAGAAATCATTAAGAATAAATATTCAACCTCATTGTTGGTGAATTCAAAATGTCCTTCTCAACAGGATCATTTAAACTTTGAATTCATTAAGAGTTTCTTGAAACTCAACCTTTCTGGCGGTAAGTCCATATTGTCCTTCTCAATAGGACAACACATTCATACTTGTGTTATGAACTTATTAAGAATAAGTATTCAACCATGATTCGGTAAATTCATCAAGTCTTTCTCACAAAGACCACCCAAAACCTGGGCTATGAATTTATTAAGAGTAATAGTACTCAACCTGGACATGTACATTATTCGTCATAGGGATAGGCAGTGAGAAATGTACACTATGAGTCTTTCCATGGTTTCGTTTGACCACATTGAACTTAGATAACTAAGTTGGGTATCCACCATGAATTCCTCAACCAATGGGCTTTAAACCCATCCCCCTTGACGAATCAAGGACCAATTTCCGACTTAACCATTTGGTAAGCGGATCTGCTAGGTTTCTTTCCGACTTCACATACTCTAAAGAGAGTACTCCATTCCTTATTAAGTGTCTAACAGATTCATGCCTTATGCAAATGTGTCTCTTTTTACCATTGTAAACTTGACTCTTGGCAACACAAATCGCGGCTTGTGAATCACACAACAAGGAAACAGGAGGAGTCAGAGTTCCCCACAACGGAATATCGGCTAACAAACTCCTTAGCCACTCAGCTTCTTGCCCAGCTAAGTCAAGAGCTATAAACTCTGACTCCATAGTAGAGCGAGCAATACAAGTCTGTTTTGAAGACTTCCAAGAAATTGCTGCTCCTTCCAAAGTAAATACATACCCACTCGTAGAGCTTACTTCATCACTATCGGAGACCTAGTTGGCGTCACAATATCCTTCTAATGTCGACATTTGACGCCAACACCTTGACGCTTAACCAAAAAACATATGAAGACTTGTTATCTTCCACAAGGAAATGCAAAAGTCAATATATAATGGACCACACCAAAGTAACTATTTTATTAAAATGCCCCACACCATCAAAACCCCTAATTATTCGAGCAACTACCCAACGACGTGCCCTGCTGCACCTCCAACTCACGCCCGTTACACGCAAATGAAAGGCAGCAGCAGGCGCAATTCAAAACACGCTACTGCTTGCCATTTCATTTCTTAATCTCTTTATATATATATATATATATATATATATATATATATATATATATATATCTACAGCCACGCCATATTAAAATAGGCACATTGGCGTCATAGCCTCATTCGCGCCACTACCAAGATCACCCTTGTTTCGATCGATCCATCGATCGTTTATTCTTTTCCTTACAAAAAAATTAATCAATGCTCTATCAAATACCTAATCCAAGAACTCAAATTTAAATTCAACTAATTAGATTAATTTCTGTTGGTAAAATAGAACTGCAAAACCGGCTGTTAGCACTGACTGGAAAAATATAAAAAACAGAACGTAAATATGTGAACCGTGTCGTGGTATGGTGGCCACTGCCTTAGAAACAATACTGCCCCGAACAGTGTAGTCGCTTCACGGGCAGGCTGTCCCCCGAGGTGCACACGGACGCTCCTGGAACCGTACACTCGACTCCGGAGTGAACAACAATGGATTTGCTCGAATAAACAGTGGAGGAAACAGAGAGAATCGAAATGCTTTGTAATGTGTTTGATATATAAAATGGTGCATGCAGCACCTCTATTTATAGGCTGGATATCATGTCTATAATTGACATTTCACTGCTCAAATAATTACAGAATTAAATCTGTATAACAACAGTATTAAACCTGCTGTAACAGCTTCACATAATCACCATTTTAATTCTGTAATAATCATGCAATAACAGTGCTGTTACACCTTGAATTTGACTGAAAAACAGTCTAAATTCATCCACTAAACAGACTGTACATATTCGAATAAATTCGAATAAACTGCACTGGAATCAAACCGTTCGAATCAAATAATTATTCTGAACGTTGCAGTTCATATATGAATTAAAAAAAAATTCGGATTGATTCAAACAGTTTTCTCAAAAGCCTATAAATAAGAAAAAATTCTTTCACATATAATCTTTTGTTCATAAGAAAATTCCATACGAATTTTCTCCAAAAAGAATATATACGCGCGCATACGTGTTACACGAGCCCGAGCCCGAGCCGAGCCAGACGGCGGCGGCAGCAGCAGCAGCGCACTAGGACTTCACTTGTTCTTTCCCACTCAACAAGGGAGGGAGGAAGCATGAGTATAAATACCCTTCCCTAGCTATTTTTCCAACCAATGTGGGATATAGCTTTGGTAACTCTTGAAGCATTACCAACAATTTCAGAATCAATTTTACAAAATTAAGACTCGGATTTCAATTCAACTAATTAGATTAATTTCGGAATCAATTTTACAAAATTAATATTAGATTATATCTAACCCACAAAAATAACACAAATTTAAATAATGCTTGAGAAATAATGATGGCTGGAGCTGGAGTGAGTGTGAGAATCGGGGAGGGAGTTCATAGCTGGCGAAACCTAGGGTTTTCAGTGTTTATTGATAACATTAGTAAAAGAATCCACAAGACGACTCTTGGTGAAGCTTTCAATGGTTATGGAAGGATTGTTGATGTTTACATTTCTTACAAGAACAAGAAAAGAAGTCTTAAACCAGCAACATTTGCCTTTATCAGATTCAGAAGCTGGGCAGAAGCTCAAAAGGCAGTTGCAGAAGGGAAAGGAAGGATGATGGATGAGCATAGAATAAGAGTGTTCCTGGCATTCCATAAATCAGAAAATAGGAGTTTGGATGGTGCTAAAGATAGAGCCAATAGGCAGAGTCCGAAACTGAGACCTAAGTTCGTGTCGAAGACTAGGGATTTCAGAACCTATAAGGAGGTATTAATGGACAATGAGCATCAAAGTATCAGTCAGGAAAAATAGAAAGAATGTCCGACGCTGGATTAATCTGAGGAGATGCTATCATCGAAGAATCAAGATAAGGAGGATATATGGAAATCTGATAAAGCAAGTGGAAGTGATGTCCAAATTGTGTCGGAATACCCTCCAGTAATACAAGAGGGGAGGGATACTCAAACCATTCTGATGAGGAAGGAGCTGTCAACTTGGCTTAAATGCAGTCTGGTAGGGAGGATTAAAACTATGTACAATATTGACATAGTACAAGATGCACTAGTGGCAGAAGGCTTTCATGCTACTGTTTGCCCATGGGAAGGGATTCTGGTCGTAATTCAGCTTTTCAACGAAGAGGAAAGAAAGAGATTGTGGGAGGCAAGAGTCGACTTTCTAAGAATGTGGTTCGATGAAATTGAATTACTGGAAGGTTTCGATGGCAAACGCCGTGTCAAATACTGGGTCCGACTGAGGAATGTCCCTCTTCAGATATGGAACTGTGACTTCTTCAATGGCATGTGTAGGTGATGGGGTGAGGTTATTCATATTGATGAAGAAACAAAAGATCTCCAGCGGTTCGACGATGCTAGAATTCTGATACAAGTTTGAAATATTTCGAGGATACCCGATAGAGTATCGATGAAATTGATTTACTGAAGAATTTGAAGAAGAGAGAATTTTCATCGACGACAGTGCGTCGGGGGAGGTCCGGGAGACAGAATTTGATGACCCTTTCGTTACATGAGCCTTGCATTAATGAGGATAGTAGCCATGAACAATGGGTGGATATTCCAAGGGCTGGTGTTAATGATTTGGAATTTCCCAATTGCGCCGACATCATACAGTCGAGGGTTGCATTGAAAGAGAATAATTGTGGTATGAGGCGCAAAGAACTAGAAACACGTTCTCAATTGAGTGGAAACAATCTCCACGAGGTTGAAATATTAACAGATGCAAATTTCTTGTTGAATAATGGACTAAGTAACAGGCTTGGGAGTGTTCAAGTTTTGGACATTGGGCCGTCCATTTCCAATGGGTCACAACTTCAAAATGTGGAAATTGGTTTGCTGGACGTGGATACGGGTTGTCTTGATAATATGTGCAGCAAACACAAATCTGGTTCTATAGTTCCTAATTCGGGGCTTGAGAGATTCAAGTGGTGAGCCAGCCAGACAAAAGGGAAATACAAGTCCAAAAAGTAGAGGGGGAAAAGAAGAGTTAATGAAGCCAAGAATCAGCTAAATAGAATCCCAATTTTCCAATCCCTAGTACAAAATGTGCGCTCTTCGCCAGTGTCTGATGATTCAGTCGACAATGTGGAGACCAGAGCTACAATTTCAATGGGGCTGGACTTGGGTGTGGAATTCGACGCCCCCTCTAATGTGATTGTGGCCCGACTGGTTGATGCCGAGAATGAGGATTGTCGATAACCACAAGGTGAATTTCCGAAAACAATCGAGTAAGTTTCTTATTTGATATGAATTGTTTACTGATTAGCTGGAATGTAAGGGGTCTGGGAAAACCTGAGAAAGTGAGAGCCGTTTCCAGTGTTTAATCTAGCGGAGCCAAAGTCCCCTTCATACAAGAAACAAAATTGTCGCAACTCAATCCAAGGATATTGAAAAGACTAAAGGGTACCGGCTTCAGTGGATATGAATTATCCCCCTCTTTGGGTGCTGCAGGAGGTCTGATTTCTTTATGCGGTACTGAGTGTTTCAAAGTAAAGAAAACAATGGCAACGTATAGATGGGTGGGTGTTGCGTGTAAAAGAGTCTATCGCAACGTAGTGCAAGTGTACACGACGCAAGTAGTAAAGTGATACGTAAGTATCGAATATCGTCTCCACAGGGAATGGGCTAATAGTTTTAACCTTGGAATTCTGCACAAGAGGGGAAAGAAAGATTTTAATTGTTTGTCACTAAGTAATAAAGAATGCTGAATATTCAGAGTAAAGAGTATGCCGGTATTGATTTGCTCAGTAGTGCAGGTATTGTACTGCCTAGGACTTCTCTGTTCTGGCGTAGCGTCTGTTGCGGCAGCACCTGCTGCGGCAGCGGTCTGTTGTTGTCGCGGCAGCGAACACACAACTCTGTACATCAAGCTTGGCAAGAATCCCTGTTGTGCCTTGGCCTATCCCTAGGTCCAAGTCTGTCGATGAACACGTCTTTGATGATACCTCCCGGCGTGAATTGAAGGATGAACACCGATGTTGTTTAATTCTTCCTTAGCCACTTAACCTCGTCCTATCCCTAGGTCTGAGATAGTTCAACCATAAACTGGAGAACTCGTACTTATTCCTTTCGTATACTTAACTCTCTCGATATTAAGTAAATGTGTAATCTCACAATGCTCTCTCGATACTCTTGCAAGATGTTGAAAACCAGAATAAGCAAACTTGAAGTCTATTTTATTGAACATAAAAATTCCTAAAACAATGCAACCCTTGCAACTACTTTACAAAATAAATCCTTAGCCCTAGGGGAAGTTTAGAACATGATGAGAAGGGGAAAAACGACTAGGGTTTAGGGGAAGACGGCTAGAAAGTAAGATATCCTTCCTTAGGTCGAATTACATGCCTTTATATAGGCCTTGGGTTCAAGTTTTCTAATATGGCAAGAATACAAGTTTAAATTAAAGTACAACTCTATTAAAGACTAAATCTTCAGAGTAGATGTCTTTAATTCGTCCTCTCTTCTTGCTTGGAGTTTCTTCCTTGAACTTTGGGCTTGGCCTTCATTTTGATCTAGGGCTTAGAAAAATATAAGAGTGATCCACGACAGACCGACTTAATTTCCTCTTTCTGTCGAGCTCCACTTCACTTCTTCCATTCACTATTGCTGTCGTCATTGGTTGCCATGGCAGCATCCTTCTTCTCGTCTGCAGTCCTGTGTTCCAGCTCTGCTTCTCCACTGCCCTGCGTCTGCTACAGCAGCTACCTGCAAAAGTAACCAATTTCAGTAGCAACTGTGCCATTTAATATAATTGTGATGTATGAATGAAATCCATCCTAAATGCAATAAATTATGCTTGAATGCAGCAAAAATATGAGTTAAATAAGGGGTAAAATATAGAACTTTTACACATTCAACACACCCCCAAACTCAAGTTTTTGCTTGCCCTCAAGCAAATATTACCTAACTTAATAATAATAATTTTTTTCTTTGGCTTAAATCAGTGAACTCTACATTACCTACCACTTGTATTCTATCAAGAGTAGTACCTTATCGGGCATTTCTGGATTCATTCGGAACCACGCTATAATTCTTGTGAAGTGTGTGTGGGTTTTGTGAACACTTATGCATCTAGACTACCTTAGTATACCGGAATAGTTATGTCTACAAACTTGAGGTTATGCCATTTCAATTTTTTCTGGAGGCAATTCTTAGGCTCCTTTAGTTTTTTGCTGACTCTTTATTTAACTGCATCTTTTCTGGAGGCAATTCTTAGGCTCCTTTAGTTTTTTCTAACTTAGCTCAAAAAGAAATCTCCTAAAATAAGTGCAAGGCAGTTTTGCAAGCTATTGAGTCTGAATATTTTTTTCCTTTCTTTCTTGTTTTCCTAGAGCCAGTGATAGGCACCTCTAGGGGCAGTTTCAAGTGGGTAAACATTCCTATTCCAATGTACTAAAGTAATCTGAAAAGCATAAGAGTCACAAAGAGTGTTTTACAGGGTAGAATCATATCAAGGCTCTAAACAGATCCTAAAATTTCCTAAAGGCACTGTCACGGCAGCATATGTCGTGGCAGGTAAGTGAAGTTCAAAGACTTAAGCAAAATTTTCATTTTTTAAGCAAAAATAAACTAAATAAAAGACACACTTTCTAAACATAAAGACACTTCATTAATGGAGGGATGCCACCCCCAAACTCAAGGGTTGCATTTCCCTCAATGCATGATGACAAAAAGAAAAATAAAAACAACATCACAATTATAACAAGATAGCAGACGTCAAAGATAAGAAAAGAAACTTAAATTTTAAGCGTTGTCGTTGTTGTTGCTGCTGCTATTGATCCGAATCTGTCGGAGGGCAGTGACTTTCCTTGTTGGTGCCGGCAGATGGCTTGGAGAGGCAGAGGCGGTCTTTTTCTTGGCGTCCCTCGGAGGCTGGATGCGGGTAGGTGAGATCTGGGGTGGTTTCTCCAGCACCTGCAGCTCCTCGAAAGAGCTGCTGCTGCTACCACTGATGCTGCTGCTGCCGTCAAATTTCCTTTGGCCGGATGGTCCGACTCCGGTGTTGGGTTTCTGCCGTTTCATCTGGGTGAATTCTTTGGACAGGTTCCTCTTGACAGAGGGTTCTCCATCGGATTCCTCCCAAATTGAGAAAGAGGAGAAACCAGCTATGAACTCATCGAGGTCGGACATGGGCTCTTTTCTCTTTTCTCCCCTGGCAGATGCTGTTGCGGTGTGGCTGCCACCTGCAGCTGTTGTGGCCGGAGTTGGAGTGGACGTAGCAGATGGTGTTCTCGGTGTGGCATCAGGGTAGGGGTATGGGCATGGGTGGGGGCAGCAAAATAGTGGTCGGGGAAAGCAGGAAACAATACATCTGGAAAATTTAAATTGCTTTTAATGAAATGTACCGTTGTTGTTGTGAAGTCCCGGATAAAGCTCATTAGGTCCAGCTGCCGTTCCTCTATTTTCTGCAGGGTAGCCAGAATATGGGTGGAGGAGTCGGCTGGAGGAGTTGTTGCTGTGGGCTGCCTCGGTTCTATGGAGGCAGGCTCTGTCTGGGTGGGCTCTGTCGGCTCACCTACCGCGGTAGACGGGTTGAAGCTGGAGATTGGCATTGCGGCTTTCAGCTCCATCAAGCTGAGGATGTTATGGCCACGGTAGAGTGCTGTTATGAGGTAGGGGAAGACAAGGGGTCCCGATGGCCTCATAGCACAATCCAAAATCCCTTCCCGAATATATCTACCAACATTAATAGGCCTCTCGTTTAGAATTGAATGTATGAGAGCTAACCTTGGTTGATCTACCGTGCTGTTGTGTGAGGAGGGCATAATCCTCTTTTTGACGAATGCGTTCCACAGCTTGGCTTCGGGGGTGAGTTCGGCTCGTTTCACTGTCCTTGGGTGTTTAGGGTCTGTATTCCATTGGGTTCCTTCCTCGGTGAGCTCTGTCATGATAGCATCATAATCTGCTGCCTCCAGGCTCTCCACGAATCTCTGGTGCCCATTTTCCCTTCTACCGACGTAGAGTCCATAAAGGGTGTTAATGTACTCTCGCTCAAAGGGGATTTCCTTACAGTGGACTGTCACTGCTGTCACGTCTCTGGTGTCGATGGCAACATAAAATTCTCTGACCAGGGTGACATTCATCTCTTCAGGTTGCTTAGCATACATCTGCCAATGTAGTGCTCTGATCTTACGGGCTATGAATGTTTTGAGCCCAAGATTCTCCGTTCGTTTGCTGTAGATGAACCCTTTCTCCTCCCACATATCTCTGCCCTTGAAGGAGCTAGGAGTGGCTGCTGCTAGGGCAGAGCGTGAGGCAGCACTGCGTCTAGTGTTTCTGGTACTCATGATTGCAAGGGACTATAGAAAAAAATGAAAGCAAATGAAAATCTAGAGAGGGATCAAGTAGAGAGAGTAAAAGTGAAGTGAAAAATGAATAGTAAAATGAGGTTTATATAGATGAAGAGTTTGCTGCCCGTTGGAGCTGTAACGGTAGGCGCGAATAACGGGGCCAGCTGTTACGCGGTTTCTGATGCGTTTGTCATGTGTTTCCGTGTCTACTGCGTGTTTGTTACGTGTTTCTATGTCTGCCACGATAGCGTGCTGACAGGCTGGATTTTCCACGTCTGTCACGACAGCTGTAACGACAGGCTCCTATTTTAGGCTTTTTGGGCTGATGATGAGATGGTGGGCTGAGTTCACTTCTCTTCTTCTTGTCTCCTTTATTTCCTAAAGATAATAAAAATAAAAACTTAGTTTCTAAAAATAAAATAATTCTAATTACCTAATATATATATATAAATAAATAATAAAAATAAAATTAGGTTAAATTAGGGATGCCATGAGGGGCATCTCCTAAAGTAACCACTTCCTGCATTCTTGGGGCTTCAGTCCCCTGATAATGCTTCAATCTCTGTCTGTTGGCTTTAAATTGGTGTCCGTCTGTTAAGGATTTGATCGTGATGGCACCATGAGGAAAAACTTGCACCACTTGAAACGGGCCGGACCATCTATATTTCAACTTTCCTGGGAAGAGTTTCAACCTAGAGTTGAATAACAACACAAGCTACCCTGGGTAGAACTGTCGTGGCAGCAGTTTCTTGTCATGCCACTTCTTTGTCTTGTCCTTGTAAATCCTTGCGTTGTCATAGGCCATTGCTCAAATTTCTTCAATCTCATTCAAGTCGAGTAGCCTTTTCTGTCTTGCCTTTTCCAAGTCCATATTCACTGCTTTGATGGCCCAGTATGCTATGTGCTCTATCTCAACAGGTAGATGGCATGTTTTTTTGTAAATCAGCCAGTAGGGTGACATTCCCAATGGAGTTTTAAATGTTGTTTTGTAGGCCCATAGTGCATCATTCAGGTGTAGGGACCAATCCTTTCGAGTTGGTTTAACCATCTTCTCAAGAATGTTCTTTACCTCTCTGTTGGATATTTCAGCCTGTCCATTGGTCTGAGGGTGGTAAGTTGTTGCGATCCGATGCTTAACACCAAATTTCTTTAAAGCATCAACTATAACCCTATTGTCAAAATGCCTTCCTTCATCACTGATAATCGCATTCGGGATGCCAAATCTAGAAAAAATATTTTTGTGTAGAAATCTTTGAACGGTCTTGGCATCATTTTTCTGCGTGGCAATGGCTTTAACCCATTTGGACACATAGTCCACTGCCAGGAGGATATAAAGATTCCCGCATGATGCTGGGAATGGTCCCATGAAATCAATCCCCCAAACGTCGAAGATTTCGACTTCAAGAATGTTTTGTAGCGGCATCTCATGTCTCATTGAGATGTTTCCAATCCGTTGACATTTGTCACAGTTTTTGTAGAATGCCACGACATCCTTGAATAGTGAAGGCCAATAAAAACCAGACTGCAAAACCTTGGCAGCAGTTTTGTTACCACCTAAGTGTCCTCCATATTGTGAAGCATGGCAGTGATGAAGTACAGCTTCCTGCTCATACTATGGTACACACCTCCTGATGATCTGATCTGCATACATTTTGAAAAGAAGAGGTTCGTCCCAATAATAATGCTTAACATCATTTTGGAACCTCTTCCTAGCTTGATAGTTAAGGCCGGGAGGAAATATTCCGCTAACTAAATAATTAACGAAATCAGCATACCAGGGGAGTTCAGAAAACTTACCTGCCGCCATGGCTGTCGCAGTAGTGCTTGTGGCAGCGAACAGCTGCTCGTCAGGGAAGGTCTCCAGTATGTGTGTCTCGTCTGTTGGGAGACTCTTTCTCTTCTCTAATCTTGACAAGTGATCTGCAACTTGGCTCTCTGTCCCCTTTTTATCCTTGATTTCTATGTCGAATTCTTGCAGCAGCAGAATCCAACAAATCAGTCTAGGTTTTGCGTCTTTCTTAGGAAACAGATATTTCAGTGCAGAGTGGTCTGTGTGGACCACCACTTTCGTTCCAAGTATGTAGGATCGGAACTTGTCAATTGAAAACACCACAACCAACAATTCCTTCTCTGTTGTGGTGTAATTCACTTGGGCATCATTGAGTGTTTTGCTAGCGTAGTAAATTACATGGAATATCTTGTCTTTCCTCTGCCCAAGTGCTGCCCCTACAGCATAATCACTGGCATCACACATAATCTCGAATGGCAACTTCCAGTCCGGTGACTGTACAATTGGGGCTATTACTAGTTTCTCTATCAGAATTCTGAATGCCTCAGTACATTCAGTGTTGAAGTTGAAGGGACGATTCTGCTCTAGCAGGTGGCATAGCGGCTTGGTGATCTTCGAAAAATTGGCTATAAACCTTCGATAGAACCCAGCATGCCCTAAAAAACTTCGAATTCCCTTGACTGTGGTGGGTGGTGGCAGCTTTTCAATTACCTCAATTTTGGCCCTGTCAACTTCTATGCCGCGACAGCTTACTTTATGGCCTAGGACTATCCCTTCATCCACCATGAAGTGACATTTCTCCCAGTTTAATACCAAGTTCGCTTTCTCGCATCTCTCGAGCACTTTCTGCAGGTTGTCTAAGCAGCTTTCAAAATTGTCTCCAAAGACAGAGAAATCGTCCATGAATATCTCCAGGAAATCCTCCACCATATCGGAGAATATAGCCATCATACACCTCTGAAAAGTTGCTGGTGCGTTGCAAAGTCCAAATGGCATCCTCCGAAAAGCGTAAGTACCGTACGGGCAAGTGAAAGTTGTTTTTTCTTGATCCTCCGGTGCGATGGCTATTTGGTTATAACCTGAGTAACCATCAAGAAAACAATAATAAGGCTTTCCCGCTAATCTATCAAGAATTTGATCAATAAAAGGCAGGGGAAAGTGGTCATTCCGAGTAGCTTTGTTAAGCTTCCGACAGTCCATACAAACCCTCCAACCGGTCACAATCCTGGTTGGGATTAACTCGTTTTCTTCGTTGGTCACCACGGTTATTCCTCCCTTCTTAGGAACGCACTGCACCGGGCTCACCCACATACTATCCGAGATGGCATAAATTATCCCAGATCTAGCCATTTGATAATTTCTTTTCGGACCACTTCTCGCATAACATCATTCAAACGTCTCTGGGCATCAATGATCGGCTTGTGATCATCCTCTAAGAGGATTTTATGCATGCATAGTGCTGGATTGATGCCTTGGATATCGGCTATCGTCCATCCAATAGCCTTTTTGTGCTGCTGCAGCATCCCTATCAGCTGATGTTCCTGTTCCTGCATCAACTTGAAAGAGATGATTACGGGCAACGTATCATTTAATCCAAGAAAAACATATTTGAGCTGCCCTGGCAGGGGCTTAAGATCTAAAAAAGGTGGCTCTACAGTTGATGGCTTTTGGATGATATGTTCATTCGAGGTATAATTTAAGGGCTCGAATAACTTACCTGGACGATTGCCTATCCAGTTTACCTCCTCATGATCTTCAGTATCATATATGTCAGAATCTGAGGAGATGCTGTTGTCGTCACTGCCGTGACAATCTTCTAAATGGCTGTTAGGGCAGTGGCCAAATTTGATGTCATGGCAGTCCGACCTGATGCAGGGTTGGTCAAGGATAACTTCAGTGATAGCCTTGCATTCTTCTTCTGCATAAGCGTGCTTTATTGCTTGGAGAACATTCAGCTTGATCTCTTGATCATTCACTCTCATAGTGAGTTCTCCCTTTCCTACATCAATCAGTGATCTTCCTGTGGCTAAGAAGGGTCGCCCCAGGATGATTGGTGCATTCTCATTTGCTTCACAATCTAAAACAAGAAAGTCAGCAGGAAAAATAAATTTATCCACTCTTACTAGAATATCTTCAATTTTTCCTTCCGGTTGTACGCAAGAGCGGTCTTCCAGTTGCAGCATAACTGTTGTGGGTCGTGCTCGTCGAATACCTAATTTCTGAAATATAGATTTTGGCATTAAATTAATACTAGCACCTAGATCACAAAGTGCCTTACCCACGAATTTATCACCGATTATGCATGGTATTATGAAGCTCCCAGGATCCTTCTTTTTCTGGGGTGGATGCTTGTGCAGAATAGTCACGCATCCTTCTGTCAGTTTTACGGTCTCAAATCCCCCAAGTCTGAATTTCTTCGACATAACATCCTTGAGAAATTTGGCATAACCAGGCATCTCCTTGATGGCATCTAACAGCGGAATATTGATGTGAACCTGCTTAAAAATACCATAGATCTTTTTATGATGGAACTCTTGTTTCTGCTTCTGTAACCGCTGTGGAAAAGGAGGTGGAGGACGATAATCTTCAATGCGTCCTTCCCACTGCATTCGGATCTGAGGAGGCTTAGGTTCTTCATCCTTCTCCTTTTTCCCTTATGCTGTCGTGATAGGTGTATCGACATCAGGCTGTTTGTCGTCTACCGGGGTAGCGTTCTCGGCAGTCGATTCTAGGGCTGGTTCCTTAACTGGTTCTACTTCCTTCTCTGGCCCTGGTAATTTCTTCCCACTCCTAGTCGTGATAGCTTTGCACTGCTCATGTGTGGGTTGTCTAGCGACCTCAGTATCGCTAGGGAATCCTCCATTCTGCCTTGGCTTAATATGCTGGGAAACCTGACCCATTTGTGTCTCCAATGATTTCAGAGTAGCTTCATGGTTAGTCATTCGCATCTCTGTTTTATCCATGAATGACTCAGTCTTCTTGATGAAGTGATTCATGTTCTCAATGTAAGTTCCTGTCTGAGACATAAACGTAGCCAAAGTATGTTCCAATATACTAGTTGTGGCTGCTGGTGGCTGTTGCGGCTGCTGCCGAGTTAGAAGTCTAGGTGCCCCTGATTTTGAGTGTTCTGTACTTGAGGATTCAGGGCATTGTTTGGGTTGCTCCAAGAGAATTTGGGATCTTTTCTCCAATTGGGATTGTAATTGTTGGAATTGTAATTCTGCTTGTTATAGTTCCCAACGTACATCCCTTCCTCTAGCTGTAGTGGGCAGTCCTCTGAACTATGATTCCTACTGCAAGTTCCACATACCTCTTCTGCAGCATAAACAGGTTGAGAATCCTTCTTCAGCAAGTTCTCTACTGCCTTTGTAAGATATGCAACTTGTGTCTTTAAGGAATTATCGGCTTCGTAATCCTTCACAGCTAGTACTCGTTTACCTCTCTTTGATGTGGGGAATTACTCTTCATTCTTTGCCAAATTCTTTAATACTACCACGACATCATCTGGATCTTTATCTAACAACAACCCATTGGCTACTGAATCGATTCTCATACGAGTCTGTAGGTTGGTAGCATTGTAAAATTTGATTACCTAATTCCAAACAGGAAATCCGTGCATCGGGCAATTCCTCAGAAGAGTAGTAAATCTGTCTCATGCCTCGTGCATTGGCTCGTCGTCTTCCTGTTGAAAACTAGCAATTTCGTTACGTAATCGCTTAGATAAATGGGAAGGGTTAAAATGAGACAAAAATTCACGAGTTAAATCTGCCTAAGTTCGGATTGAACCCGATGTTAGTTTGTTCCACCAAGTTTTAGCTCTGACCCTCAATGAATGAGGAAATAACCGAAGCCTCAATATCTCCTAATTTACTTCTGGTAATCTAAAAGAACCACAGATTTCTTGGAACGTTTTCAGATGTTCCCTAGCATCCTCTGTAGCAGCACCACTGAATTGTCCAGCGGAATTAATCATGCTAAACATGACAGGTTTCAGCTCAAAATTTTCAGCTTCCACGTCTGGCAAGGTGGTCTCTAGTTCCACATGATCATTGATCATGTAATCTTGGCATGACCGGCGTGCGGCAGCAGAAGGAGGATCGACAGGCTGTCCATTTCCTCCATCTCCGATAGGATCTTCAGGACCTTGGGGATTCCCTTGGTTGTTCCTCCTGTCTTTGTGTCTTCCGTTCACCATTGCTTCTAACTGTTCCTCCAGGTACTCGTTTCTTTCTACTAGGAGGCGGACTCGTTTCCTGAGGTTGCACGTTCGTTCGATTTCTGGATCTAACTTGTGCTCAAGTTCTTTCTCTCGTTGAGATTTGCGCATAAGCAAACAAAAGACCTTGTGAAAAGCACAGGGTGAACTATCCAAGTAAAAACAGAAAAATTAAAGAAAGTGCAGTAAAAGTAGGGTAAAGATATGTTGCCAGTCCCCGGCAACGGCGCCAAAAACTTGTTGCGTGTAAAAGAGTCTATCACAATGTAGTGCAAGTGTACACGACGCAAGTAGTAAAGTGATACATAAGTATCGGATATCGTCTCCACAGGGACTGGGCTAATAGCTTTAACCTTGGAATTCTGCACAAGAGGGGAAAGAAAGATTTTAATTGTTTGTCACGAAGTAATAAAGAATACTGAAAATAAGAGATGAAAATATTCAGATTAAAGAGTAGGTCGGTAGTGATTTTCTTAGTAGTGCAGGTATTGCACTGCCTAGGACTTCTCTGTTCTGTCGTAGCGTCTGTCGCGACAGCACCTGCTGCGGCAGCGGTATGTTGTTGTCGCGGCAGCGAACACACAACTCTGTACTTCAAGCTTGGCAAGAATCCATGATGTGCCTTGGCCTATCCCTAGGTCCAAGTCTGTCATGAACACGTCTTTGATGATACCTCTCAGCGTGAATCGAAAGATGAACACCGATGTTGTTGAATTCTTCCTTAGCCACTTAACCTCATCCTATCCCTAGGTCCGATATAGTTCAACCATAAACTGGAGAACTTGTACTTATTCCTTTCATATACTTAACTCTCCCGATATAAGTAAATGTGTAATCTCACAATGCTCTCTCGATACTCTTGCAAGATGTTGAAAACTAAAATAAGCAAACTTGAAGTCTATTTTATTGAACAGAAAAATTCCTAAAACAATGCAACCCTTGCAACTACTTTACAGAATCAACCCTTAGCCCTAGGGGAAGTTTAGAAGATGATTAGAAGGGGGAAAACGACTAAGGTTTAGGGGAAGACGGCTAGAGAGTAAGATATCCTTCCCTAGGTCGAATTACATGTCTTTATATAGGCCTTGGGTTCAAGTTTTCTAATATGGAAAAAATACAAGTTTAAATTAAAGTACAAATCTATTAAAGACTAAATCTTCAGAGTAGATGTCTTTAATTCTTTCGCTCTTATTGCTTGGAGTTTCTTCCTTTAACTTTGGGCTTGGCCTTCATTCTGATCTAGGGCTCAGAAAAATATAAAAGTGATCCACGAAAGACCGGCTTAATTTCCTCTTTCTATCGAGCTCCACTTCACTTCTTCCCTTCACTATTGTTGTCGTCATTGGCTGCCACGACAGCATCCTTCTTCTCGTCTGCAGTCCTGTGTTCCAGCTCTGCTTCTCCACTGCCCTGCGTCTGCTACAGCAGCTACCTGCAAAAGTAACCAATTCCAGTAGCAACTGTGTCATTTAATATAATTGTGATGTATGAATGAAATCTATCCTAAATGCAATAAATTATGCTTGAATGCAGCATAAATATGGGTTAAATAGGGGGTAAAATATAGAACTTTTACACACTCAACTGTGGGCCTAATCGGGTAGTTTGATAAAATAAATTCAGAATGTGGGCTACTTAACTTATACGCACCAAATGATTTGGCGAACAGGAAGATGTTGTTTGAAGAAATGTCTGTTGTGATTGATAATTTGAGAATGCCTATGATTTTAGGGGGACTTTAATTGTGTTAGAAGCGCAGAAGAAAGATTGGGCTTGGATTCGAATAAGGAGTCTATGAATGCTTTTTCTGAGTTTATTCAAAGAAATAACCTTGTTGATTTACCTCTGGTGGGTGATAACTACACATGGTTTTGGGGTAGGAATCAAGTGGCTGCCAGCCGAATTGATAGAATTATTTTCTCCCCTGAGATCCTAGTTTGGTTTCCATATTTGATTCAAGTCTCTTTGCCCAAAAATTTGTCGGACCACAAGCCAGTTCTATTAAAAGAATAATCTAAAACTTTGAAAGCTAGGCCTTTTAAATTGTTCTCGCATTGGCTATAATCCTAAGCTTGTTTAGTTGGTCAGGAATTCACTCGAAGTTACAGCATGTGAAGGGATGGAAGTTTCATTAGTGGTGGCAAAAAAGATCATTAAAAATTGGGTGTCAATCTTCAGAAATAGGGAGATCAAAACGGTCTAGGAGGCGGAAAATCAAATTGGAGAGCTTGAAAACCAACTTTGTTCTTTAGGCTTTAATCAGGTTTGTGCATCAGAACTTCAAAAATTGAGACATATGCTATGGGAGAAATATAGAAAAGATGAACGTGAATGGTACCAAAAATTCAGGGTGAAGTGGTTTAATGAAGGTGGCAAGAATACGAAGTACTATCATATTTCAGCTTCAGTGAGAAGATGTAAAAACGGAATTGCTTCACTGGAAAGTACGGGAAAGGTGATCACGGAGCAGAAGAAGTTTGCAAGAGAGTTTGTGGAATTTTTTCGATCACACTACAATAATTCTAATACAATTCCGATCAAAAAGTTCGATTGCGAGTTAAATCAGCTTAGTGCTATCTCGGCTAAAGGGTTGGAATCCCCCTTCTCGGAAAAGGAAATTTGGGAGACTATCAACAGCATAGATGGTAATCGGGCACCGGGTCCAGACGGTTTCAACATGGATTTTTATAAAAAATTCTGGCCATCGCTAAAAAATTCAGTGTTGAAATTCTTTGCTAATTTTTATTAGTATAAAGTAAAGGAGAAGGAGTTTAATCACTCTTTTATCACGTTGATCCTGAAGAAAAAATACCCATCCTCGATGTGTGATTATAGACCTATTTCACTCATTGACAGCTTGTACAAAATCCTGGCCAAAGTCTTGTCTAGAAGGCTTTCTTGTTGCATTAAGGAAGTCATAGGAGAAAACCAATTTGCTTTCACCCCGGGCAAGCAAATATCGGACTGTGTGCTAATTGCTAATGAAGTTATCGATGAAGTGAGGAGAAAAAAGGAGAAAGTAGTCGTGTTTAAGGCAGATTTCAAATGAGCATATGATATTGTGGATTGGGCCTTCTTGGACCTAATTATGCAAAAAATGGGGTTTGGTGTGAGATGGAGGCAGTGGATCGCAAAGTGTGTTTCTACGACAAAAAATTTCAGTTTTGGTCAACGAGTTCCCCTCTAGTTTTTTCTCGATAAAACGTGGGCTGAGACAAGGGTGCCCCTTGTCACCGTATCTCTTTAATATTTTTGGTGAAGCTTTAAGTTCATTAATCAAGACAGCAGTCCAAAGGGGATATGTTGATGGGGCAGTGATTGGTGAAAAAGGCATATACGTATCCCATTTACAATTTACGGACTATTTAATTTTGTTTGCTAAAGCAGGTGAACAACATGTTATCAATATCAAGAGACTGCTTCGTATATTTGAAATAGCGTCGGGGCTTACTTTAAATATGAAAAAGACAAGTCTTGTTGGGATTAATATCGAAGATAGTTTGGTTCGACGATGGGCAGAGTCGATCGGGTTCAGTTTGGGCTCTCTACCGACATCTTACTTGGGCCTGCCGTTGGGTGCAACTAGGAACAATATTACATTATGGCAGTCTATCATTGACAAACTTATGTCTAAACTAGAGGTTGGAAAGGTGCTCTTTTGTCTTTTGCGGGAAGGATTATGCTGACTAACTATGTCCTTTGTAGCCTACCAATCTATTTCCTAGGCCTATTTCAAATGCCCGTCGGTGCGGAAGCAACTCTTAATAGCCATATATCCAAATTCATTTGGGGCCCAAATTCAAATAGGCCTATTTGATGGGTCAAGTGGAGCAATCTGATTAAACTGAAAGAGGCGAGTGGTCTGGGATTAGTAGATTTGAGGGTGAAGAACAGAGCTCTTCTAAATAAATGGTTGTGGCGTTTCAGTTCAGATAAAGAATGCTTATGGCGTAAGATTATTGTGGCAAAATACAATCTGGAGGATCGTTGTCTGATTCTGAATAAATTACCGGATAAAAATGGCTCCTGGGTATGGAAAAACATCACAACTCCCCTTCAGAATCCTAGTGATAGATACACGTCGAATTTGCGTTGGGTGTTAGGGGATGGTACCTCGATATGCTTTTGGTCTGACTATTGGACAGAGGTTCCCTCTCTTAAAGTAGCGTTTCCAAGGATATTCAGGGTAGCTCTTAAATCGTCCGAATTTGTCTGTGATTTTGGAATAAAAATTGATAACTCGTGGACTTGGGTCATAGAACTCAGAAGGGATCTATTCGAATGGCATAAAGCAGTTTGGGAGAAGTTTTTAGGAATCTTAAATCGCACCTTACTAGATCTTTTGATAAAGATAAATTGAAGTGGTGTGGTTCTTCGAGTGGCACCTATAAAACCAAAGACTACTGCTTGACAGAGAGTGCAAAAGATGTACAAGTGGACAATTTTTGGAATCTGATTTGGGTCAATTTGGCTCCTCCCAAAGTTGAGATGTTTATATGGCGAACAGTACTCAACAAAATACTGACGTATCAAGGCTTATTGAGTCGGGGTGTTCAAAGGATAGGGAATGGTCTATGTGTGTTTTGCTCAACATAAATAGAAACCTCTAATCATTTGTTCTGCAAATGTATCTTTACCTGGAAAGCCTGGCAGAGGTGGCGCAATCTTTGGGGGTTTCCTTAGTCATGCCAGGTAACTTAAGAGGACTCATCGAGATTTGGTACGATCAACACATATGTAGGGCCTCGAAACCAGTTTGGATTATGGCCTTATTTGGTTTCATTTGGTTGATTTGACTATATAGGAATGAGCGGGTTTTTAACAAGAAGGTGTTGAATGCTAATCTTCTCTATGATTCGGCTATTATTAGAATTGCCTTTTGGTTCAAATGCAAATGGCCAGATTCATTCACCTCCACTATAGATTTCGTTTCCCACCCTAACCTTCTGAGCATTGTTAAGAATCCTCCGGTGAGGCCTTGTGCTAACTATTGGATTGCGCCACCGTTTGGGGCTCTAAAGTTTAACGTTGATGTATTGGTCGAAGGGTCGTATGGGGTAAGTGGTATAGGAGGTATCTTGAGAGATGATAAAGGTAAACATCTTATGGAGTTCTCAAAATGTGGAGGCATATCTGGTCCAACAGGGGCAGAACTTATGGCTATTTTGGAAGCGGGTAAGACTTTTGCAGTATCCAAATGGAATGAGAAATTTTCCCTTATCATTGAAACAGATAGTCAATTAGCAGTAAGGTGGATAAATGAAGATACTTGCTGTCCAGATGTATTTGCATAGTCAATTTCAAACTGCAAGAATATGTGCGCTAACTCCAGGTGGTGTGTCGAATTTGTATATCGAGAGCTGAACGAGGAAGCACATAGGTTGGCAAAGGAGGGGGAAAATCGAGACATAGAATTTTTGTGGGTTGTAGAAGAGTGACAACATGCTTAGAAAGGTTCATCTTCTTTGCAGGGTGAGCTGTGAGAGTGTGGTCTGTGTTTTTCATATGCTAGCCAATAATGTAATCTTTAGTCGGTAGTCAATGGTTTGTAATGAGTTTGTATCTCTTTGATTATGGCTTTATTATGTAAGTAAACTTTTGGTATTAATAAATTGGGGCACTCTTTTCCCTCTACCTAGGTTTAGAGTGGATTTTTAATGAGGCCTGTTACCTTTAAAAAAAATAGATTTCATCTATCAAATCATGATTCACTCTTTAGCATCTAGAAATTAAATTAATCAATTAAAATTCATTTTAACATCAAAAGAAAATATAATTGATAGAGAATCAACACAAAATAATTAGGAGATCATTAGAAAATTAAAGCTTACCCAAATAAATTGAAATTTGAAAATTAAGATTGCTCCTCCAATCTTCTAACTTGAAATCCATTGAATAAGATGAGAGAAATCAAAATCACTTGTGTGGCTATTGATTAGAAATGATTTTGAAAGAAAATAAATAAAAATTGGATAAAAAATCCAAGAAAATTAAAATGGTGTTTGAGAGAATCTTAAGAGAAAAAAAGAGATAAGTTTAGACATAACTTTCTTTCTTGAGAAAGTAATAATCACCGTTAAATTTTAAGTTGAAATAGGTGATAAAAATTTTATTTAATAAATGTGTCAATATACCATAAAATCACCACTTTAGTTCTTTTTTACAAAATTACCATTAATGAAATTTTTGCAATCCTTATAAAATAGTCCCTATTTAAATTAATATCAAATCAACTCAATTAAAATTGGCTAAATTCATTTTTTTCTTTTAACATATTCATTAAAATATTTTCCAAAAATATTAGCCACAATAGTTTTGTCGAAAATTAATTTAATCGACCCAATTTATTTTTTCCAGAATTAATTAATTAGCTAAAACTTAAGTCAAAATTTCAATTTAATTCTGATAACTCACCTGATTTTTCTAGCCCGATTTTCGGGGCGTTACAGTTATGACAATGCTAGTAAGATTGAAAATTTGAGCATTAATAGATGTTAGTGTATCTAGCTCATATTTTCCAGTTGATTTTGTTCTGGTCCCTAGTCTGAAGGTGGGATACTCAAAATTGTTGGCAGCAATCTTCTCATGGATGCTAACTGCTTCTATGTAATTCTTGTCCAAAAGTGAATCATTTGCCGAAGAATCAACAATTGTCCTATCAAGGGCATTAAGTCTATTGTAGAAGGTCTCTATTTGGGTCCATTTGGGAAGCTCATGCATAAGATACCTCCTCAACAAGTCTTTGAATCTTTCTCAAGCATCATATAAAATCTCGTCATCAGCCTGCCTAAACGTTGTGATCTCATTTTTCAGCCATGCATTAAGCTTAGGTGGTTGGTATTGCAATAAAAACTCCTGGCATAGATTTACCCATGTAGTCTGTAACGTCTTAAACCTGGCTTAGGAGAAAACCGAAATCGAAAATGTTACAGCAAGCAAAACCAAAAATACGAGTCAAAAAATTTTAAATTTCTGAATTGAACTAATCAAAGAATATCATTGTGGTTTCTTATTCCCTATCAACTTTCTTGGATTCTACCTTCTCGAAGTTATTAAATCATTAAGAACATGGTACACACAGCATCAGACACTTAAAATCAGAAGATCTATTTGATCACTTGATCATAAATTATTTTATAATTACTTAATCCAAATCAAAACATGAGCTTATCAATTTAATCATCGATCAGTTATGTCATAACCTTAGACAGACATTTTCGGTTAGGCACTTCCGTAGTAAAATTCAGTTATTATCAACCTTTATTCAACTTATTTCTTTTAGTATATAATCACATGTTTTGGGACCACTCTATTATTTGGTTCACATAGCTTGTAGATTAAGGTACCAATAATTGTTGATTTCCCCAATTTACTTTAATCTTCGAACATTTGACATATAATCATCAATTACTGTTATTCGAAAATCATTCACAAATAAACAAACACAATTAATTCAGGTTATAGATATCAATTTAGAGATTCATGACATAGGCAAGCACATACTACCTTATTTTGAATATAATCACCTAGTTTGTCTAGTTTTCTACATTCTTGAATTAAAATTATAACTATAATTGTCAAGTATAAACAATTTACTTCTTTTGTAAATATCAATGAATTTATTTCCTATAAAACAGTACCCTAGAACCTGACCAGGATAGGGCAATTTAGCTCGATTTAAATCATTTAGAAGGCCATTAGAATTCATTCTAATCCCTTCCTCGGTTTTCTAAAAATTCACTACCGAATTACCCTTTTTATTACTAAATTTCCAACATCAATTCAATATTTAAGCAGAATATAACACCGAAATCATTCAAAACAGTTTTTGTTCCTATCTATTATCAGCTGATACAATTTCCGATTCCACCTAGACCTTATAACTTCACATAGGTGTTATAATGTATTAGCCAGCATTATAAACTCTAATTCATCTCGATTCCAACATCACTAATGTCCTTAACAATCACATTTAAATTTATTAAACAAGTCATCCAATCGAACATCATACAAACAACCATAACCTTTTAAATTAATTAATCGAATCACTAGTTAATATAAACATGTATCTATTACTTGATTCATTTAGCATCTAGACATTTATCAACTAAGCTCGGATATACCATAACAACTTTCCCATTTAATATAAAAAACAACTCATCAAAGCTAGATTCTCAAACAAATACAAAGTGCCACCATCCTAGGAATTTCTTTACTAGAAGAATCTAAGCTTCACTTGATTCTTGAATAAAGATTTGCAAACCATACACAAATGACAGATAAGCTTTATCAACCTACAATGCATGAGTGTGGATGCATTAGGCTTCTATAGCCTAAGTGAGGTAATAAACATTGACAAAGCATGTAATACATGAGTTTTAGTGGGACACACATCCAAACATACAACCGAGTATTAACCTTAGTTATTTATGTCTTAGCTTAACTTGTAGATTTTAAGATGTACAATAACTTATTTAAGCTTCAATTCACAATAAGTTGATCTTAACAAAGATCAACTTGGCACACTGAAGTCATTGTTAGATTTGGCAAATATTCCTTAGTTTTCAATTCTCTATTAAATCTTATTAGAGCTTTCAATTCTGGGCTCACCAAGAGCTTATCAATTTCTAGGCTCACCAAGAGCTATCACATTAAATACTTGAGCATAACTCTTGTAAATTCTTTGCTTAATATATATATACATATTAATTCATATCTTTTATAAATTTGCCTTGGACTACTATTGGAGATGAATAACATGAATCCAGGCGATATTTAGCTCAGAGCACATAGCAAAGGCTAATATCGAATCATATCAATGGGGCGTGCCCCGAGCAATAGCTTGAACAAGAGTACCAAAGGTACTGTACTAGAAGATCATTTGATCTTAATAACAAGAGACCGTAGTCTAGCATAACAAGCATCAGCCAAGGTCTTCCATTGAAAGAGAAACTTAGGTATCTTATCTCATCATTGTACGTTTGAGAAGGTATCTTATTGATCAAGTAATTTTACTTGTTACTTACTTTCAATAGCTTATTGCATAAGTTGAGTTTTCTTGTTTCTTAAGTCTTTAATATTCTGGTACTTATAACATTAGCTTTCAATCTTATATTAATCTTAATGTTTTATTTGTCTGTAGACTTCTTCAAGTCTTTTCAACAAGTATACAAGATCAATCATCACACATATATCATAGCAAGGCAATAAAACATTCACATATTATGTGTATGACTAAGATGCTTATCAAGGATGCCATGTTATGCATGTTTCACATGTCTTGCTCTAAAGGAGCCATGTGCAAATGCTTAACCCGATCACAACATATCAATAAACAACATCGGAATGACACTATGTTACCCGAGACAACATAACTACACTCACCAGTTATCCCAACATTATGGGATACCCGAATCCACTTTCACTTCTAGCCTTCAACTAACTCCTCTCCTTTACACTTCAATATCACATCATGTACCTCAAACAAAATAACAAGGCATTAAAACTCATCCAATCTATTCCATAATCACATTTAACATTACAAAACAGTCCACTTTCTTTTAAGCTTGCACACAACAGTCCCTTTAACTCATAAGCACACAAAGCATATCAAAACAGTCCACTTTCTTTTAAGCTTACACAAAACAGCCCCTTTAACTCATAAGCACACAAAGCACATCAAAACAGTCCACTTCGCCACATTATTACACAAAACAGGGCAGCAAACAATCAGACTTCACAATTACACAACAAGAACAGTTCATTACCTTTTACTTTTACTTTTACTCAAAAAATAGTCTCATATATTTCATTTTCCATGCAAGACAGCCCTGAATTCCATTATGTAATACATATTCATCTCTACTAGTATAGCATGCTTTCAAAGTGTTCTAAACAGCCCTCAAAATACATGTAATCTCCTATACATTCACAAATCAATCAAGCGTTGTTTATTTCAATCTAAAGCAGCCTCTAACAATTTTATATCCTCCAAAAACAGTCCTTATTGAGTATTAAAAGCCCCTCTATTTTCTTTCATGTTCCAGACAGTCCAATTACATGCTTATATACACAAAACATAGCAAGTTTCACAATATATACATGTGTCTATAAAACAAATCAGTATCTCTTTTTATTATACCACATATTTTACACTTCATAAGTACACATTGATTCATTCAATTCAATCTACTAAACCAGATCTTAGTTCATTTAAATTGATCCTAATATGATCATCATAAACAGAACAATTCAACTTCTCAAATATATTTACATTCATGCTCTGCTCAATCCATTACAGCTTTCAATGATACTTTAAGTCACCTATAGAGTTGCTGCAAGGTAGACCGTACACTACTCGATTAAAAATTCATAACTTCCATTCTGTACATCGGAATTTCGAACCGTTTACACTGTTAGAAAGCTAACTTAACTTTATTTCTAACCTTATAGACCTTGCATTTTTATTTCTTACCAATTAATACAGTTTTAACCTAAAAACAGGGCAATTTACACCACTGGACAGTTTGCACAATCCTTAGAGTTTCATCTCTAAAATATGTTTTATAGTTCAGAATTCAATTCTGTTTGTTGCATATAAAACTAGACATATTAAGATTTCTAACCATATCAATTACAACTTTTAATTCAACCATTACAAGTTGTAGTGAATTTTCGAAGTTACTGCCCAGAATAGAGTTTTCTGGGCAGATTCTACTAAACTAGATTTTAGCTTCATTAATCATTTAAATGGTAGTTCTAACATGTTAATTTAACTTATATTCACTCTCATACATGTCTAAGATAGCTCCCAAGTTCATGTATTTACATTTCATGCCCTGTTTTTACACATGTGGTCACCATATGTACCATTTCATATATCCACATGTTTAAATATTAAAATCTAGGTAGTTTTGACTCTAATTACAATTGGACAACAAGGTATGGATTCATTCAAATCAACAATTCAGCTTACTATCTTTACGAACATGTTCACTCACTTAACAACTCAACTCACGATACCAAATTCATCAATTCCACACAAACACTTGTACAATAATCGAATTTTCCATAGCCATACCATGTATACTCAAAACAGTTTCTAAATGTTTACATGATCTTCAACATATTTTCGAATTGATTCATTTAGGCAACATCCTATACATGAATTCTAAGTATCTCTACAAATTCCAGTAACTATACTCAACATTTCACAAGTAACCAAGTTATTAAAATCACATAATCAAATAGGAGATTCATGAACACTAACATTACCTTAAAGTTGGGCACAATTTCAAAGCTCTATAAATCTTCTATTGATGTTCGATTCTCTTCTCCCTCTCTCCAACAATAGACTCTTGGAAAACATGAAGAATGAGGAAGAAGGAGGAAGAAGAAATCTGATTTTTGGAGTGATTTCAAGTCTAGCCGAGACCCCTCCTTCCCACATGCCTCCCTCCTCACTTGCCACCAAGCCAAGTCCCTAAGTTCTTTCAATTTTTGCATGCAATTCTCCACCATTAAATCCATTCGAATTTAGCCCTTTAATAAAGAAGTTGTTCATTTTCTTTGTTATCGTGCAACACTCAGATTTTTCCTTTATTTCAATTTAGTCCCTTTTTTATATTGCCCAACCAATTCTACTTTATTTCTAGTTGAGTCTCAAATTACTTATTAAATCAAGTAGATGACAATTTTGTAGCACTTTTAATTCACTTATAGTCTATTTACTTATAATCAATTTACTTACTAATTCACTTAATAAATTTATTAAGTGACACGTTAAAATGTTCAATTTAACAATCTAACCAATTACATACTTCTAGGCTGAGTTTTGGGATATTACATAGTCATCTCTAAGGCAAAGAACTTCCATGAATTTCTTCAAGTGTTGCCTTGGATTTCTATTGGGTGATCCATCGAACTAACCTACATTCAGAAGAGTTTGAATCATTACCGATTTAAGTTCAAAATTGGCAGCATTTATCTCTGTGCCAACTAGGCCTGGCATCAAATTGTCAACATTTGGTGCCAAGTGTTCTCTAATATGTCTCTCTATTGCATCGTCTACTACGGGTGTGACAGGGGCATCCAGTATCCCTCCGTGCATAGGTGGATCTACTTGATTGTGTGGGACATCATTTACTCCTCCATTACCGTTTTGAGCCATCTCTCTGATTTTCTTTTTTCAATATTTGGTAGGTTCGTTCAATTTCAGGGTCAAATGGTTGATAGTCCGTAGGGGGATTCCTGTTCATACACCAAACAAAACAGATAAGTAAAATAAAACAATAACAAGTAAAAACAAAACAATAAACTGTGTTGCAATCCCCGGTAGCAGCACCAAAAACTTGTAGACTTCGGTGAGTGCTTGTTAAAAGGGTGGAAAATGTATTAGAAATGTACGAAAATAGTGTCAAGTAAGAGTCTTGGATTATTATGTGACAGTCACAACATTGCTCATAGTGATAACTACATGTATGATCCTCAGACTTGAGATCACCATTATTTCAACATTGTGAGTGACACATTTTAATGCAGTCAAACGTGTGTCGTGACTAACTACACTATAAAGATTGATATTAGATATGTCGCAATCTGTGTAGCAGGATATGGTTGATCAAGATATGATTTGTCCCTCCTACATAATAGGAGTAATATCATAGGCCACTTGATTGAGTGAGACTAGAAATGCATGGCCATGCTCGAATAAATTGATATGAGATATCATAATTATTCGTTTACAATAATCTACTCAAGATATCAAGAAATATTAGATGGACTATACAAGTGTGACTATTCCATGAATTGTGTCCAATCTAGATATAAGGATAAAAGGATGTAATACATGAAAAAGAGTTAATCACGAAGAGGTTATGACGAATAATGACTTCCTGTAACTTAGGTAGTAAATGATGTATTGCTAGATGCCACTCATCGCTTGTCATATTAGAATTGTTCTAGATATTACTGCTAACGTTACATGAACCTACAAGGGTCACACCCTATGATTAAAATGAACAATATCGACTAGATAGCATGTGTACAAACTTGTTGTACACAAAATTAGTAAAAACCGAAATTATAATTATTGTAATTACAATATAGATAATTTCATTTATATATTATAATACTAGATAATTATTGTAATTATCAAATGCTATTAATATATATATATATATCCCTAAAGAAACTTGTAGATTTCTGTGAGTGCTTGGCAAAAGGGTGGAAATGTATTAGAAATGTATGAAAATAGTGCCAAGTAAGAGTCATTTGCATGCAAGTATACACGGTCTGCAAGTAATACAGTAGTGAGTTGAGTATCGTTTCCACAAGGATTTGCCAAGAGTTGAATGCTTTGAACATTTACTTGTTAAGGGAAAAATGTTGTTTGATTTGGGAGTTGTTTGAAAATGATTTAAAAGAAAAGAAAAATAAAATAAAACAACGTTTGTAAGGAGTGTATCAAATGAGTGTTGAGCGTTGGCAATGGATGCTTGGTTTTTACGCTATTCATGGCATGCCAGACTTTAAT
Organism: Hibiscus tridactylites; assembly: GCA_958450335.1. Taxonomy (NCBI): domain Eukaryota; kingdom Viridiplantae; phylum Streptophyta; class Magnoliopsida; order Malvales; family Malvaceae; genus Hibiscus; species Hibiscus tridactylites. The sequence continues at coordinate 47,180,620 of OY288281.1, forward strand.
AATGTAGTGCCTTGGCATTATTTAATGAGCAGATTCAAAGTTGGCAATGCCTCTTTCGATGGTCAATACCCGAAATTAACCATGTAAAAAACCCCTATATTTCTATACCGATGTTTTTTCATAAATCAATTTGATTAAGTCCAAATATATACTCCTAAGGGGTAGATTCACTTCAGAAGTAAGCTCATCTACTTGAACAACTTCTTTCAAAGAATCTCGCCTTAGTATCTGGCAACAAATCGTTGCCCCCTAAGTCTCTTAAGATATTAAGGTTCTATAAGCTAACAATGCTAGCTTTTGCTTGGCACAGTTTTGATAAAACATTGAAGAACATGCTAGATAGGGAAAACAATGTCGAAGCATTATCATTATTAAAAACTAAACATAAAAACAACGTTCAACGCAAACATCCCCCACCAACTATTAAATTAGTTCATGGTGAGGGTCAAAAAACTTTCAACGTTCTGCAAACACATCATCATTTAAAAGAAAATAAAAACAACTAAACAAAGAGAATGGGTGAGAAGGGGTCTCTCGATGTAGCCCTTCAAAGTGCAGGCTCTCGGTCAAGCTGGTCGAACCACGTCTCCTTGCTGCAGCCGATCATCGATGCATCTTTCGATGTCCAATCGTAATCCCCCCTTCAAATGCTTTCTTGATCATTCTCTTGAGTTTGAATTTTGAATGCTCAAGAGATAAGGGATGTGATCATTTTATCCAAAGTTTGAAATGTGAGCTGATCAGGCTGGAGCTGACATCATCTGTCATCACTGCTTCGCCAACCAAGCTTGGCACTATGTCTTTGCTATATTTTTGGAGTTTGATCCAATTGCTATTTTCTTACAACCTGGTATGGTCCTATTTTTTAGGGTTCAACAGCTTACTTGGTCAGGCATCAAATTCCTCTTTTCTGTCAACAAGTGCTTTGGCAATGTTTGGTCCATCTGTGCCAACAACATTCTCGGTATTCTCTATGGCATTCCTTCCCGCGCTTGTTGTAACCCCCTCGTCCCGGTCTAGCCGGATGGCCAGTCCGAGTGGGCCATACAGGGAAAACCGAAGCGAAACCCGTAAAGGTTCCCCCTCAGTTAGCGACCCTATTTTTTTCTTTAACTTATTCTTTTCTAAAAGCCCATTTGAGTCCTATGTGATCAAACAGCGGAAATAAAACACAGGAGATAAACATTCGAACCCAAAACAACATTTAAACAACCTGATTTTAATCTTTTAAACAGGCCGTTTCGAAACACCCTTGAGGCGTATCGAAACGCCTTGACCAGGTCAACTGACCCAAAGCCCATACAAGAGGTCGTATCGAAACGGAGGTCAACCGTTCCGAAATGCCCTCAACGGTCAACTTCTCGTGGTCAAAGAGATTTTAACCGTTTAGAAACCATTAGACTCGTTTTGATACGCTTCCATCTCGCCAATTTCTCAGAATTCCAGTAGCCAAAACGTTCCGATACGCGTTTCAGAACAGGGGTTTCAAAGGCCAAATTGTATCGAAACGCGTTCCGATACGGGGTCCCTGAAGCCTTACCCGTTCTGAAACGACCCATCCCATTTCGAAACGCGGGTTGTCTGCAACCTTTGAAAATCAGACTTAGGCGGATTTTAACAAGTTTAAAGGTCCCAAACAACCTCTAGGGCACACAACTCAAGCAAACAAAGTCTAGAGGCATATATCCTATATCAAGCATACTCAACACACACAAGGCATATGGTAAATCATTCATACATGGCAATTACACATTAGCAGCCTTTCATACAAGTCATGCTTGAAGACATTAAAAAGAACCAATAGGCATCATACATCTCAAATAAGTTTACATGCCAACAAGCAATCTTAAACCTCCATAGGCATACATCACACGAGCATTTGGCAAGACATATCATGTTTACAATCCAAGTCAAATCATAGACATGAAACACATATAGGAGTCTAACATGCTTCTAAACATCAACATCATACTTCAAAAGCATTATAGCACGAATACATGTCCCATTGCTAGACCATTACACCATAACTAAAATGTTCGTACTTGATAGCTAATCAAGCACCACGAAGCACACTTGGAGGCCCCTTCTTGCACTTAGCAACCCACGAACTAAGGATATGCATTGTCGAACAAAGAGAGAGCGTAAGCAATAAAGCTTAGTGAGGGTAAGCTCTTTAAAAACAAACCTCGACAATGCAGGGTCCAAGCACGATCTCAACTAAGGTAAAATGCATGTTCATACCTTCAATCCTCAAGAGCCAAATGTCAATGATGCATGAACAATTATTCAATAGTATGTCATGCTCAATAAGCTCATTTCCACAACATATGTAAACACATATAATCATCCAAAAAGGAATCACATCTCCACATCACATTGATACACATATCAATATATATATTGGTAAGATGACATTTCATATCATATTGGCATATACATACAATCTCATATTGACACCTAGCTATGACTCGAATACGCGGATAACATGTTGGAATGCATTTCCAACATAACCATTACATGCGGTGGGATTACACTCATCACCGGCTCTCGCGGAGGGGATTCCACTCATCCACATGCCCCGTCGATGGGATTCCACTCATCATCGACTAATATAAATATTTCCGGGCGTACCCGTACTCCTCCTTGGTGCCTTAACGCCACCAAGGCCACGCGCGTTTTGACTCTCGTGTGCACACTCATCCTAATGATCGATCATTGTACCCAAGCATACTAGTGCCAATATAAATTAAATCCACAACCTTTCACAACATCAATTTCAATATAATTTCCGTGCTTATCACGTACTCACCATGATCCTCAAAAGCATGCAACCACCTCATTTCACAAGCCAACACTACATGTATACCATCCAAACAATTATCACATCATATTTCACTCATACGTATATCCACATTACATTTGTCATCAACATGCATATAACAATGCATTAAGCCATGCCTCGACATACTGTATATCACATTATACATAATCATCATAACACAAATCAATTAAAGAGTTCATCCAATGTCTCTAACTAAAGTTTAGGATTAGGCTACCACCCTAACCCTAACTCTAGGTGGGTCTACCAAGGCCAACCTAGTCCACATGCTTGAACCAACCACATAAAAACCAATTTAAAAACATTAACCACTCACCTCCACCTTCAAACTCAAATACCAAGCAACCATGGTCTTCAATTTTCGGATTTGTTCCCAAGGCTTCTGTAACACTCGGGTTTGAGGTCGGGTGAAAATAATAATTTAAAAATAGTTCGGGTTTCGGTTCTTAATATTTAGGTAATAAAATAATGGTTTGGGCCTCGGGTTTTAAGACAAATAAAATTTAGTTGGACTATTTTCAAAACAAGCCCAAATTTGCCATGGTGTCATCCATTGTAGTTCCCTTAATTCATTAAGGGCATTCGGGTCTTTAGCCTTTTAATTTCAAATAAACCTAAAATAATGCTTTGAGTCATCTTCTTCCCCTCTCTCTACTATTCACTCCAACGTCAAACCCCCCCCCTCCTTAGGTTACTATTTCATCCAATGTCTTGCTCGTTTCGAAGAATTTCGCAAAGGTAAACACGTTTTTGACTTATCCTTGTTATTCCCTACGAGTTAATACCATTTGTTTTCATTTTTAGACATGTTTTGAGATTTGAAGTTTGGAGGATTTTAGATTAAAAATGTTGTCTTTGGGGTCTTTAACTTAAGCTTTCTATTTGTTTAAGTTATATGAGTTGCCTACAACCAAAAGGGTCCAACAAAACTAATTTTTACAATGTTTTATGGAATTTTCGGATTTGGGTGAAAATGAGGTTTTTGGGAGGTTTTAAGTTGAGTTTTGGGGGTGTTTTAGGTGGAATCTTGAGGGCTGATGGTTAGGGTATATGTAAGTATTGTTTTGAAGGCTTTAGGGAGTAATTTGAGGGTTGAAATCAATGGTTTTGAGGTGTGCTTAAGGGCTGCTAGGGATTATGGATTTTGGGTTTGCTTTCAATGGAAAATTTGATATCTTGTGCTTGTTATGTATTCCGGGTTGACTATCGTAGAGTATGGACTGATATGGGATTGTTTAAATTGTGTTGGAATGTTTAGAAGCAAGAATTTTGGTTGGTGAAGTTTCGGAGACAAATCCGGGGATTTCGGAGTCTTGAGCTTGGTCATCGATCTTCTCTTGGGTAGTAACGGTGAGTAGAATTGTTGATTTTGCATTGTGCTCGATATGGACTCTGTTCGGGGTTTGGGTGGGACCTTGAGGGGTCATCTAAACCCGTGTGTAAGCCTCTCTACTCCCATGTTGATGTGATATGATGAATGCTTATATGTCATGATCATTAAGTGCATTTTGAGTTGTTAATTGTGTAGTCGAGTTGAGTTCGTGCCTCACGTGATGATGGTCTAAACTACGATGATGTGTAGTCCCACCGGTAGTGACTAGTAGGGTAGTACATTGATGTGTAGTCCCATTGGAAATCCACTAGTCGAAACGGTGATGTGTAGTCCCACCGTACGTGTATGTTGGTTGTGCTTGTGCAAACCATGTGTTGTGTCGAGATAGACCTTTCGTGCATCCATTGCTTTTCTTGCATATTAAATGTGTTTTGGAAAACTGCATGTTGTGAATTTTAGAGCCTCTGCCACTAAGCTAGTTGGCTTATGCTCTCTTTGTTTCCAACGTCCAGATCGTTAGAGTTCGGGAGGCAAGCGGGCGAGGTAGGAGCTTTTGGAGTTCTCAAGCTAGTGCAAGAATGGTTTGCATTTTGTAATAATGCCTAGACAATGGGGTATAGAGTTTAGGAGTTAGGGTCAAACTCCTTAGGAGATTTCGTTTGAGCATGTTATACTCGTGGTTGTGCTATGCTTTAGTTTCATGGATGGTGATTTATGTTTGTTATGTTGCTTATGTGAACTTGCCTAAACATGTATGTTGTTGGCCTATGTATGCCTTATGCTTGACTATCTTGTGTATGGGGCCTTTTGTTTGCTAAGTATGCTTTTTTGGTGGAATTGCATGAGGTCTTTGATTCGTATGACCCTTGATAGGTTCAATGCTTTGTAAGATAAATCTCAGTGTAGTTTTGATGTATGTATGTTTGTATGCGAATAGGAGAGTCTAAAAATGCATCTAGAGTCGTGTTAGAGGTCACCAAGTTGGGAATGGTGGAATTGCAGTGCAGGGCGTATCGATACGCCTAAGGGCTGTATCGATACGGTCTTGCCTGCAGAGCTCAGTTTTGGCTGGGCGTATCGATACACGGGGGCGTATCGATACGGTTTTTGGTCACTAGAATTTGGAGAATTGGGGATGAGTAGGGCGTACCGATACGGGGCACACGCGTATCGATACGATACTACCCTGTTGACCAAGAAGGATTGACCGAGAAGGGCGTATCGATACGCTCATAGGCAGTATCGATACGGTTTTCTCGGTGTTGACTTTTTGGGTTGACCTGGTCAGGGCCTATCGATACCCCTAGCTAGGGTACCGATACGGTCTGCCCTGTAAGCTTAAAAATGGACTAAGTGTGTATGGTCGGGGTTCGAATATGATCTTTTTGGATGTCTTCCGCTGTTGTGAATCGCTTAGGACTTAATATTCCTCTAGACAAGATTAAAATAAAAAGAAAAAAATATAGGGTTGCTAACCGAGGGGGAACCTTAACGGGTTTCACTCGGTTTTCCCCGTGTGTCCCACTCGGATCGGTCATCCGGCTAGACCGGGACGAGGGGGTTACATTTATTGGTATCAGAGCCTGAGGTTTCCGAGACCTCGGGCAGGTAAGTGAGGTAAGTTAAGGTATTATGAGTGTTTTGCCATGTATGTCTAAATTTTGTCTTTAGCACGGTGTATGAATGCATGCTATGGTGACTTTGCTGTTGTTTGAGAGTTGGTTCGAGTCCTCATTGTTAGGCGTTTTTGTCAAAATAAAAAGGGAAAATTGTTTTGGTTTAAAAGAGCTTGAGAACCGGAGTCCTTTGCCTCTTTGCTAACCTAACGTTTCTTTGTTGTTGTGTGTATGTTGTTTTATATTACTTAAATTGCTATGGTGAGACCGAGGGGACGGCCTAGGGCGGGTGGCCAGGCACCCGAGAATATGCCTCCTGCTCTTAATGCTCCCGATGGTAATGGAGGGAACGTCGGAGGTGATAGTAATGGGCCTCAGGCTGAGGCTAATGTAGGAGGTAATGGGGCTCAAGCGGGCCAAGGTCAAGCAGGTCGAGATGTGGCTCATTTGATTCAGACCATAGCCGGAGCTTTTCAGACAGCTTTGGCTGGTATGCAAGCTGCAGCACCACCTCAGGGTGCGGGGACAGGATTACCCCTAGAGAGGCTTCGTAATTTGGGGGCAGTTGAGTTTCGTGGGTTATCTCCGGAGGGTTCGGAAGGGTGGCTTGAGAGAACTACTCGCATCTTGGGTCAGATGGAGTGTTCAGATGCCCGTAAGTTGGGATGCATCGTCTCATTGCTTCAGGGAGACGCTTATACTTGGTAGACCACTGTTATTTCCGGTATGACCGAGGCGGATATCACATGGGAGTTTTTCAGGAATGCCTTCAAGAGGAAGTACCTCGGGGTTCGGTACTTAGATGAAAAGAAAAGAGAGTTCATGGCTTTGGTTCAAGGCAATAGGACCGTGTCCGAGTATGAGATCCAGTTTGTGAGGTTGAGCTAGTACGCGCCAGAGTTGATTCCGGATGAGAAGAAGCGATGTGAGCGTTTCAGATATGGGTTGACTACTGATGTGAAGACCTACATGTTGGCCTTCGACTACACTGAGTTCGATGTCTTCGTTTCTAGGGCCAAGGATGTAGAGCAAAACCTAAGCTCTAGAGCACGTGCTGGTGGGTCTGACTCCGGAAAGAGACATGCGAACTGGGATAGAGATCATGCCAAGAGGCATAGAGATAGGAGGTACCAGCCGGATACGAGACCTAGGGGTGGCAACCATGGTCAGGGCCGTCAGGGCCAAGGGGCCGTTGGGCACATTCCGGAGTGCACTAGGTGCGGGAGATGCCACCCAGGTGAGTGTATGGGTATGTTTGGGGCGTGTTGGAACTGTAGCTCCCGAGATCATTTGAGGCGTGATTGCCCACACCCAGTTAGGGGAGGACCGGCTCCAGCGAGGGGTTTTGAGCATCAGAGAGGTCGTGGGAACTTCCAGCCAAGGAATGAGGGTCAGAGGAGCCTTGCTCATGTTGTAGCAGTCCAGCCCGAGGGAGGAGGATCATCTAAGGTGTACGCTTAGCGAGAGGCTGGGAATGACACTGATGTCATTGCAGGTAATTTCACATTACAGTCTTTGAGTTTGCTTTCTCTAATAGATTCGGGGTCAACACATTCGTATATTTTGGGTGAACACGCAAAGTCATTAGGATTACCTTGTGATTGGCTAGAGGTAGGTGTAAATGTCACTAGCTCTTTTGTTGATACAGTGGTAGTTAGGAAAGTGTATAGGAGGTGTCCCTTGATGGTTCAGGGCCACGTGTTTCCGGTCGACATGATGGAGCTACCCTTTTATGGCTTTGATGTGATTTTGGGCATGGATTGGCTTGTAGAGCATAGAGCTAGGGTTGACTTCGAGACTAAGAGGGTCTCTTTGAGGCTTACCGATGACTTTGAGGTTGTGGTAGTTGGGGAGAATGTCAAGTTTTTGTCCAATGTGGTTTTGGCTTTGGAAGCTCAAAGGTTGTTGGGTTCAGGGTGTCAGGCTTACTTGGCTTACGTAATGAACCCGGATATGAGTGAGGTGAGACCTCAGGACATCAGGACTGTATGTGACTTTCCGAGTGTTTTTCCGGAAGAGCTACCAGGCTTGCCTCCAGATAGAGCTGTTGAGTTTGCTATTGAGACATATTCTGATTCTGCACCGGTGTCGATTGCTCCGTATAGAATGGCACCGAAAGAGTTGAAAGAGTTGAAGACACAGCTTCAGGAGTTGACTGACAGATGCTTTATTAGGCCTAGTGTTTCCCCGTGAGGTGCTCCGGTTTTGTTTGTGAAAAAGAAGGATGGTAGCATGAGAATGTGTATAGACTATATACAGTTGAATAAGGTGACAGTGAAAAACAAATATCCCTTGCCAAGGATAGATGACTTACTAGACCAGTTGAGGGGTGCTTCCGTGTTTTCGAAGATTGACTTGAGGTCTGGATATTATCAGTTAAAGGTAAAGGATGTGGACATACCGAAGACAGCCTTTCGTACACGTTATGAGCATTATGAGTTTTTGGTGATGCCTTTTGGGTTGACCAATGCTCCAGCAGCCTTCATGGATATGATGAACCGAGTGTTTCATAAGTTCTTGGACAGGTTTGTGGTAGTGTTTATTGATGACATCCTAGTGTACTCTAGGACCGAAGAGGAGCACGATGAGAACTTAAGGTTAGTGCTTCAGACCCTACTTGAGAATCAGTTGTACGCCAAGCTAAGTAAGTGTGAGTTTTGGATTAGGGAGGTGGTCTTCCTAGGTCACGTGATCTCAGCTAGTGGGATTAGTGTAGATCCCAAGAAGATTGAAGCCATTGTGAGTTGGAAGCAACCGAAATCAGTGACAGAAATTCGCAGTTTCCTAGGTTTGGCGGGGTACTATAGAAGGTTTGTTGAGGGGTTCTTGAGAATAGCGGCTCTGTTGACCAAGTTGCTACAGAAAAATGTTCCGTATGAATGGTCAGATGCAAGACAAGAAGCGTTTGAGAAATTGAAGAAAGCTTTGACCGAAGCTCCTATTTTGATTCAGCCTGAGCCGGGGAGAGAGTTTGTGATTTACAGTGATGCGTCTTATGTGGGGCTAGGTTGTGTACTTATGCAAGAAGGTAAGGTAGTGGCATATGCTTCGCGACAGTTGAAGGTCCACGAGAAGAATTACCCTACACGTGACATAGAGTTGGCTGTAGTGGTGTTTGCGTTGAAAATTTGGAGACACCATCTTTATGGAGAGAAGTGCACTGTGTACACCGACCACAAGTGTTTGAAATATTTGATGTCTCAGAGGGAGTTGAATCTTAGACAGCGAAGGTGGTTAGAGCTTCTTAAGGATTATGACCTTACCATAGAGTATCATCCGGGCAAGGCGAATGTGGTGGCCGATGCCTTGAGTAGGAAAGTAGCCGTTGAGTTGTGAGCAATGTTTGCAAGGTTGAGTGTGTCTACGGATGGTGGGTTAGTGGTCGGGCTTCAAGCTAAGCCATCTTTGATTCAGTTGATTCGTGAGAAGCAGTTGCGAGACGAGTCTTTGGCACCTCACGTGCAAGACATAGCCGAAGATAGGCCTACCGAGTATTGTTTTGGAGAGAATGGGATCCTATGTTTCAAGGATAGGATAGTGGTTCCGGAGGATGCCGAGTTGAGGTGTACGATCTTGAATGAGGCTCACAATAGTCCTTTTGCTATGCATCCGGGTAGCACGAAGATGTATCGAGGATTGAAGGAAGAGTATTATTGGATTGGTTTGAAAAAGGACGTAGCCGAGTTTGTAAGTAGATGTATGGTTTGTCAGAGGGTCAAGGCTGAGCACCAGTTTCCCTCAGGGTTGTTGCAACCGTTGAAGATTCCAGAGTGGAAGTGGGAGCGTATCACTATGGACTTTGTGTCAGGACTTCCGTTGACTCCTTCGAAGAAAAATTCAGTGTGGGTGATTGTAGACAGATTCACCAAGTGCGCTCACTTCATACCGGTTCATACTACCTATACATTAGACAAGTTGGCTGAATTGTATATTCGTGAGATTGTGAGACTACATGGGGTACCAAAGTCGATTGTGTCAGACTGAGATCCGAGATTTACCTCTAGATTCTGGGAGTGTTTGCATCGAGCTTTGGGTACATGGTTGAACTTCAGCACTTCGTATCATCCGCAGTCAGATGGGCAGTCTGAGAGGGTAATTCAGATATTGGAGGATATGTTGAGGTGTTGTATCATTGACTTTCAGGGGTCATGGGAGAAACACCTACCATTAGTGGAGTTCGCGTATAACAACAGCTTTCAGTCGAGCATACAGATGGCTCTCTATGAGGCTTTGTATGGTTGGAAGTGTAGGACCCCGATATGTTGGGCCGAGGCCGGACATAAACTTGTGCCGATGCCCGAATTTCTTAAGGGAACCACCGAGAAGGTGAAGTTGATATGTGATCGCTTGAAAGCGGCTTCAGATCGGCAAAAGTCCTATGCCGACATAAAAAGGAAGGAGGTAGAATACTCCGTGGGGGATAAAGTGTTTTTGAAAGTCTCACCTTGGAAAAAGGTGATGAGGTTTGGGAGGAAAGGCAAGTTGAGCCCAAGGTACATAGGGCCTTATGAGATAGTTGAGAGAATTGGTTCGGTTGCATATAGATTGAGGCTCCCAATTGAGCTAGAGAAGATTCATGATGTATTTCATGTGTCTATGCTTAGGAGGTATAGATCGGATCCGTCCTATGTTATGCCAGTGGAAGAAATAGAGTTAAATCCGGACTTGTCTTACAACGAGGAACCAATTGAGATACTTGCTTCAGATAGCAAGGTGTTGCGTGGCAAGACTATAGAGTTGGTCAAAGTATTGTGGAGACATAGAGGTGTGGATGAGGCCACGTGGGAGAGGAAAGCTTAAATGCTTGAGCAGTTTCCGTATTTGTTTCCGTCAGGTAATTTCGATGACGAAATTCCTTAAGTAGGGGAGAGTTGTAACACCCGAGTTCGGGGGTCGGGTGAAAATAATAATTTAAAAATAGTTCGGGTTTCGGTTCTTAATTTTTAGGTAATAAAATAATGGTTTGAGCCTCATGTTTTAAGACAAATAAAATTTAGTTGGACCATTTTCAAAACAAGCCCAAATTTGCCATGGTGTCATCCATTGTAGTTCCCTTAATTCATTAAGGGCATTTGGGTCTTTAGCCTTTTAATTTCAAATAAACCTAAAATAATGCTTTGAGTCATCTTCTTCCCCTCTCTCTACTATTCACTCCAACGTCAAACCCCCCCTCTCCTTAGGTTACTATTTCATCCAATGTCTTGCTCGTTTTTGAAGAATTTCGCAAAGGTAAACACGTTTTTGACTTACCCTTGTTATTCCCTACAAGTTAATACCATTTGTTTTCATTTTTAGACATGTTTTGAGATTTGAAGTTTGGAGGATTTTAGATTAAAAATGTTGTCTTTGGGGTCTTTAACTTAAGCTTTCTATTTGTTTAAGTTATATGAGTTGCCTACAACAAAAAGGTCCAACAAAACCGATTTTTACAATGTTTTATGGAATTTTCGGATTTGGGTGAAAATGAGGTTTTTGGGAGGTTTTAAGTTGAGTTTTGGGGGTGTTTTAGGTGGAATCTTGAGGGCTGATGGTTAGGGTATATGTAAGTATTGTTTTGAAGGCTTTAGGGAGTAATTTGAGGGTTGAAATCAATGGTTTTGAGGTGTGCTTAAGGGCTGCTAGGGATTATGGATTTTGGGTTTGCTTTCAATGGAAAATTTGATATCTTGTGCTTGTTATGTATTCCGGGTTGACTATCGTAGAGTATGGACTGATATGGGATTGTTTAAATTGTGTTGGAATGTTTAGAAGCAAGAATTTTGGTTGGTGAAGCTTCGGGGACAAATCCGGGGATTTTGGAGTCTTGAGCTTGGTCATCGATCTTCTCTTGGGTAGCAACGGTGAGTAGAATTGTTGATTTTGCATTGTGCTCGATATGGACTCTTTTCGGGGTTTGGGTGGGACCTTGAGGGGTCACCTAAACCCGTGTGTAAGCCTCTCTACTCCCATGTTGATGTGATATGATGAATGCTTATATGTCATGATCATTAAGTGCATTTTGAGTTGTTAATTGTGTAGTCGAGTTGAGTTCGTGCCTCACATGATGGTGGTCTAAACTACGGTGATGTGTAGTCCTACCGGTAGTGACTAGTAGGGTAGTACTTTGATGTGTAGTCTCATTAGAAATTCACTAGTCGAAACGGTGATGTGTAGTCCCACCGTACGTGTATGTTGGTTGTGCTTGTGCAAACCATGTGTTGTGTCGAGATAGACCTTTCGTGCATCCATTGTTTTTCTTGCATATTAAATGTGTTTTGGAAAACTGCATGTTGTGAATTTTAGAGCCTCTGTCACTAAGCTGGTTGGCTTATGCTCTCTTTGTTTCCAACGTGCAGATCGTTAGAGTTCGGGAGGCAAGCGGGCGAGGGAGGAGCTTTTGGAGTTCTCAAGCTAGTGCAAGTATGGTTTGCATTTTGTAATAATGCCTAGACAATGGGGTATAGAGTTTAGGAGTTGGGGTCAAACTCCTTAGGAGATTTCGTTTGAGCATGTTATACTCGTGGTTGTGCTATGCTTTAGTTTCATGGATGGTGATTTATGCTTGCTATGTTGCTTATGTGAACTTGCCTAAACATGTATGTTGTTGGCCTATGTATGCCTTATGCTTGACTATCTTGTGTATGGGGCCTTTTGTTTGCTAAGTATGCTCTTTTTGGTGGAATTGCATGAGGTCTTTGATTCGTATGACCCTTGATAGGTTCAATGCTTTGTAAGCTAAATCTCAGTGTAGTTTTGATGTATGTATGTTTGTATGCGAATAGGAGAGTCTAAAAATGCATCTAGAGTCGTGTTAGAGGTCACCAAGTTGGGAATGGTGGAATTGTAGTGCAGGGCGTATCGATACGCCTAAGGGCCGTATCGATACGGTCTTGCCTGCAGAGCTCAGTTTTGGCTGGGCGTATCGATACACGGGGGCGTATCGATACGCCTAAGGGCCGTATCGATACGGTCTTGCCTGCAGAGCTCAGTTTTGGCTGGGCGTATCGATACACGGGGGCGTATCGATACGGTTTTTGGTCACTGGAATTTGGAGAATTGGGGATGAGTAGGGCGTACCGATACGGGGCACACGCGTATCGATACGAGACTACCCTGTTGACCAAGAAGGATTGACCGAGAAGGGCATATCGATACGCTCATGGGCAGTATCGATACGGTTTTCTCGGTGTTGACTTTTTGGGTTGACCTGGTCAGGGCGTATCGATACCCCTAGCTAGGGTACCGATACGGTCTACCCTGTAAGCTTAAAAATGGACTAAGTGTGTATGGTCGGGGTTCGAATGTGATCTTTTTGGATGTCTTCCGCTGTTGTGAATCGCTTAGGACTTCATATTCCTCTAGACAAGATTAAAATAAAAAGAAAAAAATAGGGTTGCTAACCGAGGGGGAACCTTAACGGGTTTCACTCGGTTTTCCCTGTGTGGCCCACTCGGATCGGTCACCCGGCCAGACCGGGACGAGGGGGTTACAGCTTCACCAACTCAAAACCTCGCTTCTAATCACCTCAACACAAGCAAAATAACCTCAAATCAACTCAAACATCAAAGTAGCTAACCCGGAATACAATTCAAACATCAAACTCAACATTTCAAGTCATGATCAAACCCCAACTTTATCAAATTCGAGCAGCCCATAAACCTTGATCAAAACCCAAGTTTCCAACCCATTTTATACCCACAAATGATCCCAAAGCAACCCCCAACCATAGCACTAACATTAGCCCACCAATTCCAACCTAAAACAACCCCCAAAATGCTCATTTTCGTGCTCCTTCAAACCCTAGCTGAAAATTCCATTTTCAATCATCCAAATGACACCCAAATGGTCCCAAAACACCTTCCTAACATACTTAAACCATCAGCTCTTCAATTTAACTCTAAAACTCACCAAAATCCAAGTTTTTAGACACTTCAAAAATAGTCACAAAAACCCATTTCGGGTTTTTACCCAAAATCCTCCATTTTAACATATTATGTGTATTTTCATGAGATTAAACCAAAACCCAACTTAATAAATCAAAATCAAGTGTAAACCCCATCAAAAATCCATTCTTTCTTTAAACTTGAAAATTACAAAAGTTGGTAGTTTCGAAATATAAAGCTATGTAAATGTAGAGGATGAAGAGGAGAGTTCAAATATGTGATTACCTTAAAAAACGCCCTTGAATTGATGGAGCAATTTGATAGAAATACAAATTTGGGATTCGGGAGGGTTTGGTGGGGTTTCCACGGTGAAGAAGGAAGAGTGGGAAAGATGATAACATTTTTTTTTTGTTCTTTTTACTTTTTAAAAGTTGTCTCCCTTTTTCAAAATATTTGGGTTAAATCACCAAAGTGGTCCCTCCTCTTTATTTTAAAACCCAATTAGGGCAAGCTTAGGCCAAATTGATTTAATTTAATTTTCACCGACCGGACCACTAACCCGACTAACTCCTAGCCTCAAAACACGGGTGTTACAACTCTCCCCCATTTAAGGAAATTTCGTCCCCGAAATTTATCGGACAGTAAGAGTCACTGAAACATGCTCCTCCATACTTCCCCTCCCTTCTCACCACAACATTTTAACCAACTCGAAGGACTTACCACACAACATTTCCTATCTGACACTAAGACCTCAACTGATTCTTCAAGGCATGTCGACTTTAAACTCAACTCGATCTCTTCTACAAACATAGCACATAACAGATCTGACTCACACTCTCGAGTTATAGATACACAGACACATCACAAATCTCTTTCTAACTCTGGTGGTAACCGCAACAGATAAACAGCAGGACTAGCCCGATTCATAATCTCATACAACATTGTTTGAATACCTGACCCATAACTTTCTCTGACTGATCATCAGACCTCAACATACAACCAAACACTATGCATACGTCTTCAAAAATCTAGTTGAAATCTCGAATCTCTATTACCCACTTTCACTACGAATCTTCCACGGATGTAACAAACTAGAAGAAAACTGACGCTCGGTCTTGACACGCTGGCAATTTACACACTTACTCTCATACTGAACCACATTATTCATCAACTCAATCCAGAAGTACTCATCTCCAACCCACAATACGTCTTCGTACCACTCAAATGCAATATGAATTAAAATGTCGTGTGCTTCGGCCCAAAACTACACGTCTCAAAACACTATGTCAATCGGTACAACTATTCTGTCTCTAAAAATACAAACTCTATCATCTCTGAAATTGTATTCTGACGGTCTTCCTTCCACTATGTCTTGCACGTGAGGTGCCAAGAACCTGTCTTGCAACTGTTTCTCTTCAAGTATCTGACTCAAAGTAGGTTTAACATGAAACTCGGCCACAAGAATATTATCATTCGGTAAACTGAATTCGGCAATTACATCTCGCAACTCTACTACTAATCTAACAACAAATACAACTCGGAACGTCGGTTACTACGTAGGCTCTCTTCGGATGATACTCAATCTTGAGATTAAGGTCTTCAAACAATTCTAACAACCTATGTTGTTCAAGTTTCAACCCTTCCTAAGTCGTCTAATATTTCAAGTTCTGATGATATGTACATATACACTGTGCATTTCTTACTATACAAGCTTTGTCTCTAAGTCTTCGAAGCAAATACAATTGTAATTAACTCTACGTCTCGTGTCGGATAACTCTTCTCTCCGTCTTTCAAATATCTCGATGAATAAGCTACAATCTTTTGTCTTGCATAAGCACACAACCTAACTCTACATGTAACGCATCACTATGGTTCACAAGCTCTTTCTCTAATATAGGTTGAATCAAGGTCAAAGTCTCTCTTCGAAGTTTCTTTCGGTTTCTCAAGGGCTCATTGTCTTGCATCTGACCACACACTGAACATTCTTCTGTTGCAACTTGTCAAAGGAGCAGCCATCTTCAAAATACTATTTACAAACTTTCGGTAGTAGCATCGCTAGACTTAGGGACTATAGATACTTGTCACTGTCTTCAGTTTCTTCCAACTCACGTCTTCTTCTGCCTATATAGGATTTACTCTAATACACTCGACTGATCTACATGTCCTAGGAGAACATCTTCATTAACTCAGAGTTCACGTTGCACAACTTGGCATACGACTAATTCTCTAATAGGATCTACATCACTAACTCCATAGCTTGTCATGATCTTCTTCGGTACGTGAATATACTCATGTGTCAACTATGAGAACTACTACAACTTATCAAGGAACTCGGGAATTATTCTGCTCAACATCTCTATAAAAGTAACTAACACACTAGTCAGACAAAACGGCATAATTCTGAACTCAAGGCGGTCACATCTTGCCTCGAAAGTTGTCTTCGATACATCAACTTCTCTCACATTCAACTGGTAGCAATCGGATCCCAAATTAATCTTCGAAAAGACTGAAGCACACACTAACTGATCAACAAATCACTGGCACTCGGAAACGGATACTAATTATTCACTGGCACTTGTTTCGACTATCTGAATCTAAACACATTCTCGTACTGTCACTCTTTCTTCTTCACAAATTACACTGTCGAACTCTAAGATGATGCACTAGGCCCCATGAATCTAAGGTCTAACAAATCTCGTAATTGATTCTTCAACACTCTCAATTCTTTCGGGAGTCTTAAGATACAGAGCAATCAAAACGGGAGCAAACTCGGAGACGGTATCAATAACAAACTCTTCTTCTCTGTCGGGAGACAAACCGACAATCCTTCCAAACACTTCTAGGAAAACACAAACTATTCTAGCATTATGTGGTCTAATCTTCATTCAAAATCAAATCCATCACAATTGCTAAGCAAGCCTGCCAACTAAACTCAATCAGTTTTCGACCTCTAAAGCTGGATCAACACTCGATGAGAAGTTCACATCTCTACCTAACACTACAGTCTCACAGAAATCTGCAACTTCAAGGCAACTCTCTCTCTCTGTCTCAAGGTATACCCTAGCTCTGTGTTCTTCCAGCTAAACCATGCCAAAAGTTACATCGGAACCGTAAAAAGACAATTACTCCACATCTACTAGGATCACGTATCCCTGGACCATCGACAAACATCTTCTGTACATTTTTCTGACCACTACAATCTCACCAAAAGGACTAGTCACGTGCGTCGCTACGTCTAAGATCTCAACAGGGGTAGTCTTAGGTCCTCTTGTTTTCAAGCTGGTCCTTCAACAAAATCTGACTCTTCTAAATCGTTCTTAGAGCATCTCGAAACTTCAAAATTCAATTTTGATCACATACAAACAGTCATGCTGGACTTGTTCTATAACTTCGGTCCTGACGGCTCAAAACATCCCACTACCAAACAATCTGAAGTTAAAGCTCAAGACTTCTTTCTTGGCTCAACTACATTGGAAGCGACTTAACCTCTCCTTCTTGCTAGAAGACAACTTCAGACGCCCACTGGCCCAATCACACAAACTGATTCTCACTTACGGATACTGACCGACTGACTTGTATCAAAACCATAGGTCGAACCCCAACGATCACTAACTAGCATTTCTGAATTTCAGATTACTCACACGAGACCATTACCCTGATCTCGTTAAAAGAACTAAGATACTCATACCCACCCCTAACACTTCACCAGGCATATTCAAACTTGCATACTTGCTAACAACATACAGAAGTACAGATTCAGAATCAACCGGAGGAAACAAACTTAATATTGTACCAAGGGCTTATCTGCTAAAACATCGACACCACTCTGACTCCCACTCATAGGCCTTCACTTCTTCTTACCAACTAATACCAGAATCGATCACATCATCCCTCATCAACATGTATCAACCCACGTACATACTGACTTAAACAAACTAATTGTACTTCCACTCCGGTACAACCGTACTTCCCTAACTATAGCAATGATCTCCTTCAACAACATCCACATTTCAGAAACCACAACCTCCACTTACTGATTCACGGCCCACACACTGACCTCAAACTTACTAAAAGCAATAAATAAACAACAACAACAACAATAAAGCATACAATATTGGGTTAGCAAGGCAAGGCTTCCAAGTGCTCAAGTATGTTCCCTCACTTAGAACTCTTTTCGATGTAATAGTAGCAATGAGACTCTACTCAACATGATTTAAATAAAACAACGAGCATAACTTGATACACAAGCAATCATGCTCACAAGGCAAGCAACCACCGTGCAAATCAATCATAAAACACAACTTACCTCACTTACCTGCCCAAGGTCTCGGTAACCTTAGGCTCTGATACCAACAAATGTAACCCCCTCGTCCCGGTCTGGCCGGATGGCCGGTCCGAGTGGGCCACATGGGGAAAACCAAAGCGAAACCCGTAAAGGTTCCCCCTCGATTAGCGACCCTATTTTTTTCTTTAACTTATTCTTTTCTAAAAGCCCATTTGAGTCCTATGTGATCAAACAGCGGAAATAAAACACAGGAGATAAACATTCGAACCCAAAACAGCATTTAAACAGCCCAATTTTAATCTTTTAAACAGGCCGTTTCGAAACACCCTTGAGGCGTATCGAAACGCCTTGACCAGGTCAACTGCCCCAAAGCCCATACAAGAGGTCGTATCGAAACGGAGGTCAACCGTTCTGAAACGCCCTCAACGGTCAACTTCTCGTGGTCAATGAGATTTTAACCGTTTCGAAACCCTTAGACCCGTTTCGATACGCTTCCATCTCGCCAATTTCTCAGAATTCCAGTAGCCAAAACGTTCTGATACGCGTTTCGGAACAGGGGTTTCAAAGGTCAAACCGTATCGAAAGCGTTCCGATACGGGGTCCCTGAAGCCTTACCCGTTCCGAAATGAGCCATCCCGTTTCAAAATGCGGGTTGTCTGCAACCTTTGAAAATCAGACTTAGGCGGATTTTAACAAGTCTAAAGGTCCCAAACAACCTCTAGGGCACACAACTCAAGCAAACAAAGTCTAGAGGCATATATCCTATATCAAGCATACTCAACACACACAAGGCATATGGTAAATCATTCATACATGGCAATTACACATTAGCAGCCTTTCATACAAGTCATGCTTGAAGACATTAAAAAGAACCAATAGGCATCATACATCTCAAATAAGTTTACATGCCAACAAGCAATCTTAAACCTCCATAGGCATACATCACACGAGCATTTGGCAAGACATATCATGTTTACAATCCAAGTCAAATCATAGACATGAAACACATATAGGAGTCTAACATGCTTCTAAACATCAACATCATACTTCAAAAGCATTATAGCACGGATACATGTCCCATTGCTAGACCATTACACCATAACTAAAATGTTTGTACTTGATAGCTAATCAAGCACCACGAAGCACACTTGGAGGCCCCTTCTTGCACTTAGCAACCCACGAACTAAGGATCTGCATTGTCGAACAAAGAGAGAGCGTAAGCAATAAAGCTTAGTGAGGGTAAGCTCTTTAAAAACAAACATCGACAATGCAGGGTCCAAGCACGATCTCAACTAAGGTAAAATGCATGTTCATACCTTCAATCCTCAAGAGCCAAATGTCAATGATGCATGAACAATTATTCAATAGTATGTCATGCTCAATAAGCTCATTTCCACAACATATGTAAACACATATAATCATCCAAAAAGGAATCACATCTCCACATCACATTGATACACATATCAATATATATATTGGTAAGATGACATTTCATATCATATTGGCATATACATACAATCTCATATTGGCACCTAGCTATGACTCGAATACGCGGATAATATGTTGGAACGCATTTCCAACATAACCATTACATGCGGTGAGATTACACTCATCACCGGCTCTCGCGGAGGGGATTCCACTCATCCTCACGCCCCGTCGATGGGATTCCACTCATCATCGACTAATATAAATATTTCTGGGCGTACCCGTACTCCTCCTTGGTGCCTTAACGCCACCAAGGCCACGCACGTTTTGACTCTCGTGTGCACACTCATCCTAATGATCGATCATTGTACCCAAGCATACTAGTGCCAATATAAATTAAATCCACAACTTTTCACAACATCAATTTCAATATAATTTCCGTTCTTAGCACGTACTCACCATGATCCTCAAAATCATGCAACCACCTCATTTCACAAGCCAACACTACATGTATACCATCCAAACAATTATCACATCATATTTCACTCATACGTATATCCACATTACATTTGTCATCAACATGCATATAACAATGCATTAAGTCATGCCTCGACATACATGTATATCACATTATACATAATCATCATAACACAAATCAATTAAAGAGTTCATCCAATGTCTCTAACTAAAGTTTAGGATTAGGCTACCACCCTAACCCTAACTCTAGGTGGGTCTACCAAGCCCAACCTAGTTCACATGCTTGAACCAACCACTTATAAACCAATTTAAAAACATTAATCACTCACCTCCACCTCCAAGCTCAAATACCAAGCAACCATGGTCTTCAATTTCCGGATTTGTTCCTAAGGCTTCACCAACTCAAAACCTCGCTTCTAATCACCTCAACACAAGAAAAACAACCTCAAATCAACTCAAACATCAAAGTAGCTAACCCGGAATACAATTCAAACATCAAACTCAACATTTCAAGTCATGATCAAACCCCAACTTTATCAAATTCGAGCAGCCCATAAACCTTGATCAAAACCCAAGTTTCCAACACATTTTATACCCACGAATGATCCCAAAGCAACCCCCAACCATAGCACTAACATTAGCCCACCAATTCCAACCTAAAACAACCCCCAAAATGCCCATTTTTATGCTCCTTCAAACCCTAGCTGAAAATTCCATTTTCAATCATCCAAATGACACCCAAATGATCCCAAAACACCTTCCTAACATACTTAAACCATCAGCCCTTCAATTTAACTATAAAACTCACCAAAATCAAAGTTTTAGACACTTCAAAAATAGCCACAAAAACCCATTTCGGGTTTTCACCCAAAATCCTCCATTTTAACATATTATGTGTATTTTCATGAGATTAAACCAAAACCCAACTTAATAAATCAAAATCAAGTGTAAAACCCATCAAAAATCCATTCTTTCTTTAAACTTGAAAATTACAAAAGTGGGTAGTTTCGAAATATAAAGATATGTAAATGCAGAGGATGAAGAGGAGAGTTCAAATATGTGATTACCTTAAAAAACGCCCTTGAATTGATGGAGCAATTTGATGGAAATACAAATTTGGGATTTGGGATGGTTTGGTGGGGTTTCCACGGTGAAGAAGGAAGAGTGGGAAAGATGATAACATTTTGTTTTGTTCTTTTTACTTTTTAAAAGTTGTCTCCCTTTTTCAAAATATTTGGGTTAAATCACCAAAGTGGTCCCTCCTCTTTATTTTAAAACCCAATTAGGGCAAGCTTAGGCCAAATTGATTTAATTTAATTTTCACCGACCCGGGCCACTAACCCGACTAACTCCTAGCCCCAAAACACAGGTGTTACACTTGTTGTGTTCTGCCAACCGCTATGCCAAACCCGCAAAGTGCCAACAAAACAACCCTTCACACTAGCATAGGCAAAATTCCTAACTCGTTATGCAAATGCATGACATTAACAACTAAATGTACTCAAAAGCAAACAAAGGAATTGTAGAATAGGCATACAAATCAATACTTTTGAAGAGTTAACAAAACCTAATTAAAGTAGAATCAAATTCTACATATTTAATTATATTCGGTTAAATATATTGTATATTTAATGAATCCGATATTAGTTAGGATTAGGATTTTGAATGTTATATAAAGGCATAAGATCTAGCAGACAAATATATGCCAATTTTCAAAAAACCTCTCTAATAGTTAGAGAAGTAAAATGTTATTCGTTTCGTTCGGGTGGATTGCGTAGAGGTCAGAACGCTATTGTGACGACTTGGATTCGATATCGTGCTGGAAAAATTGGATTCTCCTGCATCCCTGTGATTTTTTTAGGTTAATCAAGGTAACATTTCACCCTTTTTCACCGCGGATTCGTTCCTCGTACATGGATCACTGGTGGAATACGCCATATAATTTTTCCACTGCGCCATGTGGTGTACCGGCGTTTCCCAACAGGTGCCACATCACAATTTGCTTCATCCTTGTATTTTCCAATGGAAAAGAAAATGACAACTTGTTCGGTGATAGTGATCTCTTCATCATCATTAAGCCACTAAATCTTGTATGGACTTGGATTCTTCGTTGTTGTCAAACCACATTTTTCAATCATTAAGGTGTTGGCTACATTCGTGTAACTTCCACCATCAATAATCATGATGCACACTTTACCATTTACATGGAAACGAATGTAAAAAATGTTCTCCCTTTGATCGTCTTCTAATGGTTGGATGTTTAGGGTCCTTTTGACCACAAGAACCTATCCTTTTAACCACAAGAACATGTTCTTTTAACCACAAGAAATTGGTGACATAATTAGAACAAATAAATAGTAAATTGGACCTCACAAAACACACAAAAAAACCTCACGGTCACTCCAAGGAAAAGTAAGATGTCACTCCACTCAATCATTCATGTTTCACTCTTGGGAATTAGGCCTTTACTTCTCCTTTTTTGCTCACAATCTCGTGCCTTTTACCACTCAATTCTCTCGTCTAAGTTCTTAGGAGAACTTACTCTAAACCTGTTCAAACTTTATATATATGGCGTTTTGACTGCAAATAAGGTTAGCGTAGGAAAATAGAAAGTAAAGGTAACAATAGAAAGAAAAGGTAGGCTTAGAAGAATAATGAAAATAAAGAAATGAAATTAGAAGGAAGAAAGATTCGTTACCACAAAACTCACTTCCAACTC